>ML800746.1:30400-87234 GCA_009831015.1 Picea engelmannii
ACCATGACTTACTCTATGAAGTCAGAAAACAAGTTAGATGGGGCTTCTAACTTTAGAGCATGGAAGACAAGGATTGATCTCATCCTTGCCAAGAATAAAGTGTTGGATATAGTGAAAGGAAAGATTGTGGAACCAGAGTGTGAAGAAGGAAAAGAAAAGGAACCGCAGAACGTTGCAGTTATGGAGAAGTTCAAAGACAATGACATCAATGCCATGAGTACCATAGTGGATTCTATAAAAGACCACCTGATACCCTACATCTCCCATCTTGATTCATCTAAGAAGATGTACAATGCCCTAACAAACCTCTTCTCAGTCAGAAACATTGGACAAGTAATGAGTCTGAAGAATGAGCTCTGTGACATGAAGATGAATGATGATGACAAAATAACATCATACTTTGTGAGAATCTCTCAGTTAAGAGATCAACTACAAGCTATTGAAAAGATCATTTCAGAGAAGGAATTGGTAAACATAGTACGCAATGGTCTTCCCAAGACATGGGATGCATTTGCCGCAAGCATGAACACAAGCAAGGGGTATCCTACATTTGAAGAACTTTGGACTTGCTGTGCACAAGAAGAATCAAGGATCAGTGCAAAGGAGAAACCCCAAAAGAAATAAGATGATCAAGCTTTCACAGCAAGGTTCAAGAATTTCAGGAATAAAAGGAAGTTTGGCTACAGGAAGAATCCAAATCAAGAGAAAGATATGTCAGAAATACAATTGCTTCAACTGTCGAAAATATGGCCACTACAAGAATCATTGTCCCGAGCTAAAGAAAAGGAAGGAGACACACGAAGCATCAATTGCCGAAGAAAACGAACCTTCAAAGAAGACTAAGCAGGATGAAACATGCTTCTTCTTCTAAGACAAGTTAACAATACTCCTCATAGTTCTTGTACATACCATGTTTTCTGTACATATCTTGAATATCTATTTCCTAGAAGATAATATGTTCCAAGAGAAACTATACCTATGGAAGAACAACAAGATAAGGATTGTTATCACTATAACTACAACTCAGACAATACACATGAAAGGATGAAGTACATCAACAACCCCTGGTAACAATTCATGTGGAAGATATTATATAAGTAACAGCTGCAAGATAAGCCGAAATCAAAATCAATCTTGAAGAAACCTAGAAGAAGTAAAGACAGAAAGAAGTCAGCAATCAAGAGGAAATTGGAAAAATATTTGTGACACTTTATAGAAGGCAATAAGGATGCAGACGGAAGCGTGGACTCTCCTAGATGGAGAGAGCTGATTATATATTTCCAAAAGAAGAGCATGCATCCATGCATGAAGCAAGGATTAGGAGGGAGTTAATCCTAAATTATATGATCCATTGAAGATGATGAAGTATCTATAAATGGAAGCAACCATGAAAAAGCAGCACGTGTTCAGTGTGACCTTAGAAGAAGTCTTCTTCGAAAAGAAGCCTTAAAGTATCATTGGTTGTCCATCCACATCCATGATCCTATGATGAAAGGAAGAAGTTAGAATCTTCAGGGCATGGAATCTATAGAAAACTCCATGGACCCAAGAGCTAAAGAAAAACATACGGAAGAACATGAAGATTCCAAAAGAGAAAGAAAAGATAGAACAACCAGTCATTGTATCGAGAATCACAAGACTACCAGCCTGACCTGAACTCACCACAAGCAATCAAGCAAAGGAAATGAAAGTTGTGATGAAGAACAGTGTATGGAAGACTTATGAATGTAAGCATTGCGAGATCCAGAACTAGAGGTTTCTCCCAGATGGAGGGAGAAGACTATGATGATTGTTTGTTCCAGTAAACCAGGCATACCTCTACATGAGCCATTATATCGTCTGCAATATCCATGGGTTGGAGTTTACATCAGATGAATGCAAAGACAGTTCTCCAGAATAATTGAACAAAGAACGTATGTAGAACAACCTCAAGGCTTTGAGGTATACCAGGAAGAGACTCTTGTATGCAGATGGAAAAAGCTTTTGTATGGATTCAAACAACTTGGTGCGGAGCCTCCAATGCACAGCAAAAGCGTGGTGAAAAACATTCTATAACAAAGATACTGTATCAAAATGGTTACTCAGAACTCAAGGATGACGGATTGTCAATCCATGACAAAGCTCTCATGATGACAAAAGAAGTACCACTTGGATATGTTCCAAGTTTGACCCTTGCCACGATGTTATGAGCTAGCAGGAAACAAAAGAGTTGAATTCAACTATGATAATCAGAGCTATATGAAGCCTTCAGAAAACCAGTGTTCGAGAAAGACCGAAGTACATTGAGATCACGCATTACATTCTCCGTGATGAAGTCCAGAAAGGAGAAGTGGTTCTCCAATATATAACTTCACAGATGAGCAAATAAGCAGACATTTTGGTAAAACCTCTGTTCAAGATGAAAGAGTTTGTGTACTCAAGCTGGAGCTCGTGGAGACGACTTCCTTATTGAAAAAGGAAGAGATGACTCCCAGGTTGGGAGGGAGAACTGATGTGATATTGATTTATGGACAGTCATTTTTCTGTTCGAAAAATGGTCCATAATGAGCAGTTCCTTTCCAGTTCGGAAAGTGGTTTGAGATTTCTGACGGAAAGGCATTTTCCAGTTCTGAAAATGATCCAGATCGAACGGTCATTTTCGTAATGAAAATGGTTCGATGGATTGTTGATGTACCATAGACAGTGATTCCCCTTGTGGTTAACATAGGGAATGGTCTAGGGCAGTCTCTCTTCTTGACGGTCACTCTCAATAGTGGTCAAGAAGACTGGTCTGCCTCGCCGGACAGTCATTCTTTCGAAGCTCACAGTTGTGAGCAGTTTCAAAGAATGGTCTGTTTTGGAAGTTGGTGCAGGACAGTCATTTCCTTAGGAAATGGTCCGGACAGTCATTCCGTAGGGCAGATTCATTCTCTCCAGGTTGCACTTTGTTTAATGCCGGAGGAATGGTCCAGATAGGTGAATGGTCCAGGTTCAACAATCAGGGACAGACATTCCCTAGGGAAGACTCATTCTCTCCAAGTTGCACTTTGTTTAGTGCCGGAGGAATGGTCCAGGCTCAGAAATCGGGACAGTTATTCTTCCTTGCTTGAGAAGAATAGTCCAGATAGCTCATCATTGAAATTTTACCATCTTAGGGAAGATGCTCCTCCAAATCTCACAGATGTGAGTGGAAGAATGGCCCAGATGATTCAGTTTATATCATAACAATGTTTTCTGTGCAGGTTGATGATATGATTGTTATGGAGAAGGATGAAGGATCTCTTCTGTTTGCATAACGTTACGCTGCAGAAATCTCTACTTGACTGACTTAGCTTGTGGGAGTTGGGATACCCAGCTCGGTGAGGAGTGGTAGCTCGACCTTGCGAAGCGAGCTGGGAGCTAGTTGAATCTTTGGATAGTGTGTGTGGCCCCTTTGCGGCTCGGGGGGCTAAGGGGGAAGAAAAGTACCCCTAGCATTGGCTGGGAGGTACCGGTGAAGTCTCGTCGGTCGGCAAGCGAGAATTGCACAGAGCACGCGGGATGTCACTCAGAACGGGTGATCAGGCAACGGTACGCTCTCTTCATTTTTGTATGGTAGATTGGTGTAGGATTTATGTTTGGATCTGCATGTTTAATGGAGTAAGTAAACTGATTGTCTAGATTGATGACTAAATTTCTTTCATAGCCTAGCTCGATGATTGATTGACTCCCATGGCCTTCGTTTCCCCGCATGTCTTGACCTCCTTGTGGTGTTTGATTGTGACCATTGTGGCGGTTTTGCCTATCATCCCTAGCTCATCAGTCCTCGCCTGGTCAGTCGGACAGTAGCCTGATCTACGATCGTCGCTTCGACGTTAATAGACCTATGAATCTCAACGCCCTGCCTCTCTATGTGAGGATGATGAGCGAAGGACGAAACTATCAGTCGTCTACCTCCGTTGTTGTCCTTGGCTTATTGGTTCCTTTCGGTTCTCTTACTGTTGTCTGCATTTTGTATTGGTATTCTGGCAATGGAAAAACGAATTGATTCATGTCTGCATTTTGTATTGGTATTCTGGCAATGGAAACACGGATTGATTCATGTCTGCATTTTGTATTGGTATTCTGGCAATGGAAAAACGAATCGATTCATGTCTGCATTTTGTATTGGTATTCTGGCAATGGAAACACGGATTGATTCATGTCTGCATTTTGTATTGGTATTCTGGCAATGGAAAAACAAATTGATTCATGTCTGCATTTTGTATTGGTATTCTGGCAATGGAAACACGGATTGATTCATGTCTGCATTTTGTATTGGTATTCTGGCAATGGAAAAACGAATTGATTCTTGTCTGTATTTTGTATTGGTATTTTGGCAATGGAAAAACGAATTGATTCATGTCTGCATTTTGTATGGGTATTCGGGCAATGGAAAAACGAATTGATTCATGTCTGCATTTTGTATTGGTATACCAAGCGAATGAAAACGATTTTATAACTCCTTGATGTTACCACGATTATAATTCCTTGCGTTCTGCGTTTTGCTTTGAATTATAACTCTGCGTCCCTACTGCTGCCACAGTTCATCACCACGAATTTAATACTCAAACTTTTTATTCCCATTATTTGATTGCCATGGATTTTTAATTACACAGGTTTTCACCAGACTTAACACCCACGATTTGTTGCTCCCAACCGTTTGTTGAGTGGTTGTTAACGCCCACGATTTTTGCTTGAAAACGTTGACTGTGTTGCTGTTGAATTCGTCCACGAATTTAGCCTTTTAAAATCATAAATTCACTTGTCGGAATGACCACGGTTTTGGTAAACAAAAATTGACTGTGTGCATGTTGAATTCGCCCATGAATTTAGCCTTTTTAAATCATAAATTCACTTGCCGAAATGACCACGGTTTTGGTAAATAAAAATTGACTGTGTGCGTGTTGAATTCGCCCACCCTTTTTTTTGCTATTCAATTCATAACTGACTTGCAGTAATGACCACGATTTCACGTTCAAACTGTGACTGTGTTTGCCCTTGAGTGATGGACTGCGTTGATGTTGATTGGATTCGTTTGCCTTTAATTGTTGAGTTGTTGTCGACTGGGCACGATTGGCCACCCTGTGGGCACTGCATTTTTGCTAATTTTGCCACAGCGAATTAAATGGATAACAATTAGTTAAATGCCTTACTATTGCCAGATTCATTGCTATGTAATGGTCACATTAATTGCCTTGATTTTTGCTAGCAAATAAAATGGATAACAGTTAGTTAAGTGCCTTGTTATTGCTAGATTCATGGTTATGTAATGGTCATATCAATTGCCAGAACAATTGCTACAGCAATGTAAATGGCCAGCAGATTCATTCTTTGGATTAAATGCCACAGCGAGTTAAATGTTAACTAACACCTTAAATGCCTTGTTATTGCTATATTACTTGTTATGACAAAAGTCATGTAAACTACCGTGTTAATGCACTTTTAATTGTCGTGTTAATGGTCATGTAATTGCCTTGTTATTTCTATATTAATTGTTAAGTAACCACTATGTCAATTTCCTCGCTAAATTGCTCCAGCCCTGCTAATAGTTAGTAGTTTCCTTCTAATATTATTAGACAGCTAGTATTGTTAGTTCGGTCAATATGACTAGACTACATGCTGAGATTTAATTGTTCATAAGTGTTATAATGATAGCTTTCTACCTTAAGATTGTTAATGTTGTTATTTAAGTTAATGACTAGTTGTAACTTAGACGTGCCCCATCTAGAATGGCAACTCATGTTAAAAGCGATTGTAATCATTGACTACATTAGACTGGGTGATTGGTTGGGTGAAGATGATGTCGTGTATTGGCTTGTGACATCCCGTGTCTTCGTCCTTTGACGTTTCGTCGACCAGTTGTTGGGGTATGGATGTGGTTTTCCTCTCAGTATTCGGTTTCTAGCACGTCAGATTATCTAGATTCTTTGGTCCAGATAGGATGTGTTGCGCCAAGGTTATTGACGCATCTATCACCTAGGAACGACATGATTCCTGATGAGGGGATCATGGCACGCCCTGGGGATAGCAGCGAACATGATCTCGGCCGGAGTAGGTGCTTTGTGTGAGTGTTGACGAGCATGCAAGTTGCTCTTTGCACAAGGGCCGAACGCCTTCAGGCGTTAGGTCCACACGCCTTGAGGTTCTAATCTCTGTTCGTCTAGGTCGGGATGGGGATGTTGTCCCTTAGCTTGTAGGCGTGGTCGTGTTTGTGTCGAAAGGGTAGTCGTCCTCCTTGTTATTTGCGCATGTTTGGCCAGTTGTCTTGAGCTGGTGTGTGGTGTCCTAGTAACCTGTTGCCTGGACTGCGTGCTAGCGTTCGTCGTCAGTGGTGTGATTAAACGGTTGTCGTCATCGCCTTCTTGCCTCTTAACTCCCAAAAAAAAAAAAAAAACAGTTTCGTTTGTTGTCGTAACAATGGGGATGTTACATGTGGTATCAGAGCAGGTTCAACCCGCGACTTGGGATCGCTACGGCTTTCGTTGATGTGATTTGATTATGATGTTGCTAATTAAATTGACTTGTATTCGTGCAGGTAATCATGGTTAGAGGACGTCGTCGATGCAAACGACGGGGTGCTAGGGGAGGAGGCGCGACACCTCGAGTAGCATCCACGCCTGAGGGGTCTAACCCCAGGGAGACGAACAGGTTGTCGGGCAAGAGCAGATAACAGTTGGTGATGTGGTTGGAATGATGAGATCTTTTCAGCGCATGTCTGAGGCACCGATCAGTCGTTTGGACAGAGATGAGGCCAGGGCGTCGGCACCCCCTGAGGGTCCACCACGCGCTCCGGTCGATACTGGTAGCATTCACCGTGAACTCGAGAAGGTCAAATTTCCCGAGTTCTTTGGTGCCCCGGACGGCGCAGCCGCCGAGGCATGGTTGGAGAATATGGCGATGTGCTTTGCACTTCGTGATTATACCTCCAACATGAAGGTCCGCATGGCGGTCTTCCAACTGAAAGGAAACGCTCTTCTATGGTGGAAGACGCTCCTACCGCAGCTAAACATGGTCGTCGAAGACGTGTCATGGGAACTGTTCGAGGAACGGTTCCGAGAGAGATACCTCTCAGAGGAATTCATTGAGCGTCAGCTCAATGAGTTCAACGCCTTACGATAGGGCGGTTGTACGGTGCCCAAGTATGAGGCCCGTTTTATGGAGTTGCTTCGGTATGCTCTGCATCTTAACACTAAGAAACTCAAGGTCAATAGGTTCATGTTCGGCCTTAATGGCAGCATACGTGCAAAGGTTAGGATTTTGACGCCTCAAACCTTGCATGATGTCGTCCAAAAGGCCCTCGTAGCAGAGGAGGAGCTTATCAGCGGGGGTCAGAGCAGGACTCCAGCGAGATCGACAGGGCAGGTGTCATCTGGTGCGCAGCAGCACCAGAGCTTATCAGCGGGGGTCAGAGCAGGACTCCAGCGAGATCGACAAGGCAGGTGTCATCTGGTGCGCAGCAGCACCAGACACCAGCTAGACATATGCCCGGATATCATGGCTTCCATAGAGGACCCACTTTCACTACACCTCGACGACCGACGCCTCAGCAGCGGACACCTTATCAGGGACCACAACATCAGCAACAGCGTCGACCGCAGCAGCAACATTTTAGGCCTGTTCAGCAGAACAGACCAGGATTCCAGGCCGGTGGGCCGTCATCTTCTACTTTGAGTACCAGGACTACTTGACCGAAGAAGGGGTGTTGGACGTGTGGGGAGCCACACTACCAGCGCGACTGCCCTGTGGAGAGGACTAGAGCATCTGGATCAGTCGGATCCACTACCGTGGGAGATTTGGGCAAGGCCCATCGGATTCATGCAGCGGTAAATAACTGTCAGGCAGAGCATCAGTCGACTGTGCTCGAGACGACAGTTGCAGTCGCTGACTAGACCCTTAGTATTTTGATAGATCCCGATGCTATCGAGAGTTTCATTTCTGGTGCAATGCTAAAAAGGATTAAGGTAAAGGCAGTCGAACAAGATGAGTTTAGCTTCGTAGAGATGGCCTCGGGAGTCAAACAAAAGGTTGGAGGAAAGGTTACGGGTTGTATCCTTAAACTGGGAGAGTTTGTCACCAGGGCCAACCTGTACGTCACGATCTTAGGATCTTATGACGTCGTGATCGATATGGACTGGTTGGAATTGCATGAGGCAATACTCAACTGCAAGACGAAACGGTTGAGCTTGGTCGATGATGAAGGACAGAGACGAGTGATTGTAGGTCGGAACCAGGGAGTTTCCCTGAGGTTCATCTCTTCCTTGCAGCTTCGAAAGAGCATGCGCAAGGGATGTAAGCTTTATGCGATCCTTGCGTTAAACGAGAAGGGAGTAGCGGAAGGTCTAGAACACCTTCCTGTGGTGAGAGAGTTTGCAGACGTCTTTCCGGAGGAGTTACCTAGGATGCCTCCGGAGAGGGAATTGGAGTTTACTATAGACCTAAAACCGAGGATTGAACCGATAGCGAGAACACCTTATCGGATGTCGACCCCGGAGTTACAGGAGTTGAGAATGCAACTGAAGGAATTGTTGGACCTGGCAATGATACGTCCAAGTGTGTCATCATGGGGTGCGCCTGTTATTTTCATACGAAAGAAGGATGGGTCATGGAGGCTCTGCATTGACTATCGTCAATTGAACAAGGCCACGATCAAGAATCAATATCCGTTGTCGAGGATTGATGATCTGTTCGATCAGATGAAGGGTGCAACTGTGTTCTCAAAGATCAATTTGCGATCAGGGTATCACCAGTTACGGATCAAGGAGGATGATGTCCCTAAGACCGCCTTTAAGACGAGGTTTGGACATTACAAGTTTATTGTTTTACCGTTTGGACTGACAAACGCCCCAGGGGTATTTATGAGTTTGATGAACGAGGTGTTCCGTGAGTACTTGGACAAGTTCGTCCAAGTATTCATTGATGATATTTTGATTTACTCTCGGACGACGGAGGAGCATGTCGAGCACTTACGCTTGGTACTACAGTGTTTGCGAGAGCACAAATTGTATGGGAAGTTGTCCAAATGCTCATTTTATCAATCGAAGATTCACTACTTAGAGCATGTCATCTCCAGCGAAGGTATCGTCGTGGATCCAGCCAAGGTCGAGGCTACTATGGAATGGCCTGTGCCAACGAATGTCCCGGAAGTGCGTAGCTTCATGGGTTTAGCAGGATACTATCGAAGGTTCGTCGAGGGATTTTCGAAGATAGAAAATCCGATCACGGAATTGCAGAAGAAAAAAAAGAAGTTTGTTTGGACCGAGAAATGCGCGGAATCATTTCGGAGGCTCAAGGAGTTGTTGACAACAGCACCGATACTACAGGTCCCTGACATGGATGCGGACTTCCTGGTATGCACTGACGCATCCAAGGAAGGCTTAGGCGGAGTCTTGATGCAAGACAATAGAGTGATCGCTTACATCTCAAGGAAACTAAGAAGGCATGAGGAGAACTACGCGACGCACGACTTGGAGTTGTTAGCCATCGTTTATGCCTTGAAAGTTTGGAGACACTACCTTGTTGGATGAAAGTTTGAACTAAAAATGGACCACTGTGGACTACAACACATCTTTACGCAAAGCGACCTGAATGCGCGACGACGACGTTGGTCAGAATTGCTTAGTGAGTACGACTTTGAGATTACTTACATAAAAGGAACAGTGAACCGAGTGGCAGATGCATTGAGTCGGAGACCACGCATCTTTTCGGTGTTGCCTCTTCAAACGAATCTACGTGAAAAGATTCTAACTTTACAGCGTAACAATGACTGGTACAAAGAGGTCGAGGGTTTTATCAGACAAAACACAATGATGGTACCAAGATTTGAAGGATTTTCGTTTGATAGCGATGGTTTATTGAGGTTTAAAAATCAGATTTATGTACCACCGAACAACAAGTTGAGGATGTTGATCCTAAGCGAAGCTCATAGAGCAGTTTACATGGCTCACCCGAGAGTCACGAAGATGAGGGCAGACCTTAAACCCTTATTCTTCTGGAAGGGAATGAAGGCAGATATAGTCAACTATGTGGCTCGATGTCTAGAATGTCAGCAAGTGAAGGTTGAACATAGACATCCGGCAGGATTACTACAGCCACACGCTATTCCAGAATCGAAATGGGAGGTTATTTCGATGGATTTTATTGTTGAATTGCCACTGACGGCAAGGAGACACGACTCGATTTTCGTAATAGTAGACACTCTGACAAAGAGTGCCCACTTTATTCCTGTGCTTACGACGTATCAAGCACCCGACATAGCTAGAGTTTTCATCAGTGAGATTGTGAGGCTGCATGGCGTGCCTAAGAGGATTATAACCAATCAGAAATCGGTGTTTACTGGACGATTTTAAACGAGTTTCCAAGAGGCCTTGGGAACCCAACTTAACTTCAGTATTGCGTACCACCCGAAGACTGACGGGTAGATCGAACGAACGAACTAGACCTTGAAGGACATGTTGCGCATGTACATGATGGACCAACAAAAGTGTTGGGAAGAATTCTTGCCACTGGTGGAATTCGCTTATAACAACAGTTACCAAGGCACCATTAAGATGGCGCCTTTCGAGTTTCTTTACGGGCGACCGTGTCGGACGCCCTTTAGTTGGGATCGGCTTGAGGATAGGGTCTTGGTGGGACCAGAAGCGATACAAGAAATGGAAGAGCAAATGCAAACAATAAGACAAAGGATTAAAGAAACGCAGGATCGGTAGAAGAGTTATGCCGATGCGCACCGTGTCGACCGTAGTTACGAGGTTGGCAATCGAGTCTTCTTGCGGGTTAGACCACATAAGAGTTCGATCAAGTTTGGAAAGGAAGCTAAACTCTCTCCTAGGTTCGTGGGACTTTTCAAGATTGTGGAGAGAAAGGGGCCAGTGGCCTATCGACTAGCCTTGCCTAATTCCTTGAGGCATATGCACGATATTTTTCATGTATTTGTTTTGATACATTATATTAGTGATCCTACACATGTTATTGACATGAGTTCTTTGCAGGTGTCGGACGAGGGGGCGCTCACGGCTGAGCCGATCCGCATCTTGGATCATCGCATTCGACAGCTACGGCGTCGAACGGTAGAGCAGGTCAAGGTCTAGTGGGACAGCTATAGTCCGCACTCGGCGACCTGGGAGGACGCATATGATATGCGCCAGCAGTTTCCATTTTTGTTTGATAGATAGACTTATGATACTGTGATACACTTTATTTTGGCATTTATACTGTGAAACTTCGGAACGAAGTTTAGACCAAGAGGGGGTGTATGTAACATCCCGCTCTTGCACACTGAGCGAACTTATTCTTTGAGGACACTTGCTCGCAAGTGATCCGGATTTTATGCTATTAAAACATTGATTTTGATTATGAGGCGTTATTGGTTGGTGACACGTTTTACTGCATTGACATAGACGGGTGCTATTGACTCGGTTTTACTGAGTGTGTAGGATTTTGGACCTCGAGGATGCAGAGGCATCAATGGAACCCCTTGGACTCCAGATCGAGTCGGGGAGTGTACCATTGGGGTTTGATTGTTTTATTGTGATATGAGTGCATCTGATTAGATGATATGATTATGGATATATTTCTGACAAGATTCATTGATGATGCAGGCTGACGATAGCTTGTCGGCCAGACTCACATGTGGAGTAGAGGGGTCACGCACGACCACCAGAGAAGTTGAGGGAGAGGTGTGGACAGCAGCCCTGCCACAAGCTACTAGCACTCCCGTCATGGCTCGAACTGTAGGTTAACGGTTACCTAGTTCGAGAAGACCCACGATGTTGTGAGGGCAGACTGCGACAGTCGCTCACGATGATTCTAAGGGGCACGCAATAAGGCGGGGGCCTTATTCCTTAGAGGCCCTTAGTCTCCCACAAGTTCACCAGGCAGAGTATTGACTCCAGGGGTTTTTGATGTCTACCAAGTCAATCAAGAGGCGAGTGGCACCCTTGGAGCACGTGATGCGTCCTGAAGGGCACGTCGTGCAAGAAAAATAGAAAGAGGTGACTGGCACCCTTGGAGCACGTGGTGCGTCCTGAAGGGCATGTCGCGCAAGGGAACAGATGAGGCGAGTGGCACCCTTGGAGCATCTAGTGCGTCCTGAAGGGCACGTCGCGTTGTTAATGATAAATGAATGAACCTAGATGGCCTTAGGACGAATAACGTGATAAGAATTTTTAAAACAATTTCCCTAATAAAATGTCGCCCAGCACGAAAATTTAAGGTCTAGGTCTAAATTGTGCTAGTGGTGAAAAACCTTCTATAACAAAGATATTGTATCAAAATGGTTACTCGGAACTCAAGGATGACGGATTGCCAATCCATGACAAAGCTCTCATGATGACAGAAGAAGTACCACTTGGATATGTTCCAAGTTTGACCCTTGCCACGATGTTATGAGCTAGTAGGAAACAAAAGAGCTGAATTCAACTATGATGATCAAAGCTATATGAAGCCTTCAGAAAACCAGTATTCGAGAAAGATCGAAGTACATTGACATCAAGCATTACATTCTTCATGATGAAGTCCAGAAAGGAGAACTGGTTCTCCAATATATATCTTCACAGATGAGCAAATAATCAAACATTTTGGTAAAACCTCTATTCAAGATGAAAGAGTTTGTGTACTCAAGTTGGAGCTCGTGGAGACGACTTCCTTATTGAAAAAGGAAGAGATGACTCCCAGGTTGGGAGGGAGCACTGATGTGTTATTGATTTATGGACAGTCATTTTTCAGTTCAAAAAATGGTCCATAATGAGCAGTTCATTTCCAGTTCGGAAAGTGGTTTGAGATTGCTGACAAAAAGGCATTTTCCAATTCTGAAAATGGTCCAGATCGAACGGTCATTTTTGTAATGAAAATGGTTCGATGGATTGTTGATGTACCCATAGACAGCAATTCCCCTTGTGGTTAACATAGGGAATGGTCTAGGGCAGTCTCTCTTCTTGACGATCACTCTCAGTAGTGGTCAAGAAGACTGGTCTGCCTCACCGGACAGTCATTCTTTCGAAGCTCACAGTTGTGAGCAGTTTCGAAGAATGGTCCGTTTTGGAGGTTGGTGCAGGACAGTCATTTCCTTAGGAAATTGTCCGGACAGTCATTCCCTAGGGCAGATTCATTCTCTCCAGGTTGCACTTTGTTTAGTGTCGGAGGAATGGCCCAGATAGGTGAATGGTCCAGGTTCAACAATCAGGGACAGGCATTCCCTAGGGCAGACTCATTCTCTCCAGGTTGCACTTTGTTTAGTGTCGGAGGAATGGCCTGGATAGGGAATGGTCCAGGCTCAGAAATCGAGACAGTTATTCTTCCTTGCTTGAGAAGAATAGTCCAGATAGCTCATCGTTGATGTTTTACCTTCTTAGGGAAGATGCTCCTCCAGATCTCACAGATGTGAGTGGAAGAATGGCCCAGATGATTCAGTTTATATCATAACAATGTTTTCTGTGCAGGTTGATAATATGATTGTTATGGACACCGTATGTCTCTGGACAGTAGATGTATACTACTGTAGTGGATGTGTTCCACTGATTGTGACTATATGTCACTGATCAAGTATCTGTGTGCTACTTGGTGTGGCAGTGTACCACTGGATTGTAGTTGTGTACTACTATGGATAGACACGGTTGTGTTCTATTGAATGACATTGTTCCGATCGCCTTGAAGAGTATCAGTAGTGTTGGAAATGATTATCAGCTAGATGCATGATCAATGGACAGAGATTTCCCAGACAGAAAATGGTTCAAAACATTTATTCTTCTAGGACATATGTCCGGATTAGAAGAATGGCTCTTGTGTCACTCTGTGGAGTGAGTGCCTTATCCAGCGTCATGTCTGATTACTCAGATGGAGTATGGTTCCGAGCGATGATGCAGTTGATGACACTGATAGTGATGATGGTGCTCATGATCTAATCATGAGATAGTCTAGACGACTATGTTGATGCTACCAGGTGAATAGTTTGTTTGTGCTCAAGACCATTACCTTCAAATACCTCCCTAGCTAGGAGGGAGTGTTGATATTATTGTAACATCCCGCTCTTGCGCACTGAGCAAACTTATTCTTTGAGGACACTTGCTCGCAATTGATCCATATTTTATGCTATTAAAACATTGATTTTGATTATGAGGCGTTATGGGTTGGTGACATGTTGTTTTACTGCATTGACATAGACACGTGCTATTGACTCAGTTTTACTGAGTGTGCAGGATTTTGGACCTCGAGGATGCAGAGGCATCGATGGAACCCCTTGGACTCCGGATCGAGTCGGGGAGTGTACCATTGGGGTTTGATTGTTTTATTGTGATATTAGTGCATCTGATTAGATGATATGATTATGGATATATTTCTGACATGATTCGTTGATGATGCAGGCTGACGATAACTTGTCGACTGGACTCACACGTGTAGTAGAGGGGTCACACACGACCACCAGAGAGGTTGAGGGAGAGGTGTGGAAAGCAGCCCTACCACAACCTACTAGCACTCACGTCGTGGCTCGAACTGTAGGTGAACGGTTACCTAGTTCGAGAGGACCCACGATGTCGTGAGGGCAGACTGCATCAGTCGCTCACGATGATTCTAAGAGGCGCGCAATAAGGCGGGGGCCTTATTCCTTAGAGGCCCTTAGTCTCCCACAAGTTCACCTGCCGGAGTATTGACTCTAGGGGTTTTTTATGTCTACCAAGTCAATCAAGAGGTGAGTGGCACCCTTGGAGCACATGGTGCATCCTGAAGGGCACGTCGCGCAAGAAAAATGGAAAAAGGCGAGTGGCACCCTTGGAGCACGTAGTGCATCCTAAAGGGCACGTCGTGCAAGGGAACAGATGAGGTGAGTGGCACCCTTGGAGCACCTAGTGCGTCCTGAAGGGCACGTCACGTTGTTAATGATAAATGAATGAACCTAGATGGCCTTAGGACTAATAACGTGATAAGAAGTTTTAAAACAATTTCCCTAATAAAATGTCGACCAGCACAAAAATTTAAGGTCTAGATCTAACTTTTGCTAGTGGTAAAATTTTATCTTTTTAAAATATATATATATATATATATATACAAAATAAAAATAAAAACAACATAAATAATAATTATAATCTTCGTTAAATCTTGTAACAAGAAGGGGGTAAGCAATTTAAATGATTCATAAGAATCTGTTAGGATAAAATTTAAAAAGGGAAATAATTGTTTTATTATTTTATGATAATTTAAAATTTATTAATTAGAAAGGAAAAAGGAAAAAAAAAAAGAAAAAAGGGTTAATTTCTACACCTACCAATTTGAGTTCTAAATGAAAAGGGGAAAGAGGGAAATCTAAAATATTTAGTAAACTAGGAAAAGAGGGAAACATAAAAAGAAAAGGGAAACACAAGTGAAAAAGCAGAAAGTCAAACTTAGTAAGGTATCTAGCATTTAAGAGCTTTCTAATTTTAAACTGAACTAGCAAATTAATAATGGGAAAGTCATTAAAAACTGTAAGGGATTTTGGAGACACCTAGGAGCGATTCTAGGAGTGACTCTAGGTGGGTGAGGGAAATAGGGGTAATTAATTAATTAAAGAAATTAATTTATGGAGGAATGAAGGGGATGGGTGACACTTGTACGAGGAGGATTTTTAGGATTTAATTTATTAAACATTAAATTAAATGGGATTTTGGCAAGGTAAAGGACTTGGAAACTCTATATAATGGAGGGAGGAGAAGGATGAAGGATCTCTTCTCTTTGCGTAACGTTACGCTGCAGAAATCTCTACTTGACTGACTTAGCTTGTGGGAGTTGGGATACCCAGCTCGGTGAGGAGTGGTAGCTCCGCCTTGCGAGGCGAGCTAGGAGCTAGTTGAATCTCTGGATAGTGTTTGTGGCCCCTTTGCGGCTCGGGGGGGGAAGAAGAGTACCCCTAGCATTGGCTGGGAGGTACCAATGAAGTCTCGCCTGTCAGCAAGCGGGAGTTGCACAGAGCGCGCGGGATGTCACTCAGAGCGGGCGATCAGGCAACGGTACGCTCTCTTCATTTTTGTATGGTAGATTGTTGTAGGATTTATGCTTGGATCTGCATGTTTAATGGAGTAAGTAAATTGATTGTCTAGATTGATGACTGAATTTCTTTCATAGCCTAGCTCAATGATTGATTGACTCCCATGGCCTTCGTTTCCCTGCATGTCTTGACCTCCTTGCGGTGTTTGATTGTGACCATTGTGGTGGTTTTGCCTATCATCCCTAGCTCATCAGTCCTCGCTCGGGCAGTCGAACAGGAGCCTGATCTATGGTCGTCACTTCGGCGTTAATAAACCTATGGATCTCAACGCCCTGTCTTTCTGTGCGAGGATGATGAGCGAAGGACGAACCTATCAGCAGTCTACCTTCGTTGTTGTCCTTGGCTGATTGGATCCTTTCAGTTCTCTTACTGTTGTCTGCATTTTGTATTGGTATTCTGGCAAAGGAAAAACAAATTGATTTATGTCTGCATTTTGTATTGGTATTCTGGCAATGGAAACATGGATTGATTCATGTCTGCATTTTGTATTGGTATTCTGGCAATGGAAAAAAGAATTGATTCATGTCTGCATTTTGTATTGGTACTCTGGCAATGGAAACACGGATTGATTCATGTCTGCATTTTGTATTGGTATTCTGGCAATGGAAAAACGAATTGAATCATGTCTGTATTTTGTATTGGTATTCTGACAATGGAAAAACGAATTGATTCATGTCTGCATTTTGTATGGGTATTCGGGCAATGGAAAAAGAATTGATTCATGTCTGCATTTTGTATTGGTATACCAGGCGAATGAAAACGATTTTATAACTCCTTGATGTTACCACGATTATAATTCCTTGCGTTCTGCGTTTTGCTTTGAATTATAACTCTGCGTCCCTACTGTTGCCACGGTTCATCACCACAAATTTAATACTGAAACTTTTTATTCCCACTATTTGACTGTCACGGATTTTTAATTACACGGGTTTTCACCAGACTTAACGCCCACGATTTTTGCTTGAAAACGTTGACTGGGTTGTTGTTGAATTCGTCCACGAATTTAGCCTTTTAAAATCATAAATTCACTTGCTGGAATGACCACGGTTTTGGTAAATAAAAATTGATTGTGTGGATGTTGAATTCGCCCACGAATTTAGCCTTTTTAAATCATAAATTCACTTGCCAGAATGACCACGGTTTTGGTAAATAAAAATTGACTGTGTGCGTGTTGAATTCGCCCACCCTTTTTTTTTGCTATTCAATTCATAACTGACTTGCAGTAATGACCACGATTTCGCCTTCAAACTGTGATTGCGTTTGCCCTTGAGTGATGGACTGCGTTGATGTTGATTGGATTCGTTTGCCTTTAATTGTTGAGTTGTTGTCGACTGGGCACGATTGGCCACCCTGTGGGCACTACGTTTTTGTTAATTTTGCCACAGCGAATTAAATGGATAACAATTAGTTAAATGCCTTACTATTGCCAGATTCATTGTTATGTAATGGTCACATTAATTGCCTTGATTTTTGCCAGCAAATAAAATGGATAACAGTTAGTTAAAGGCCTTGTTATTGCTAGATTCATGGTTATGTAATGGTCATATTAATTGCCAGAACAATTGCTACAGCAATGTAAATGGCCAGCAGATTCATTCTTTGGATTAAATGCCACAGCGAGTTAAATGTTAACTAACACCTTAAATGCCTTGTTATTGCTATATTACTTGTTATGACAAAAGTCATGTAAACTACCGTGTTAATGCACTTTTAATTGTCGTGTTAATGGTCATGTAATTGCCTTGTTATTTCTATATTAATTGTTAAGTAACCGCTATGTTAATTTCTCGCTAAATTGCTCCAGCCCTGTTAATAGTTAGTAGTTTCCTTCTAATATTATTAGACAACTAGTATTGTTAGTTCGGTCAATATAACTAGACTACATGTTGAGATTTAATTGTTCATAAGTGTTATAATGATAGCTTTCTACCTTAAGATTGTTTATGATGTTATTTAAGTTAATGACTAGTTGTAACTTAAACGTGCCCCATCTAGAATGGCAACTCATGTTAAAAGCGATTGTAATCATTGACTAGATTAGACTTGGTGATTGGTTGGGTGAGGACGATGTTGTGTATTGGCTTGTGACATCCCGTGTCTTCGTCCTCTGACGTTTCATCGACCAGTTGTTGGGGTATTTGTGTGGTTTTCCTCTCAGTATTCAGTTTCTAGTACATCGGATTATCTAGATTCCTTGGTCCAGATAGGATGTGTTGCGCCAAGGTTATTGACGCATCTATCACCTGGGAACGGCATGATTCCTAATGAGGGGATCATGGCACGCCTTGGGGGATAGCGGCGAACGAGATCTCGGCCAAAGTAGGTGCTTTGTGTGAGTGCTGACGAGCGTGCAAGTTGCTCTTTGCGCAAGGGTCGAACGCCTTCAGGCGTTAGGTCCGCGCGCCTTGAGGTTCTAGTCTCTGTTCGTCTAGGCTGTGATGTCGAGATGGGGATGTTGTCCCTTAGCTTGTAGGCGTGATCATGTTTGCGTCGGAAGGGTAGTCATCCTCCTTGTTATTTGCGCATGTTTGGCCAGTTGTCTTGAGCCGGTGTGTGGTGTCCTAGTACCTGTTGCCTGGAGTGCGTGCTAGCGTTCGTCATCAGTGGTGTGATTAAACTGTTGTCATCGTCGCCTTCTTGCCTCTTAACTCCCAAGAAAAAAAAAATTTGTTTCGCCTGATGTTGTAACGATGGGGATGTTACAATTATGGTAGCTGCGGGAGGTATTTACCTCCACGTGTAAACCTAACGAGAATAGAATATTCCGAGAAGCAAGAAGAAACCCTAATTAGTTGGCTAATAACACTAGAAGACAAGTCGGCTGAAGAGGATAATTTGTATTAGGTTATTAGCCTCAAAGAGAAGAAGTCGGCTAAAGAAAATATTATATAATAAGTAAATAGGCACCCAGAATGAGAAGTCGGCCCAGGCAGTTTGTCAGTTTTAGTATAAATACAGGAAGCCAGTCTTCATTCTGGCTCAGTTTTAGTATAAATACAGGAAGCCAGTCTTCATTCTGGCAGGCATTCTCAGAACTACAGAAGCAGCACTTGTGCGCACTGTAGTTGGCCAGTTTGTGCGCAAGTTTGGAGGAGAGTTGTCGTTGCAGTTGTTGCAGCTAGCAGATTTCGGTTTTGGCCTGGACTCTCTCCTAGTTATGGTTTGGACTCTCTAATCAGCTCTTGTTTGGTGCGCTAACCTTGGAGAGAGGTGCACTATCTTGTTTAGGCTATCTAGCCTAGGGTTTGCTTCCGGAATGATTCTCTGTCAAGGTTAAGGTGCTTGGGGGTGGGTTCGGCCTATGGTTGGGTGACAATAGTGATATTGTCTATGGTTAAATGAGCACATCCATTATATTCTAACAAGACCATGGTTTCATCCACTTCAGAGGTGCTTTCTACCTGCTCCTTTCTTGGATTTGTACCATTTTCGACAGAATTACAAAGCTATAATTGCCTTCAGATATGGCTGAATAGCCCTCCAAGGTACTGTTATCACACAAATCTGCACCAGCAGACCTGCCTAATCATTATAGCAATCTATCCCTATCGCCTCTCCATTTGGACTAGTGCTTTTACAGTCTCAAGGGGGTGTCCCTAGGGGTTGTATGCTGTCATTAAGCTAATAATCTGCATGAACAATCCATTTGATCAGCACACAAAAATTCACTCTTGAAATGCCCGAAAGCAGTCAATACCAAGGGTAGACTCTTAGCAAAAATCAAGTGGTTGAAATCAGATTCCTAAGACAATTGTAATAGTGAGTGAAAGTGAATGAAACGAGGAGAATATGCACCTTGAATGAACAAGAAATCAAAGTAAGTGCATCAAAGCCAACCAAATAACTGCGATACTAGCAGACTAATATCAACCAAGAGATTCTAAGAGCCAGAAACATGGCATAATAGAACCAAATTGATGTATTATTCAAAAGACATGGATTACATCATAGTGACACAAATGACAGGCTTCCATTGGTCCAAGAGTATGCAATGACGGAGGTGGTCAGGGATCGAAGGTCGGAGGAGGATGAGAGTTCCACTGCTGCTATCAAACTGCTCAGAGGATTACTGTCTAACCCCCTCAACCCCTCTCAAGCCTGTACATGTAGAAGCCCAAACCAAGGGAGTCAATTCACCCTAACTGCATGTGGAAGAAAGAAGGAAAAGCATGCCAAATTTGTCATACTCTGCATGCCTGCCAACTGTGTCAACATGCTGTTTAGATGAGATTTTTGTGGCAAAAGCACTGTTGTTTCCTAACTCTATTGATGCTTCTTGCTAAGAAAAGCATCTCAGCGCTGATCTGGGCATCAGTTTGGTGTATTCACTCTGCTGTTTGTGGCATCGAAACTCCTCATTATGCATAACACAAGCAACTACACATAGGACTCCTGTCTTCTTACTCAATCAACCAATCATTGCCTGAAGGATCTGTTGTTTCTAAGTGTCAAACAGCTAGAAAAACTCCTCCAATTGCAACTGTTCTGCATATTGTAGTTGCTGTTTACTATTTCTTGATCTTAACCCTAAGACTACTAAAACCACGGAACTCCTTAAACAAACCACAAGTCTCTTTATCTCATCACAAAGTCAATGCATAAGTTTAGCAAATTGTCTCTCTGGGAATTCTGTGCATGTTTTTTCCAAATGTATTCACATATCCAGCTGGTAACACCCCCGATTACTGTGTGGAATACTGCTGGTAAGTCGCTGTTAATTCAAATCATCCATCAACAGGAACTTTCCTTCCAAAAAAAAATGCCATATCTCCTTCAATTCTGTGGAAATATGTATGGGATAATAACCTCCAGCACTGTATCTCTGTGTGGCAACTAAAATATATGCCTAAAAATAACTCCTATCTCCAAGATTTCACTGATTCTATGCTAACTTTTAGCATTGTTTCCAGAATTAGCAACACTTGATATGTTGCTGTCATCACTCGTAAACTAACTGACCTTTGTCATGCACATGTTTTCTCTGTCAAGATATGATCCCAGACTATACCCATGAATTATCCTTGAGGATAGGATGTCCGATGCTTGCAAATCATGGAAAAGAAGGCAAGCTGTTTGGAAAGAAACTGCTAGAAGTATTTCCCAAAAAACCCCTTGGAGATAAGGTTCTAAGATTATCAGACATGCTAACTGTTATCTCTCGGATCCTCCCCATAGGAAAAGTCCGACCTCTCCAGGGGGAAAACCTAAGGATACTACAGGCAAGCTGCCCACTATCACTTCATCAGCCTTGCCCCACACTTTTAGGTTTGGATGAATGGTTTCCTAAGTAAAGGGGGAATCCCTAACTAGATCCTAAGCCTATTGTTTAAGTACAGGTGAACAGAAAAGGCTAGGATTTGTTTTATGCAAGCGAAAAATAATCACAAGCGTATTTCTCCAAATGACAAATATTGCTCAAGTGTTTATCCTGCATTTAAATTTTCTTCAGTGATCGATTAGACTCGAATGCTTGTGAAACAATAAATATTCTAGGCAAGACCCAAAAAAAAGAGAAAAAGGCTTTAGTCATGGGTGTGCCATATGCTACAGCCCTCAGATATACTTTTAGGTTTGGACACCCACGGTACGAGAGAGTAATCTTCCCAAATGTTGTTTTCAGTGCATTGTAACAGTCAGGATACCTAAGGGGACTTTCGATATACTCGAAGGTACTTGGAGTGAAACTCCAGGTTCAAATGTTGTCTAATACAATACTACTCGAGTGGGTACCAACAGGGGTTACACGGACTTCCAACAGGGCGAGATACAATCTCTAGGCAGCCCTCTGAACTCTCATGTATCCCTGCGTGTATTGATCCCAAACCACAGTTTTAAAGTGCTTGAGCCATAAAAAATTTACATTTACATCAATGTACTGCCATTGTTCATGCATTACAAAATTCCAAAGCTGGAGATAAAATGCAAAATTATGCTCAATTTTCCACTTGTGAATGTTAATTGTTTTGCACCACATGAATTGTAAAGTTCTTCAAAGTAAACTTTGGCTCATCGCACATCTTTTAAATCATGATTTATTTACAAGGTACAAAGTAAAGTGTTAATATGAAACTCATATACCCAAATTGTCCTTCCAACAATAAGTATGCAATTATATCCACATGACAAAAATTAAAGGGGGGGTCATATTTAACTATTCGTTCTACTTTCCATTGTTTCCAACTGTCCAAAAACTGAACCAATGACAAAAAGATAAAATCGCAATTTTTCTTAAGAGTGGGTATGCTCGAACATTCACATGTCAAAAAATTTAACCCTTAAAATAGATTTTTAAAACCCGTGTGAGGTGCCAAGTCATATAATTAACGCATGTAGTTAAAATTCAATGCAAAGAAATAACTTCATATGCAGGTCACGCTTTGTTACCTAGGCGAAGGAGTCAGCTCGAAGGTCGCGCTTTGATACCTGGGCGAAGGAGTCAGCTCGAAAAGAAACCCTGTCACGATTTAGTTCATAAAAAGCAAGACACAATTGCTATTTCGGATCAGGAAAACGGATCGGGGTTTCATTGAAAAAAAAAACTCGCACGAGGGTTTTGTCACAGGAAGATCGAGCTACTGTCCAAAAAAATCATGACTTTATATTGAACTAGGTTTCAGATCGAGATGGACTTCAGGTATAGGGATCAAAATGGGCTGAGGAATATAAATGAAGCACGATGTTTCATTGACAATCCTGAACAGCACCCGATCTCTACAGATTTCGACCTATGTTACTTTGTCAGTTTTGACAGTATGGGATAGGTACAGACAAAATCAAGATGGTACAATAACCCAAGGAGATGTATGGCAGTTAGGGCAATTTTGATGGTGCCTTTGGTAGCTGGAAACGTTCAGGGGCAAAATATTGGCAATGGTCCTCAATAGATGGCATGACTTTAAATCTGGAGCTTGAAACTTTCATAAATTAGACCCAGAACACAGATATGCCCAAAGAGAGAGTAATAGGACAATGTGGCAATAGATTTGATCTACAAACACAAGAATAGATGGCCCTAGGGTCTAAAAAAATAATAATAATAAACGAGAACAGCATTCAAACTCTCAACGCTGGATTATATGACAAACTTGGAATTCAGCCATCAAAATTATTGATAGATTTAACATTTAAGCTCAAAAAAAAAATTAATTTGACAAGAAACGTGAAAGGGGTTGCTTTTTATTGGAAAAAATTTCATAAGGAAAAAAGGCCTATCATTGGGCTATGGGGTCACTAACATCCAAGGTAATTGATAAAAGATTTTGCTTCCCTCACCAGGGGCTGGGGGAAAAGCACCAGACTTAGGGCAGCTAAAGTCTAGGCTAGAGGGGGTTGAATCAATAACTCCAAACAACCTACAACATGTTAGCATTTAGCGATAAAATTTAAACATAATAAAAATAAATCATTAGAAGTTTTTTAAATATATCTAAGACAAAACAGAAAAGTAAGGGGTTAGAGTTACCTCCTAACTCCTTAACTTGTTCTGTTGGATTACTAAGAGGGGGGGTGAATCAGTAACAGAGCAATTTAATCATTTTTCACCACAAAATGCAAATGTTATATCAATGTAGCATTATCATCCAATAGTTGCAGAGTAAATAAACAATGAACAAATGAGCAATCATACACATACACAGTACACCAGTGTTTTACGTGGAAACCCAAAGCAGAAGAAAACCACAGAATGTTTTTTCTTATATGTCTTTAAGAATTACATTCATTGGAAACACCAACTTCCTTTGTTTTCCAGCTGCAACTAGAAAGAGGCTCCAACCCCCTAGTTTCTCAGGCTACAACCTGAGGGAAGCTCCAACTCCTCAATTCTCTGGCTACAACCAGAAGGAGGCTACAAACCCCTATGTTCTCCGGCTACAACCGGAAGGTGGCTACAACCACCTGTCCTTGCCCCGTCCAACCGCCCTGTCGTAGAAGTAGAATGATGGAACCACTGTCACACTATCACTGTGAGATATACTGCTGTAAACTTGTACCAATCAACCTATAATCAACCTGTAACAACCTATACCAATAACCTGTGCCAACATGTACCATACATCAACCTATACCATAAACAAATGCATCAACCATGCACCAAACCTGTACAAATAACCTGTCACAATAACCTGTTCAAACAACCTGTAATCAACCTGTACCATAAACAAGTGCATCAACCATGCACCAACCTGTACCTCAACCTGTACCATCAACGAGTGCATCAACCATGCACCAAATATGTACCAATCATGCATCAAATACACATAAACTATGACTCATCAAGATGTACCAACATCATCAACTATACACCTCATGTATGTCCCAACTCATCAACTACTTGTCTCAACCATGTACCCAACATGTACCTCAACCAAAATCCCTCGTCAATTTCATCATCCAAATCTGATTTGTAACTCTATAATAGACCTAGTGTATATGATCACATACCTGCAAACTTTCCTTAACTTTAACAACAAGAGACTAGCATTTTCATCAAACTTTACTTTAATCTCACATGACTAATTTTGGATTAGTCAACAACCCTAACTTGAAATAATCATAACTATGTACCTGTAATGAATAAAGATCTGAAAATAATACACAATGTTCTTCAGTGTCTTGTATGCAATTCCTCCAAGTTTCACTTCTTGCAACCTCTCAAAAAATGAGTTATAGCAAAAATGGCATACCTTGTTGAATTCTGGCTTATTCTAAAGAGCGAACTTGTAGAGCGTGCCCCGCACAAAATATTTGTTGTATGGATCTGAAAATGGTACACAGAATACTACAGACTGTACTCTAACCAATACATTTGGTCTTACTGAATTTGGATCTGTTATGAAAAAGTTATGACGTTTTTATCCGAAACACATGTTTTAGACTAGTTTCAGGACTGGCCACAACCCTATTTTCCACGAAGTGTAACTCCAAAAATACAACCACCCACAAACTGAAATTTTTATCACAACTACTTGGATATATTTCCTCAACAGCCTCCCAATTTCACGATCTGAATCATTCTAGAAAAAAAGTTATTGCAAAAATGGTGAAATGACCTGTAAATAATATACCTTAGCAAGCATCATCAAAAGAATTTATCCTCCCTTGAATTTCGGCCTTCTTTACTTCACCTTCCCTCTGAAATTCGGCTTAGATATCCTTCGGTTACCTCAGTCACTTGTAGATATTCAATATGTTCAAGTGTTATTAAAAATGAGAGACCCTTGCCTCTTATTTATACTTTCATGTAGTTTCTTCAAGGGGTTACCTCTAACCATCTTAACCCATTTTCTTTATTTTAGGGCTAACCCACTTCTAACCACTTGTCCACTTAGTAATTTTTCAATTAACTTTATTATTTAAATAATTTATTTTGTATCCACTTTGACTTATAGTACACCGATCACTTCACTTTATTATTTAAATTACCTTCTAACCATCTTAACCCACTTTCTTTATTTTAGGCCTCACCCACTTCTAACCACTTGTCCACTTAGTGATTTCTCCATTAACTTTATTATTTAAATAATTTCTTTTGTATCCACTTTGACTTATAGTACACTCATCACTTCACTTTATTATTTAAATAATTTCTTCTTTGCAACCACTTTGACTACTTTGACCTTTTGGGGCTTCTAGATGATTCATGAAGGTTCTTCAATTTCACATGGCCATAACTCTCTAACCGTGAGGAGTTATGTGACGTTCCACATACCACTGGAAATGGCATGACATGTAATATCCATCTAGAATAGTCTTGCCTGCAAATATATCAAAACTCATACCATTATCCATCAAACAAACTTGGGTCCATTACCCAAACCTTTGTGCTACTGGAATTTGCTACCGAACTTTCTTCAAGGATTGACATCAATGACACCCAACCCAAATAATCAACATGTTCCTCTAACACGCAATATTCTCCACTTCAACATTAGATATCTAAGCTACCCACCAATGAAGCAATAAATTTGCCCAAGAAAATGATAGACGATAACTTGCAACAAAATATCATTTTTTTATTCTCCAATAAATTTCAGCCAATTTACAAATGAGAGGTCCTCCCTTTTTATAAATGAAGAGCCTGAAACCACTTACAAAACAATGGTAAGAAAATAATACCATGGGTAGAATCAAAAACCATAGCAAAATGTTATTTTAGATGTGTTCTTACAAATAGAAATATGATTTTTCCGTTTTTCATGGTGCACACCCTTTAGGAAAGAGTCAAAGTGGAAAAAAAAGCCCAACATGCTACTTTATTGATGAGATAAATCATGTGTCAAATCAAAATTCGCCCTTTCACTTAAGTTGTGAATTATGCATGTGCTCAAATAGGAAAAGGGCGCTCCATGGATCAAATAATACTCCAATGTGTAATATCCACCTAAGACGATGGGTTTAGCCCTCGAGGACATCATTAATTTGTAGTTTTTGTCAATTTTCACATGCAATTCTATGTGACTAATTTCAGATCTGAAAATTACTTCCTAGTGATCAAACAGTGAACCCTAGTTGTTATCACTGAACAATTTTACACTGAAATTATGACAGAAAATTACAGCAGAAGAAACAACAAGATCTGAGATAATTCATCCATGCACTTGAGACAAAATTTTATGTTCTGTAAAATTGTCAAATTTAGAAATTTTGAGGACAAAATCAACCCTCCCAACTGATACAATTTCACCAAAACTCTGAGGACATAATTGTCCCTTGAAAACCAAAAATCAGCAAACCAACCTCAGCAAAATCCCGAGACAATTCCATTCTACAAATCTACTACATTTGCCACCTGTATGGCATGTTGACGTCGGTCGTACGACTACTGACGTCGGCGATACAAACTTGTTGTACCTGCCCAAAAAATTCCATATGTGCGGACCTTTTCTGCCTTTCCACACATGTTGACCTGTACCTGTCTTCTCACACATGCAGACCTGTGTACGACCTATCCGTACAGTTCTGCTCACACGTGCGAGCTATACAGCTCCCTCACACATGTGGTTGTACTTCTTCTCCCACACATGTGGCCTGTTACTCCTCTCCTCCTCACACGTGTGACCTATCTTGGCTGGAAAAGAAGCCTTCCTTGGTTGAAAACAGAAACAGAAATTTTCCAAGAACCCTAGGACAAAGTATCAAAATTACAAATTTCTCTTGCTAAAATTTTCAAGCTCCTAGAACAAGTGCACTCTCACTTATGCTAACTCCATAATGACACAATGAGATTTGTCACAATCTCTCCTCTCCTTATATAGGAGTCTAATGAGTGAGTTTAGGAACCCCTTCTAAACTCAACAATTAATTAGAATATTTTATTCCTCTTTTTGGGTGTGAAACCCCAACACAAGCCCATCACTAAGCCCATGAATCCCTAACCTCATCCCAAGGGCATTTTCACTGAAACGAAAGAGTAATCTGGTGTCAACGAGAATTCCTACATGCTTGACACCATCGCCCCTAGTGGGAATACCTCCCAAAACTACAAAAGCATAAACACTCCCTCTTAGCGAGGGAGGTATTCCATCCTCCAACATCTTGATGTACCTCTATCTACGACACTGGAAGTGACTCTGTCTCATGCACTGGATCGGCTACCACAGTACTCCATTCCTTCTGATCGGTTGCTCCCTCTATCACTGAAGAAAATCTTACTCCCTAGTCCTCCTAACTGGTTGCTCCTCTTTCACAGAAGCATATTCTGCTCTCCAATGCTCTTGATTGGTTGATGCATGTTGCCTTCTTCCCCCTTTCCTCTGCAGTTGACATTGTGAAGCATAATGGCCATAATCATGATATTCAAAACAATTGATTTTACTAGGATCCTTCTTTTGTCTCGATTCTGGAGATGCTTCTCTATCGGGAGAACTCCTACATGGAGAACCTCTTCTTCCCTTCCTAGTGCAAGTTGCTAAGGCCTGGTTCTCATCATTGTTGCTCTTCTCCATGCCATTCCTGGACTATAACCGAGTCTCCTCCTAGATACAATCAGTCCATAGTTAACGTCTCTCGTGCACAGATCCCCTCACAAATGGTTCCCAAGATCCAAGAAAACCTCTCAATGCTACATTCACCAACTCAACATCCTCAACTGTCTCACTAATGGTTGCAAGTTGATCTCATATCTGAGTAATCTTCATAAGGTAGCTCACAACTGTGTCCTCAATGGACATCTTAACAACTTGAAGTTGGTGCTTCAAATGTAACTTCCTGCATGTATTATCGTTTTGGTATAGACCCACCAAAGCATCATACATTTCCTTGGAAAACTTCTTCTCGACAATGTGAGGAATCAGGTGATCCTTCACGGATTCTAGAAACACCCGCTTGGCCTTTACTTCCTTCTTCTTATGAGTTGTCAATTCCTACGGATCAGTAGGACTTGCAACCACACTCTCAAAATATTCTTTGAGGTCATTCCCCTCCAACAGAAGGAGAATCCTGACCTTCCAAGCCCAAAAGTTTGTTGCCCCTTCCAACCTGTCCTCAATCTTCAAGGTGTTCACCATGGTGACCTGCCCAGAACAAAACAAAAAATCTACAACAACATGTTGTATTTGCAGCAGTAAGTGTGTCTCAAGAGATGACTCCCTCTCTCTTTCAAAGCCTCAACTTTGATACCATGTCAATTTTCACATGCAATTCTATGTGACTAATTTCAGATCTGAAAATTACTTCCTAGTGATCAAACAGTAAACCCTAGTTGTTACAAATAAACAATTTTACACTGAAATTATGACAGAAAATCACAGTAGTAGAAACAACAAGATCTGAGATAATTCATCCATGCACTTGAGACACAAAATTTTATGTTCTGTAAAATTGTCAAATTCAGAAATTTTGGGAGCAAAATCAGCCCTCCCAACTGATACAATTTCACCAAAAATCTGAGGACAAACTTGTCCTCTGAAAACCAAAAATCAGCAAACCAACCTCAGCAAAATCCCAAGACAATTCCAATCTGCAAATCTGCTACAGTGGCCACTTGTACGGCCTGCTGACGCCATCTGTACGACTGCTGACATTAGTGGTACAAACCTATTGTACCTGCCCAGAAAATTCCACACGTGCGGACCTTCTCTACCTTTCTACACGTGCGAACATGTACCTGTCTGCTCACATGTGTAGACTTGTGTACGACCTGTCTTACTCACACATGCGAGTTGTACGGCTCTCTCACATGTGTGGCTTGTCCTCACATGTGCGGTTGTATTTCTTCTCCCACATGTGTAACCTGTTGCTTCTCTCCTCCTCACACGTGTGACCTCTCTTGGCTAGAAAAGAAGCCTTCCTTGGCTGAAAACAGAAACAGAAATTTTCCAAGAACCCTAGGCCAGGTTGCCAAAATTACAGAATTTCCCTTGTTGAAATTTCCAAGCTCTTAGCACAAGTGCACTCTCACTTATACTAACTCCATAATGACACAATGAGATTTGTCACAATCTCTCCTCTCCATATATAGAAGTCTAATGAGTGAGTTTAGGAACCCTTCTAAACTCAAAAATCAATTAGAATATTTTATTCCTCTTTGTGGATGTGAAACCCCAACACAAGCCCACAAAGCCCATGAAGCCCTAGCCTCATCCCAAAGGCATTTTCACTGAAACAAAAGAGTAATCTGGTAATCTGGTACCAACGCAAATTCCCACATGCCTAACACCATGGCCCCTAGTGGGAATACCTCTCGAAGCTACCAAAGATTCAACAATTTCCAAGTGACAATTTCCTAGTAAGCATAACAATTAAATTAATTTTCACACTTGCCTAAGTTTTACCTAGGGAAAACCCACATTTCCAAAGTTTTCAAGTAAGAGATAAGCAATTAATGAAGTTAGTGACAGAGAGGGAAGGGGGGATGATCATGTGATGCTTCTCAAAGTTGTAGACATGCATAGGTCAATCTTTGTGTCTCTAGTTTTATTTTAGCTAGATGTGAATTTTCTCTAAACCCAGTTCATTAAACCAATTAAATTACACTTATAACTGATTGGACCATGTTTTTCTTTCACAAATAAATCATACACAGCAGAAATAATAACCATGAACTTAGATATAAAAGACAACAACAATCGCATCACACGTACACAAGTATTTTGGACAATAGCCCCTGGAAAAACCCCGGAGGGAAAACCAGTGCAGTAGATTTGTGGATTTTATTATTTGCAGGAAAGTACAAAGATCTCTTACAAAATGAGTCGATCCTCAATATTGGTCGAGTAAACCCCAACATAACCCTTCCCCGACAATTTGTACGGCCTCCCCAAAAATTCTACAAGCCAGGATGACTCAGAAAATGACAAATCGTGAGCCTATGCGTTGTGGTACGGCTCCCTGCGTCAAGTCTAGGTCACCCTGTACGGCCCTCTCAGATCCAACAAACCCTTGGGAAAGTCTCTTCACTCCAATGAAGTTCACCCTCTCTCTCAGATGAATAATGTGTCCTCCTAGCCAAATCGATTTCCTTATACCTCCATGAGCAAGTGAAACCCTAATCCCAAAATGATTAAGGGTTGAGATTAACTCTCTCCCTCATGATGAGATGAATGGTCAAGATTAAAAGGCCACAACTTAAATGATTTTTCAATTAAACCTTAGAAAAGGTGCTCAATAAAGTCAACTGAAAAATGTAACACATCAATAGTCATTTTCCTAAGTTAGACTTTAGAAAAAGTTAAATAATCAACTTGGCTTATGTTTCATTGTCCCCCATCATGCTAGGACGCTGCAATCTAGTGGAAGACCTTCCTTGCTACATTCTCAACACTCCCTCTTAGCGAGGAATGGATTATGTCTCAACCCCATCTGATCCCTAAACCTCATGAACTTTTGTCTACTCAGTGCCTTGGTAAATATATTTGCCATCTACTCACCAATCTGTATGTAATCAAGCTTCACGGCTCCTCTCTTTACATAATCTCGGATGAAGTGATACATGATATCAATGTGCTTGCTATGATCATGAAACACGGGATTCTCAAAGAGCCCGATGCAACTCTGATTATCACAGTGAATCACTGTAGCCTCTAGCTTCTGCCCGAACAGTCCCAAGAGCAACTTCCTCAACCACAGTGCCTCACATGTTGCCAAGCTAGCAGCCATATACTCTGCCTCAGCAGAGCTCAATGCCACTGAACGTTGCTTCCTGCTGAACCAAAAAATGATGCTCGATCCAATGCTGAAACAACAACCTCAAGTACTCTTTCTATCCTTTGCGCATCCTGCCCAATCAACATTTGTAAAGCCTGCTAATTTCACTCCACCCCTGCGCTCATATAACAAGTCGTACTCCATTGTACCTCTCAAGTAGCAAAGTACATGCTTCGCAGCTATCCAATGTACCCTCTAAGGGTCCACCATGAATTGACTCAGTGAGTTAACTACAAAGCTAATATATGGTTGAGTGTTGACCAGACACATGAGCGACCCAATCAACTAACAATAGATAGTGGGGTCTACTATCTTTGAATCTGATGCATCAATCTTCCTCTAGTTCGTGACTAGAGGCGTGGACATGTGTCTACAATCTGTCATCATGAACCTACGCAAGATCTCCACTATATACTTCCCTTGTCCCAAGAAGAAGCGCCCATCCTGTTGCCAGACCTCCAGAACAAGGAAGTAATGCATCAACCCAAGGTTTTTCATCTCAAACTCAGCTACAAGATTTGTCTTGTAGTCTGCTATCAGTTGCTCGTCCCCTATCAGAAATAGGTCATCTACGTATAACACCAGTATAAGAGGTGCCTCCCCTATAAGAAAATACAGGTTTGGGTCTGCCTCGCTCGGCTGGAAACCCATCTCTCTCAAGTAGTTGTCTATACTCGATTACCAAACCCGAGGTGCCTGCTTGGGCCCATACAAGGCTCTCCTCAATCTGCAAACATGTGTCTCCCTATCACCAACCTCAAATCCCTGTGGCTGCTCAATATATAACTCCTCCTCAACAACTCCATTGAGGAAGGCAGTCTTCACGTCCATCTGATGAACACGCCAGCCCATCTCTGCTGCTAAAGATATAACAGTCTTGATCAAGGAATACCTGGCCACCGGGGCAAAAGTCTCCTCATAGTCTACTCCCTCTCACTATGAAAACCCCTTGGCCACGAAGCATGCTTTGTACTTGTCCACGCTTCCATCTACTGCATGCCTGACTTTGTAGATCCACTTGGATCCTACCACCTTCTTTCCCTCTAGCCTGGGCACCACCTCCCATACATCATTTTTCATAATGGATGCGGACCTCCATGAGCAAGTGAAACCCTAATCCCAAAATGATTAAGGGTTGAGATTAACTCTCTCCCTCATGATGAGATGAATGGTCAAGATTAAAAGAGCACAACTTAAATTATTTTTCACTTAAACCTTAGAAAAGGTGCTCAATAAAGTCAACTGAAGAATATAACACATCAACAGTCATTTTACTAAGTTAGACTTTAGAAAAAGTTAAATAATCAACTTGGCTTGTGTTTCATTGTCCCCCACCATGCTAGGACGTTGCAATCTAGTGAAAGACCTCCCTTGCTACATTCTCAACACTAGGCACTTCTTTTCTACAGTAGCCTTCTTGAGGGAGTCTTACTACTTCGGTCTGCACACACTTCCCCTTTCTTTTCTTTTGTTTGATCATTTTTTCTAGGTCCCTTTTTTCTTTAGATAGGCATTTTGTTCTTAGGACTTTGAAGGGGGGGGGACCATAGTGAAGTAGTTGTATTTTGTTTGCTTTTGCTCGTCACCTCTTTAGTCATTATGGTTTTATTTGATTTAGGCCTTTAACTTTGACATTTTCTTTTGACCTTTGTGAAAACATACATGACGGGATGCCATTTTTTTAATGTGAATGGAGATGAATGATACTTAGGGAGATGGAAAATGCTTATATATGGTTAGGATGTGGATTGCGCTATCCAGTTTGAATGCCTAGTAGTGCGAGTAATCTTATGGTGGACACACTTTTATCAAATAAGATGTTTCTCAGGGTAATACAACGCAAGTGATAAGATTTTGTAAGTTATGACATTCAAAACAACAATCGCAGGGTAACTACAACTTCATGGCATGCCAAAAGGTTATATCATCATGCCTAGGTAAGTATTACACATGGAGTATCTATGGAATAACTTGGAGCATCAAGGTGCATTGATATCTAAGCATTTACAAGAAACACGTAATGGTTCATCGAGCAGTTATCATGTCTCAATTGAAGAATGAAAGGATCTGAGGCAAGGTGCATGATATCTCATGCAGGTAGGTACATGATACCGTTGTGAGGGTATCCAAAGTTTGCTACCCCTGAGAGGGTAACACTAACAATTGACAAGGGGGTCAAACTAGGACTTAAAGCCATCTTGCATGCAAGGATTGGTAAATATAGCACAACAGGTCAAATCAGTTTTTTGGCTTTATTCACATGCTAGTGTTGGATAAAGTTGAGCTTTAAGCTTTACTTGACAAAAGTAGCACGATGTGTTACCCCCCAAGGGGTGACAACTTCAAAGGCACCCTCGCAAGGGTGTTATGTTGTTGATTGCATGAGCTCTATTGCTCATATTCTCCAAAATCAAATAATTCTTCTCATTTTCTCCTTCAGATATGTGATTGTGCTAGCTCAGCCATGGTATATCAGATTTCCTCGCTCGTTCCTTAGATGACAGATGCACTATGGATGGTACATTATGGTTTTCACTCTAATCTATTTGATATTCCATGCATTGGTGGTTTATTTGGGTGTGGTGTTATAACTTCTAAGTTATTCATGAAAGTGATAAACACTAAAATGAGATCCAATAACACTTCATAACATTTATAGTTTTATTGTTTGCCTCGTTGTACCTTGGGGGACCATAGTTTTCATTTAGAAGTATCTTCATTTATCGGGTCAGTTTGTACTACTAGGAAATTGGTTGAGGTAGAGCTTTCCACATCCTAACCATACTTCACATTTTTTATTTTCCCGTTTCACTCCATTCCATCCATAAAAAAAATTATCTTGATCATGTTTGACTTATCAAATGTCAATAGAAATGTCAAATTAAGAAAGATTAAGTCAACAAAGCAGAAAAAGGCTAGAGGTGAAGAGCAATAAAGTCAAAATCCAAAAATATTAAAGCTTGAGCAATGCCACCTTGCTATGAGAATGCCCCTAGTCCCATGCTTGTCTATGAATATCTAAAAAAAGGTACTTGTTCAATAAAATGAACACATAAACAAAAAGGCAAAAGGGGGTAGTAAGAAACAATGTCGAGGAAAGGTAACTCAATGTTAAAGCTCCCCCTTAAAGGCTCCTATATAAAATCCTAGCTCTTGAAAGTTAGTTGAATAAAATCACAAGACCTATGCAGCATATTAAATGACTTTGAGGGTCATCACATGAAGTTTTTCCCTTCCCCTTTCCATAATTATTCATCACATTACCTACCTTTTACCTAGGGACTTAGGAAATACTCATTGTCCTCGGACTTGTCACATGTATAAGGGTTGATGTTGTTCCCCCTTGGTAAAACTTAGGCAAATTTTAAAACTAACCTTTATTATTATGTTGTGTTGAGAGAGATCACTAAGTGCACATCACCTAATGGCTTACAAAGAACTTGGACCCACCACTCCAAGTGGGTGCCTTGCATTGGGATTCGTGTACCATGCCTCGAGATCCGTGACACTACATTGGGATCCGTGATGTCACCTTGGGATTTGTGTACTTGTATTTGGCCATATCTACAGACATTGGGATCCATGCCATTTTTCTTGCGATCTATGTACTTTGTTGGGATACGTGTCACTGCATTGGGATCTGTGACATTGCATTGGGCTATGATAGGGATGCCACATGGGCTGCTTCAAGAGGGTGCCCCAGCTCAATTGGATGATATTAGCCCACACGTGTCTTATTCTCTCACATGGACCACACGTGGGGGTTGTTAAGGTAGTTGGGGACATAGGCCACACGTGGGGGTTGTTAAGGTAGTTGGGGACATGGACCAGGTTATTACAGGACATGGACCAGGTTATTACAGGACATGGACCAAGTTGTTACAGGTGGTCCAGGTGTTTGTTGTATCTTGGACCTTGTACATTTGATGAGGCGCCCTATTTCTGTCACACATGCTACTTCTCTCTCTTTCTAGAAGGGAACACTTCACCTTTGGCTGACTATCCTTCACTCATACATATTGGCCCCCATTCCATGGATTTTGTTATGAGGGCACCTCACATTTGGACCCATGTTTGACTTGATCATGAGGACGTTGGCATATTTTTGGGAGGGTGCATTTGTTCTAGCCCTTTGCACCACATGTGTGACCCCTTTTGTTGCACATTTGACTATCTTTGATGGGGCGCTCATGTATCAGAGGATTATGCGGGTGGTTTATGCCCACTTATTGTATATGGCTCATGGTTTTGAGCTTGCACATTGTATTAGTGTTAAATTTAGAGTTGCTAATAAGTTCTTTTCAATTTACTAGACAATAATAGCATAAGCAGGATCACTGAGAGAAACACAATCACAAGGTACACAACATTTTATCCTGGGAAACCCTAATGGGGGAGAAAACCCAGCAAAAACTTCCTTAATATAGATTGCCAATACAATGCCAAGATAAAAGACCAAACCACCAAGAATATCCAAGACCAAGCATGTGCCTCTCTCTTCTCCTTCTAACTGCAGCTTCCTTCAAAACTTGTGCACTAGATGAGTGACTTGAGTGAGTGAGAAAATGAGGCACCATCCTCTCTTATTTATATTAGTTAATAGGCACTAGGGTTATGTCTTTTCACCAAGCAGGGCCGACTTCTTCAACTAGTGGTTAAAACCACTTTATTAAGCCCTAGGGGTGGACTTTACAAACAACACCATATAATTATGGTTTGACCAATCCACAAAAGGGGATTTGGTCTTATACAAAGCCCGAAATGATCAATCCACAAAAGGGGATTTGATCTATAAGATAATAACTCAATTATAATTAGAATATTCTTCGCAGTTAGATTATTTCAACACTCCCCCTTAACAAGAAGGGTATTCTACTGGCATAATCCAATATAACATCAATAGGAGAGAGAGAGAGGGCAGCAACATCATCAGCATCTGGAACACTGACTGGCACATCTATAAATCATCGGAAGTTTTTCTCTTCATCAATAACATCATCATTCACAGCATGGAGCTGGAGTAGCATCATCATCATCATCATTTGCATATGTATAACACTAATGCAACATCATCAATCAGTACGAAGTTGACAAATCATCAACAAAAGCACGAGGCTGATACAACATCATCAACAACACGAGGCTAGAATAGCAACATCATCAACAACAGCACAAGGCTGATACATCATCATCAACAACAGCATGAGGCTGAAACAACAACATCATCAGAACAAGGCTAAGATAACAACATCGTCATCATATACCAACAGAATGAGGCAAATGTAACAACATTGTGTGGTACTCTGACAAACCGTCCTTACCGGACCAAGGGGATCTTCCCAGGAATCAAAAGATTCCCTAGGATATAAAATCCTAACGGAGCTAAAACGTGGTACTCTGACAGACCGTCCTTACCGGACCTTCGAGATCTGCCAGGAATCATAAGATTCCCTCGGATATAAAATCTTAATGGAGCTACCACTACTGACCACAGCTGGCATATACATGCACAGGTACTCTGACAGACCGTCCTTACCGGACCTTCGGGATCTGTCCAGGGATGATCAGTCCCCTAGGATATAAAATCCTAATTGAGCTACCCGTTGTTGTTCAAGATACCATAGTATCATCAACATCACTCCCCCTTTCGAGGGAGGTCCTTTCGGACTATCCCAAGCTTGTTTCGAAAGTATTCAAACTTTACACGAGACAGAGGCTTGGTCAACACATCTACAACCTACTCATCTGTGCCAACATATTAGATCTTTACAGCTCCCCTATGCACCATATCACGAATGTAGTGATACCGAATTTCTATGTGCTTCGACTTATCATGGAACACTGGGTTCTCCGTCATCTTTATGCAACTCTGGTTATCACATAGAATCACGATGGCTTCCATCTCCAGATCGAATAGACCTGTCAACAACTTCCAAAGCCATATGGCTTCACAACTGGCGAAACATGCTGCAATGTATTCCGCTTCTGTCGTGCTGAGAGCAATACTGGATTGCTTCCTGCTCTGCCATGAAGTCATGGCTGACCCCAGACTGAAATAACATCCTGAAGTGCTCTTTCTATCATAAAAACTTCCAGCCCAATCTGAATCAGTATAACCAACCAGTCTGAAGTCATGATCTCCAGTATAACAGAGACCATAATCCAACGTACCCTTAAGGTATCTCATCACATGCTTTGCAGCAACAAGGTGAACACGTTTGGGCTCTACCAGATACTAACTCAAGCTGTTCACAGCAAAACATATATCTGGCCTGGTATTCGTCAGATGCATCAAGGATCCAATGATCTGTCTATATAGAGTAGCATCAACCAATTCTGACGAAGTATCAACCAGGAGCTTCAACTTTGTTTCCATGGGTGTGTTCATGGCTTTGCATTCCAACATGTCAAACCGCTTCAGTATTTCAATTGCATACTTCCCTTGGTTAAGGAAGATCTTCTTTGGGCTCTACCAAACTTCAAGACCTAAAAAATAATGCATCAGGCCTAGGTCTTTCATCTCAATCTCTGCAGCGAGCTTCTTCTGACAATCTGTGATGAGTTTTTCTTCTCCCATCAAGAATAAATCATCTACATATAGTAGTAATATCATTGGCTCATCATTCATAACCTTGAAGTAAGGGTTAGAATCAACTTTACTCTTGGTAAAGCCCAAGCTCGTCAGGAAACTATCAATTCTTCCATACCAAGCTCTAGGAGCTTGTTTCAACCCGTACAAAGCCTTCTTCAACCTGCAAACATGAGTCTTTCTATCTTCAACTTCAAACCCTTGTGGTTGTTCTATATACACTTCTTCAATAACACCATTTAAGACAGTTGTTTTCACATCCATCTGGTGTAACTTCCACTTCATCTTGGCTGCAAGAGCTATGATGGTTCTGATAGAAGTGTATCTTGCTACAAGAGCAAACGTCTCTTCATAATCAATGCCTTCCTTATGAGAAACGCCACGAGCTACAAATCTTGCTTTGTGTTTTTCAATACTTTCATCTGCAACATGTTTTATCTTGTATATCCATTTGGAAGATACCACATCTTTGTTCTTCGATCTGGGAACTATTTCCCATACATCATTCTTTATAATGGATTGGTATTCTTCTATCATGGCATCCACCCATTCTTTCTTTTGAATGGCTTCTTCAAAGCAAGTAGGTTCCTTTTCTATGAGATCACACATCAAGGCCATGTAACTGGAGAATGGCTGAGGTTTCTTGCTCTGTCTCATGGTTCCTTCTGGGGCACAATACTTCTCTCCATCTTGATGAAGTTCCCTTGCCCAAGCTGGCTTTCTCTTGTGAGAGATCGTCATCTGGGGAGGTTCTTGAGATTCTATCATATCATGCTCTTCTGGAATCTCATCATCAGGGGTAACTGTGACTTCCTTCACTGGTTCTGCAACTCTAGGAGCTACAGGTTCTTCTTCATATACTTCTTCAAGTTGGCATCTCTTTGATCTCATGAGTGTTGCATCTTCATCAAAGGTTACATCTCTATTGATTTCAATATGATGGTAACCTGGTATGTAAATTCTAAAGGCCTTAGACACCTCACAGTATCCAACAAATATTCCCTTCTTTCCTGAAGGGTCCAGCTTAGTTCTCCTCTCTTCCGGAATGTGTACAAACACTGGACAGCCAAATATCTTGAGATGGCTTACTTCTGGCTTCTTTCCGGAGAACATTTCTTCGGGGGTTTTGAATCCAAGTGCACTATGGGATAATCTGTTTTGAACATAGACTGTTGTTCTTATTGTTTTGGCCCACAAGTGCATTGGCAGATCTTGATCGTGAATCATAGTCTTCACCGCTTCCATTATTGTTCTATTATTTCTTTCTGCTACACCATTTTGTTGAGGATTATAGGGAGTGGTGAGCTCCCTCTTAATCCCGACATCTCTGCAAAAGTTTACAATTTCTTTTGAGGTGTATTCTCCTCCATTATYTGACCTGAGTATCTTGATTTTTCTTTCGGAGAGATTTTCTATCAAGGCTTTGAATTCCTTGAATTTTCCCAAWACTTCATCTTTTGATTTCAAGAAATAAACCCAAGTCTTGCAAGAATAATCATCAATAAATGACACATAGTATACATACCCACTAAGAGATGTTGATGGCATTGGACCACATACATCTGAGTGGATGAGCTCCAAGATTCCTTCTGCTTTACTGTCGCTCTTTGGGAAAGGATTCTTTATGTCCTTTCCTTGTGCACATCTCTTGCACACACCTTCATGATCAACCTTGAATTCTGGTAGACCTGTAACTACCTTGCTTACATATGGTAAGGCTTTGTAGTTGATGTGAGCTAGTCTTTTATGCCAAAGTTCACATGGACTCTCAGTGGAGTGAGTCAAGGCTGCATCTGAGTAACATTTTAACTTATACAAGCCACCTTCTTTTGTTCCAATGACAATTGCATCTTCTATGGTTTTTCCATTAGGCCACATAAGAACTTCACCATCTATGAAAGCAACCCTGAAACCTTTCTTATCTAAAGCTAAGATAGAAAGTAAGTTCTTTATCAAACCTAGTACATATAGTACATCCTTCATTTTCATCGGGGGTCCCTGAATCAAGTTTGTAGGTGGATTCTCCCACTCCTTTGATAGGGTACTGGTAATCATCTTCGAGTGTAACTTTCTGGGGAAAGTTCTTTTCTGTAAGGCTAGAGAGAATGTCTCTCTGACCTGTCATGTGCTTAGAAGCACCACTATCTATGAGCCAAGTATCCTCTCCAGGTGTCACAGATCCTGAGAGAGCAGAGAATAAAACATAGTATTCAATCTTTTCTTTAATCATCTTTGTGGGTGGCTCATCATCTTTAACTACATGGGCATGATGTATTTTGTTATTTCTCTTCTTGTATCCTTCCCTTCTAGCAGGACAATTCTTAGCAATGTGTCCCATCGTATCACAATGATAGCATTGATAAGAGGAGAAATTTTTTTCTCTTCTTTGACCCTTCTGATATTTCTAGAATCTCCTTGGAGGGTGAGATTCTTTATGGAAGTGGGTGAATCACTTTGGGGAGTGAGATTCCTTATGAAGGTGGGTCTCCTTTTGGAAGTTAGACTTTTTCTTTCCTCCTTTAGCATGAGCAGCTAGGGCTTGATCTTCATCCCTTAATAGTGTTGCTTCTTGGTCGGCTACTCTTGCTTTCTTCTTGAACACATTCTTCCCAAAGACTGTCAAATTGGAGTGTCTCCTTTCTTGCATAGATAGTTTGGATGAAGGCATCCCAAGGTCTTGCGAGACCATTAAGAGGTGTCATTATGAGTTCATCTTCATCTAGGTTGTCTCCAATTGCTTCTAGTTGTTCCTTGAATTGAGAAACCCTAGAGAAATAGTCATGAACGGTGTCCACCAAGTGGCTCCTCCATGAGGCCTCAATGAACGGTGTCCAGCAAACTGCCAAGAGATCTCCAATGCCCAAGGGAAGAAGATCGAGCCTGCAATCAACTAAGGTCAAGCATCCATTGAGCAAGTTATCTTAACTGTGCATATCCATCGCAGAGCATCTCTCATGCTACAATCCATCTCAAACCATCTAGGTGCTAAACATACACCATGTACCCCAAATCTCATGAAGCACCCCCAAACATGGCGTAAATACATTCAGAGTAACCTGAAAATCTAAGAACATTTTGCTAAGATATGATTTCGTCAATGGCAACAAATGGAATTGTTGCTATCATTGGATATGTAACTGTCGCTTTGTCGATTGATGGCATGTCAACAATAGATAAATCTTCACTCAATTTTTCATCTTTGATTACATATGTGAGAGTTATCTTATCTACTGTGTATCTTGTATTCTGCAAGTGTTGTTGATTCAGCGAGATTTGTTTATGTCTTTTATCAAATTTTGAAATATGTATGTCCTTTCTTTTCAATTTTTTGACTTCATTGCACAAAATTTGACTATGACTTCTGAGATGGTTGATTTCCTTGTCCTTGTTTCATACAACTTTATCAAAAAAAATCTTGAGGTCGTGTTTTTTTGTTGAGATTTCTACTCATTTTGTTGATATTATACTATTTCACATTTTAACTTATCAACTTCCTTAGTGAGAGATTATTTCCCAGTTTGTAATTTTGAATGTCGACAAAATTGCTTCAAAATTCCAATTTGAGTCTTGCTACGTCTTTCTTCAATTTTGACCCATCGTACTGATATGTTGCAATTTCGTTCTGATATGAATGTGCCATGGTTTCAATTAGACCCTTTTGCTATCTTCAGTAATACTAAATGTGTGCACAAAGTGCGAAGGTTGCACCATAGTATGCACTTGAGCTTAGGACTCTTGAATGGATGAATGGAATCTTGTTAAGTAATGATGTATTAATCTTTTGATAAGTAGATTCCTTAGCCTCACAAGGTATTTTTATTTAACCCCTTTATTATATATTATTTTAATACCTTTCCCTTTGGTAATAATACTTCTCCTTAGTGCTTTCTTTTTTATTATTTTCGAACTTAGGTATTTTACACACGCCATTCTTTGCTTAATCTTTACATAGGAAAAACCTTATTTAATATCTGCTTTTAATATTTTTTTTCTAAAACTCACTTTGTTTAAGTCATGCCCCTTTGACTTACCTAATATTTCAATCGCTTGGTAATTTTAATATTACCATGATTTGGGTAATGTTCGTAATTTCCCAAGTGTTTAATATTCCATCCAACATTGTTATCAACGACTTCCAACTATCACAGATATGTCTTCTCCCAATCAACATAAAGCAGCAGCGGCAACTATGGCGACAACTCAATACATGCAAACTTGACAAACGATTCTCATGAATAGCCAATGAAATAACATGATTTTCACAAGGGAACAACAAATGAGCATACCCTTCCATGATTGACAAATGAATGCCTAGAATTTGGCATAGCAAATTTTCAATTAGTATTCAAATTTCAGAGGATCCCTTACAATTTTTGCTTTAAATGGATCTTCTACTACCCTATAACTGGCAAGATCAAGCTAGTAGAAGAGTTATAGGGAGAAAGAAGCATTTGTTGTTTCTCCCCTAGGGTTTAAACAAGCAATTTCATAATCTTAGACATGAAACAAGTAAATTTTACCACAAACATCCATAACATGAATAAAAATGCAGATTTTCTACTTACTTCACTAAGAATAATCAAGTCAAACCTTAGTTGAAGACCATTCCACCATGAAAAATGCCAAAATACACCCATAAAGCTCTCCCAAGAGATGCGCACTAGTTATTTCAGCCAATAACCCTTAAAGAGGGCGAAAATTTCAGACCACCACTTGTGTGTGATAAGTTATGATGAAAATGAATGTCACTTTATGTCTATTTATACCAAAATTATGACCTTTAATTATTTTAGGACAAAATATCAAGGTCGACCTACCCAGTTTACTCAAAAATTACACTTTTACCAAAATAAATTCAATTTGCATTTAATTAGGCCTCCAAAGGTGACGTCATGCCCTCCTAGGGTGACGTTGGGCCTCAAGTATGGAACGTTGGGCAAAGGAGATAAAACGTTGGGCCTCCAAAGGCCTAAAATTTGCCCACACGTGTCAATGGCCTCATGAATGCCTCCAAGGTAATAACCCCAGCTGACAAGTGACGTCTAGGGCTGCAGAGGTGACGTCCAAGGCCAACGTTCAGGTGGGAGGAGCATGAGACCTTAGGTTTAGGTCTTCCACAATGCCTCCAAAGGCAACGTCCTTCCTTCATCTGGTGCAAGCCTTCAATCTCTTCTTACCCCTTGCTGGGGTTTCAGCATCCATCTGTGGGCTTTGAGCCCCCACGAAGGTCCGAGCTAATCATTCCCTCATGTGTACCTGTCCACCGGGCAAGGTCCTGCAGAAACAAGTACGTCGTCCAGGGGTTCATAAGTCTCAAGGATCATAGCATGTAAATCACATCCAATAATTAAATTACCCAAACATGTGCATTAGACCCCCCTTAACCCCAAACAAATGCTCAAAGACGTTATGCAATTTGACAAGTTAGGTTTGGAGGTCTCGTGGTGTCGTATTGGGCTAACCTCTCTTAAGTTTGGGGTGTTTCCCAGGTGGAGTCTAGTCCAAGTCATGTAAGTGTATGAGGTGGCATGGGGTAAATATTTGGGCATGGGGTGCATGTGATAACATGGAAATGTAGAGTCTTACCTATGGGTGCCTTTGTGGAGGGTGAGTTGCACCTTGTCATGAATGAAATTGTTTCCTAGCCCATTCACTGCCTTTTATTCTTAGCTTTATTTCTTTTGATCTTTTGCTCTTGTGCTTCAAGGGAATAGTCGAGGGCCACTGTCCTGGCTTGATGACCATAGCTGACAGCGTTATCCACAAACATTTCACGGAAATGAGAAGGTTGGCTCGTGATGAGACCCCCTTTCTCTTGGTTATGCCACCAAGAGCCACTATCCTAGTTTTGTGACCAGATGGGTGGTAATGTCATATTGCTACATGTCCATGGTCATAATAGGCCGACTCATGATGAGACCTACTATCCATCAACTAATACCTTGAGTGTTTATGTTATCTTGTGGGTCCCCTTTTCTTACTGAAATTCTTTTCACTGCTTTCTAGGGGATCCCTGGGCGAAGCATCTCGAAGGTTTCAAAATTGGATTTTAACTCTTGCGAGCTACTTTTACCCTCTGGGCCTTTATCCCCTTCTTCTTACGAGGTAAGGCACAACCCTTCCTAGTGTAGCCAATCCCAATGCCCAAACAAGGATAAGGGAGATGGAACGAATAAAGATGGAAAGTGGTAAGTATGGAGGGAACGGATGATGATTTTTCACAGATCCACCCAGTAGCAACCCATCCTAAAGGAAAATCAACTTACTACGGCACTGTGTCACCCTTCCAGGTATGAACGAGACAAAGAGCATAATTTCCAAGCAAACGTCATGAAATGAAGAAGGATTCAATACAACATATTCAAGTGCTTCAAAAATCTGTGTGATACATACCATGATACCCGGACTCATTACCTCATGGAGCAAGACTCATTGCTACTTCAGGACCAAGCTGGTGCGATGGATATTGTTGTTGGTGATACATGGACTGCACTAAAGAAAAGAGGGGCCCTCTGGGGCCATGCTTAAGTCGTCTGGCTCTCGGTACTCCATGTCTAGGACATGTGGGCCTCGAGACGTGATTTCCTTAGTTATCCCTAGGCTAGGGGATAACTAGAATCACAAAGAGTTGAAATCCATATGAATGATTGATTGATGTTACAAGTGCTTCATGACTATGTATATATATACATTGATTGGTCACTAGCATGAACAAACATGACCTTTGGTTATTAATTGTTATTGTGTGTTTATTTATTATTAGTAGTAGTATATTATTGTAATGTATTAGTATGTAGTTTATACATACTTTGTGTATGTTACAACAGAGTCCGGAGTCTTAGAGACTCTAYTCCTGGTATGGATCGATACCCCTACCAAGTACTCTATTCTTCCAAGACTCTTTCCTCCRCAATCCCACTTAGGCARATTCATTGCTAGTTTTTGGAGGCCTCCAAGTTACTTCAATCAATGGCYATCTCTCTTGATSACCTTTCCCTTGTAGGTACAAATCTCTAAAAGGTCAAGGTCACCTCTTGTCATCTAAACAAGACCTGAACCAAGTACTCTATTCTTCCAAGACTCTTTCCTCTACAATCCCACTTAGGCAGATTCATTGCTAGTTTTTGGAGGCCTCCCAGTTACTTCAATCAATGGCCATCTCTCTTGATCACCTTTCCCTTGTAGGTACTCTCTAAAAGGTCAAGGTCACCTCTTGTCATCTAAACAAGACCTGAACCAAATGATCAAAGAGGACATCTATAGGAAGTATATCCAAGTCACTTGGATCACACCTCCTAAGGGCCTTGGCCCTAAGATGGATTTCTATTCCGAGCACTTGATGCAATTGAGAGACAACCGTGTTGTTAGACCTATGTATATGCACAAACATTGGATGCCTACCCTCGAGATCCCCCTCAAATAGTTCCAACGTCTCTTCAAGTTGAGACTAATCATCACCTTCCTTGCCCAAATAGGACTTTCCAGCTTTACCACCTTCAAACGACTGAGTTGAAGGAGCACCTCATCTTCAATGCCCCATATGTTATGAGATGAAGAGGAGGTCCATCGCCTTTATTGGGATTCAGCTGGCTCCCTCTCCACATTCTTTCACTATCCAGATCAAAGATGTTTAGCTCTTTTCCTAAGGGAGATTTGTAGACATAGATTATAGTCCCTACATGGACCTCCCCTGCTAGAGCCTTTCAGGGGATCGACTCTTTCTTCCCTATTATCATGTTTGCTCAAGGAAACAAATGCAATTGGAGGTCTATGCCCCCTTTGATTCTTAGATTGATAACACCTCAGATTTCCTCCCGACACCCCCTCCACCCCTTACGGATGGGTAGACCATCTTCCACAGGACTTCTAAGGAGATCATATTTCGAACTGAGGACAAACACCACTAGACCGGCAAAGAGATCAGCTCTAGGATGGCCCAAAGTCAAACTTTCTCTGCAAAAAGTACTAGTGTCAAATCGCCATCGAGTAGACAATCCTCCACTCGAAGATTCTTCCCCTCGACCTTGATTACTAGGAGTGATGAATCTCCTCAATCTAGGGCTTCTCCCGTGATTTCAGCCAAGCCCACTCAACCCTAGGTACTCTCTTGACAACATTATCCAACAATGCATCGACACCTTCACAGTGATTGATGACTCGGTTGAGGATCCTTCTTCTCTCTCTCTTCTTTCAACCTTGGCTTCTAGCTCCAATATTCTTTGACATATTCTTATTATGACTTCGTTTATGCACTCATTTTTATACTTGTTTTAGCTACCTACTCCACTCGTTTTTTGTTATTGATAGCGTAGCAATAGGAGATGCTCTTGCACTCCCACTATGTACTTACACTGGTATTGCAGAACAAATGTTTGTGGAAGAAAACTTCTATTTGTTAACACAACCCATTCTAGGTAATGTAGGCCTCAATACCCCTAATACTTCTGGGAACACCCCCTCCAATGGACAAAACAATATTGATAACATCAGTCTAGGTGGAATTCACATCCCTGTGACTCAACCCCTAAACCCTTTTAAAGTGGAGGCCAAGGTAGATATAGTGTCATTTATCAGGGATTTTACTCCAGGAAGCTGGACAAGTTTTCCACATTTTATGTTGACCACATATTACTACAGCGAATTAGCAATCCAAGTCAAAGAGGCAAGGAAAAAATCATTGTGGCTTTTAAGAGCATATTGGTTCCTAACCTAAAGTTTCCCTCTGACCTGTTAATTTTAGGAAATTTAATTAGCTTTTGCATTTTTTTCCTTCTATTTATGTTTCCATACTTTTTACACATGCTTTCCAAACCTCTTTCTAATGTAGTGTTTTTCTCGTATTTTCAAGTTAATGTGATGTTTTTCAACATACATTCTGTATAGTTTATAAAATAAATAAGCAGGATGGAAAGCTGGCAATGATATTTGTGTTTCATTGGACCTTCAAACTGTGTGATAATTCAACTTAAGAGATATGTTTACCTGAACGGATGGAGCAAAAAATCCAATGGCTCTGTCTACATCCCCATTACTAGATAACAAAAAAAGAACAGTGAAAGTAAGAAATCGAGTAAACAAGATTAATCAAATATAGATTCATTAAATTCACACCCTGGTTTCAAATCCTTTTTAATAAATGCCCTATAATAGCATTGTTAACCTCCAAGGCAAGAAAATTGAGTCACGAGAAAATATTTGAGAATATGTGTACTTAAATTGATTCTCGCACAACATCATTTATCATATTAAACTTCTACTTTGCAATTATTTTAGAAAATCACAATCAAAATTAATAGAATTATGTTTTTGATAAATAAATATTGTGAACCATTAATGAAGGGTGTGGGGCAACCTTGAAACCCTGTTTGCAAATCTACAAAATAATCAATAGCAAAGTAAACTTACTTGAATGTATCTATAGTGCTTCCTTTATTTCCTGTGCGTTGTTGGGTTGCTTTGATATCCTTTATTGCAAAAAGTAAAACGGAATCAATACAAGTGACTCTATTTTATACCAGGTCAATAAGGATAGCAAAATGTGGAAATCAATTTACTAATTGCAAATTAGTTTATATGGAAACATCCATTGTACCAGACTCAATTGACCAGTAAGAAATGGCCTTTCTATATTCCACCGGGGAGTTGCAGGGTAGGAAACACCTTCTGTGAGATGCTTGGAAACCCCAACATGATCTGCATGGAACCCAAGGAACAGATAAGAACATACCTTAAAGGACTCCAAGTTATCTCTTTTCTAAACTCGTATAAAAACCCATAACCCCTTCAGTATATACAACACGTTCTTTCAGACTATATAAACCACACAGCTATATATTCCTTTTTCAGAGATGAATTTAACTTTCAGAGTCTTCTAAATGCAGGTAGTACACACAAAAGCATACAAAGACACAAATAGCATTTTGGCCATGTATAACTGTACTGATTTTCTTGAGTATTCCTTATTTGCAATAAATACCACTTTATAGTTATTTTCATTCACACAAACTAAACCATCCAGTTGTTCAGATATTTGTCGGTGAATTGCAATGCTTTGACTGAATAGACCAATAATATTTTTGAGCTAAGATTTGATAAATTTAATGAAATAAAAGATTTATTCGGTCAACCTAATCTACCCAAATCACCCAACCTGGTCCTTTTGGTTTTTGATTCAGAAATGAATGCATGGACTATTAGCTTTCAAGGTTACTCTGAAAGTGTTTACACCATGCTTAGGGGTGCTTCATGTGATATGGGGTGCATGGTGTATGGATGACCCTTGGTTGTTCCATGATGGAGACACTCATGTGAGGTTCACAAGGAAACCCTAGAAGCTAGACGATAGGGCCCATGAGGAAACCCTAGGAGAAGACAATAAGAAAGAGACATCTTGGTTGTTCTTGGGGAGATAACTCTTGTGAGATGCTAAGGGTTTGTGCTATGCATGTAAACCTTAAAGTAGAACATGACATTGGAGATGATAATTGACCTTGTGGATTCTTTCATCACTCACTTGTGTTATAGATGTGAGGAGTGAAGTGCACTAGTCTTTCTCTCATATTCTCTTTATTGTATTCCCACAGTTTGTTTTGGAGAGCTAAGGTTCTTAGAGAAGTTCAAGGGTAATTCTAGGATTAGGGTTTCACCCCAAGGAGACAAGGAAGCTCGGGATTGTGATAAACCCTATAGGGTAAAATAAGCATTGTTTCTTGTAGCTATTGTGAGAGAAGACGACTAAGGTTTGGAAACCAAAAGTCAACCTTTGACTTTGACCAAAAACTCAAACTTGACATTTTTGCTTGCTAAGAGTACCAACAGGTGTGTTAGGCTAAGGCGCACTAGAATGTCCAAGAATTATACCAAACTTCTCACTTGAAGTGCCTAGAAGGTTAGGTTAGGGTTTGTTGCAGCTTCACAATCAGAGACCCTAGTTGCAGCTGCAACTAGTGCCACAACGAGCTTAACAAATAATTGTCACGCTACCTTCCAGTGGTTAGACTGTCCTGAAGGTGGTGTGGGCCCATAACCTGTTAAAATATTCGATGTGCTCGTTTTACCAGAGATAATATCACTATTGTCACCCAACCATAGGCACGCAGCCACCCCCGAGCACCATAACCTTTGCTAGATAGAATGATTCTGGAAGCAACACTATAACCAACAAACAAACCCTAGTTGCTAACTACAGCAACAACTCAAGACAAGTAGAGTGCCCCTTCTCCAAGGGTAGCGCACAAGAGAGTCTCCATATCCACAGAACAAGTACCATAGAGCAATATAACCTTTGCTAGATAGAATGATTTTGGAAGCAGCACTATAACCAACAGACAAACCCTAGCTACTAACTGCAGCAACAACTCAAGACAAGCAGAGCGCTCCTTCTCCAAGGGTAGCGCACAAGAGAGTCTCCATATCCACAGAACAAGTACCATATACAACTGTAGCAGCTGCAGCTGCACTACTCTCTCTCACACTTGCGCCATACTCTAGCTAGTACACCACCAAGAATATCACCAAGAGTATCACCAAGAGAATCACCAAGAATATCACTTGATGGCGCTAGAGAGAGACCAAGACCAAGAGATGACCATACACCCTTATTCCTCCTTGCAGCTGCAACTGCAGCTCTCCACAAGACTTGCGCTCTCATTGGGAGTACAAATGAGCTAAAACGTTCTCTATTTATATTAATCTGACCAGTGACTTTTCTGGCTGGGGCGACCTGACTTTCTGGTAATTATATTTTAATATTATTTATTCTGCTAGGCCGACTTGTCTTCTGGATTTTTACACATTTGTTTAGGGTTTTTCTTGCTTCTGGAATATTCTATTCTAACCAAAGGTTATACATGGAGGTTAATACCTCCCGCAGCTACCATAACATCAACAAAATTTTCCATGAAATTACAGTTATTCAACTTTAAGATGCCAACTGAAGCCACCATGTCTAGTCACGTCAGCGATCTAAGATCTATTATCAAACAACTTGCAGAAGTCAAGGCAATAGTTGATGAGGAGGATGCCAAGGCTATTATCCTGAACAATTTGTCGTCTAAATATAGTAGTGTTATCTTTACCCTAAGTCAGATACCTTTACAAACTCTGGACGAAATGATTGCAGCATTGCTAACAGAAGAAAAGAGAACCACTGAAGGTGATAGCAAACCAGAACTTGCAATCTATGCAAGAAACAACCGCAATAGATCAGTAAAAGACAAAGAGGAAATAGAATGCCATTATTGCAAGAAGCTAGGTCATACAGCTTGGAATTGTAGACAACGAACCAATGACGTTCTTAAGGGAAAGGTCAAAGATAGACAACATATAGCGAGTATAGCCATGATTGAAGATCCACCGGATGCTAACAATAGTGATTAATCTACTGAAGAAAAGGGATTTTATGCATTTTAGGAAGCCCGTGCTTTGAAGACAAGAAGGGATCAATTAACAACTCAAAATGGATTGTTTCCCAGTTAGTTCAAAAGTTGTTGGATCTAGGGAAAGATCCCTCATTAGTTGGAGAGACATGTATGTGGATTGCAGTCTACTAGTGAGGTTATGCAACACGCATGTGGATTGTTGTCCAATAATTGACTTCGGGAGATTCGTGATTTGGGAGATCGGGGAGGTGGAATCCGGAACTTGGGAATTCAACTCAGCAACTACACCATTACGAGGGTTATGAGGCAACTTGATGGAGCTCAAACTGGTCCAGGAACTGTGTTCAAAGAAGAAGCCTCTAAAAGATGCTACTGATGTTTAGTGTTCATTTTATGTGTTTTACATTCAGTATATGTATTTAATTTCAGTTTGTTATTTTCCAGCACTATACGCCTTATGGGGGTATTAGATACATAAGGCTTACCCATGTAATAAAGTCACCTTAGTGACTTTAGGTTAAAAGATTAGGGTTTTCATCTTTTAGGGTTTTGGTCTCTCAAGCTTTTTATAAGAGTGAGGACCCTCATTGTAATTGTGTATCGTTCAATAATAATATCGTTCAGTGTTTATGGAGATCATGTTTTCGGTATCGTAACCCTACCTAGGGTTTCTTTAGTTCTCGCAATAAATGGTACTCCTAATGAAATCGGACATCCCATGAACTATGGGGAGACGACCAAGGACTAACTCATGTAGGCGCATGAATTTATAGTACATGAAGGTTCATGTTTGAATGCCACATACATTATAAATAGGGCCACTTGATTCCATTCTCTTGCATATTCTCTTGTAGAATCACTTACCTATTAACTTACATATTATGTAATTTATGACATACTCTACACTGGCACACAATCTTTTCTCCTAGTTCTATTGTGCCCCACATTTATGTGTCCAACAGTAAGCTAAGACTTACAACATATTGTTGTCAACCTTGACAACATATAAACCTAACCATCACTCAACACTTCATTCATCATCTTCAAAAACATCATAAGGGCCTCAATGAGACCAGACTACATCACTAGCCATTCAAAAAATCCTTATTGTGTTTTGAAGGTTGTCTTCCACATATCCTTGGGCTTGATAAATATCTAGTGGTAACTGGACTTCAAGTCCATCTTATTGAAGTATTTTGCTCAATGACATTGATCTAATAGGTCGTCGCATGGCAATGGATATCAATTCTTGATGGTGATTATGTTCAAGGCTCAATAGTCCACACACATTCTCCATGTGCCATATTTCTTTAGAAGTAACACAGTGGTGGATCCATGAGGCCACAAGCCAAGTCAAATGTGGCCCTTATCCAACAATTCTTGAATTTGCCTCTTAATCTCTTCATTATCTAACAACAAAATCCTACACAACACCACATTTAGCAAAACAACTACTTGTTGCAAGTCAATGGAGTGCTCAATTATGCGTCTTGGAGGCATTATGTGACGTTCCTAGAACAACTCATTACAATGTTGAATCAAATCATCCAACTACTTTTGTTCTTCTACTTCTCCTATCACACTAGATTTGTGCATAACCCTTAATGTCCTTGCACTGATTGGAGAGTGCCACTCTCTTTTTTTTTGTTGCAAAAGTAACAAAGTGAATTGTCTTGAGGTTATGATCAATATCTAAGCTTCAACGACCTAAGGGTGTTCGATCTTTTTATGCTACCGCTGGGTAAGCTTGGTCATCTTCAACAAGTCACTACCTATTCTTGCATCATGATCCCATAGGTATGGATTGCCCTACATACTGTTAGATAGAGAATGTAGTCTTGTCTTGTCTTGTTCTTATTACCTGTTATAGCGAGTTGTTACCATGCACGTATTGGTATTCTAAGTTATTGATGAGTCACCATATGGTAGGTGGAAGTAGGAATGCATCCATGACATAAGGTTGTTGACAAATGCATTCAAGCACATATATTCTCATTCTTGTGAGAAATGTATTGAGGCACATGCAATTGTAAAAGGTCAAAATAGTTGGTTAAGATGTGACGCCTAGTGGAGCTAATTGAGGGCTAATAAATGTGAAAGATAGGTACATGATGAATGCATATGAGGTTTGTTTTATAAATATAAACATTGTATCAAGTGAAATTCAATTTAGTAATATGAAGTGAGTATTGAAACTCTCTCAATTATGTTTTGCCTACACATACATTCAAAGGAACAACGACTCTACTTCATTGATGTAATCTACTAAGATGTCAAATTCACCTTGCATTTGCACTAGATGCACAAATCCTTGTTCTTGCTAAGCCAACACAAGGATTAGGGTTCAAGATGCATGGATATAGGCAAAGTTATGGTTCTTCATTGCCACATCAAAGACAAGACCTTGTTGGGTTCCAATATCGAAAGTTGCGGTCACAAGCTCCTTCTTTACCTAGACCTTCATGGAGAAAAGCTTCTCATGCTCTATGTAACTTGGATGGGCAACTAACATCGAAGAAATGCCTTCTATTGGAATCAAGTATTGTTATTTTTTTCTCCTTGCACTGTCATGGTAGACTTATGGCACTTCCTCCTATGCATTGTCCAACAATCATATTTCCATTGTCCTTAGCACTTGCAATAATTGTAGAAGGGTGTGTTTTTCTTCTTTGACATGGCACTCTATCTACCCTTTGGAGATGCGAAGTCCCACTAAATGGTTGCTTTATCACACCTTATTTTGCAATGGTCCTACTTTCCTTAACCAAAATTAGAACTAGCAACACTATTTGGCTTCCTCCAACTGTTCTTAGCCTTTGACAACTTGACTTTAAGATAAGCATTTTCTTGGGTCTGAATTATGAACATCACAAGTCCTATTTGAACTAGTGTGATCAACCCACCAATGAACTTTGTGACCAACATTGCTTCATCATCCATCACTCTGAGCCAAATGGTAGTGGTTGAACTCTTGGATATAGGCATCTACCGTTTCAATGGATTTTTGTCACAGGTATTACCACCATTGTTGTTGTTCCTTCTAATAATTGATAGGCAAAATTTGTCCTTGAAAACAATATTAAAATTGTCGCACATCATGCCTTGGGTGGCAACAAGTGTATATATGTGTTCACACAATTTCTCTCATCATAGCAAAGCTTCTCTACACATGCACATCTATGCAAAAGAAACAACTTTGTCTTTGCGTATGTATTGGTACACTTCATAATAAGAATCTAGTTGGCTTAGTTAATCATAAAGTCCATTTGAGTGTCATCAGGCAGAATCCCCACCTAGATTTCCACTTTGAGAGAGGAATCTAAATTCAACAACTAACTTTCTCCTACATGACTCAATTTTAAGTTTGGATTGTTTCCAAATGGTCTTGTTGAGTACGAATCCGTAGTGTTGGAATAGAGAAAGTTGAAGCCTGTTACCACATACGTCACATGGGGCCCACGCAACGTCGTATCAGTCTTGTAGCAGCTACAAAGGAGGGTATGAAATGTTGTGTCAAATCATATTTGTCATCCACTGCACCAACATCATCTTCAGAAATCAAGAACCAATCCTTGCTTGCACATGATTACTCCTTGGTGATGTACATAGTTAGGAAGGAGCTACCATGTCCCCTTTCTCACCCCTTGCAGAGTTTTTTATTCCAAGCAATTGCATCACGTCTGGCATTCACATTTGGGCTATATCACATGTAATTGTATACTCCATTGTAAAAGGGGGCCCTGATTTTGGGTATGTTATGATTAATTGGCCTAGTCCCTAACCTTTCACTAAAGTTTTCTCATGTATATTATTTAAAAGAGGGATCAATGTCATACTATAAGCTAAAACCCCCCAAGGGTGAATCACTAGGTGGATGCATTCAAGGTCCCACATGGGCATTTTTCATATATATGATTCCCCACTAAGATAAGAAGGGGGGCACCCCTCATGGACCCCACATAATGCATGCCATGTGATGTATTTCAGCTAGAGAGAGGAAACACCTTTTTGGGCCCCACAAGGAATGGTTTTTAATGTATCAAATATTTAAGCAAAGTTAAAGAGGGGGTGCCCTTCTCGTGGGCCCCACCATAAGAATCAATGGGAAAACCATGTAAATATTACCTTGGAAGTTTGAGGAGGAGGGCGCACCCCTCACTCCATTAGCTCATTCAAATTTCATGAAAATCATTGTAAAGGGGGGTTGTGTGTGGGTCCGGCTTCTAGAAGAAGCTAGGCGCCCCCTTTCAGCAATCTAGTTGTTGGGGGAGCTAGTTGTTAGGCTTTTCCCTATATAAGCACCCCTCTGCTCATGTAAACAGTTGTTGAAGGAACTAATACCAAATCTTTGGCACTTATTTTCTTAGTACAGTTGGCTGGTAATCCAAGGCGCCCTGGAGATTGAGCTTTGCTTGCTGGCTAAGCTTACTGTTGTTGGAAGTTCTTCATCAAAGTCTTACCGCTGCATTTTACTAATAATATTGTTCTAGTTTGAGAAAATCATATCATAGAAGAATTCTCTAACTATCTTTCTCTCAATGTATGGTGAAATGCTTTAGAAATTATTCTTGGTATTTTCAACTCATGACTTCTTATTCTTGGTATTTTCAACTCATGACTTCCTTTCTGCTTGTCTACTCCAGCTTGACAGAATAAATGAAGAATTTCTTGTTGCCTTAAGGAAATAGTTGTAGGGTGAGTTTCCAGCTTGTACTTTGTGGCTGGAGCACCCTCCTTTCTTTGCAAGTCAACCCCCCTTCTCTAGCCTTGAGACCCCATGCACCCTCATTCTTGGACAAGGCACTAGTAACCATTCCTTTCAGCCTCCACTTGATTTTCAAAACTCAATTTTTCTAAGTAGTAGACCATAGAGTCATCAAGCTAGCATTTTGGGTCTGTTGTTGGTCTATGTTTCCTCATACAAGTTTGTGGTCAGATTTACATTGATCGTGTCCTAAACCACAGATTTGTGTGAGAGTACTTCCTTGCATTACACACTAAAAGTTACACATTTGAAACCTTTTTCTTGAGCTAGTGTAACACTATTTTTTACAGCACATGAGATTTCACACAAATTGTTTGACAGAAGTCCTCTGGAAAAAAAAGTTAAATAGTTGTGATAGTCTTCTAAATATCATTTGCATTGTGGTTATAAAGTGGTAACTATGGGTTGGAATCACTCCTTAATGTTGAAAAACTTATGCATGTAGGTAAATTTAAAAAATTTACAGCATACAACCAACATACCAATACATCTGCATATATGAGAATCACTAAAACTGAGACAATCACAGAGAGAACACAAGTATACCCTGGGAAACCCTCTTGGGATAGAAAACCCAGCCAAAACTTCTCTTTAGATTATTCAACAAAGTACAATACCAGTAGAAGACTTTAGAGTAACTAGCTAGGACTCAGAGGGCTGAAACAATACCTCTATTTCAGCACTTACAAACTTCACAAATAGTTGAACTAATACTTATAGTAACAGCTTGACAAAATCACCAAAAGATAACGGACTTTTCTTCTTGTAGCAGACTTATGGCAGCTTTAACACAGTATTTGTAGCAACCTTATATCAGCAAGGAACAGTAGAAGACTTCAGCAAGAATAGAGTGCTTGTATCAGCAGTATACTTCAACAACTAGCTGCCATATACCAGCAGAAGACTCCAGCAACTAGCAGCCATATACCCACAGAAGATTCCAATAGATATCAGTCATATACAAGCAAAATACTTCAGCAAATAGATGCCTTGCCTTAGCAGAAGACTCCAGCAAAACAAAGGTATATAAATCTTAAGTGAATGACCCTTTTTATAGGTTGGTTTGGCTGCCCTAAACAACCCCCTATGAATGTATGACAGTTGTATAACAACTACCATACTTGCCCTCCTTTGGCTGCCATGACTCACCTCCTAATCTTCCCAAGAGCCACCTCCTAATGCTCCCAAAGGTCACTTCCTTTGTCTCTTTTAGAGGCTACCCTAAACTGTTGTCTTAGGATTGTATGACAGTTGTATAATAGTTGTCATACCACCACCCTAAGCAGCCCTCTTAAGCAACCTCCCTAAACTAGCCACTACAACCGCCCTAAGCAGCCCTCTTAAGCAACCTCCCTAAACTAGCCACTACAACCGCCCTAAGCAGCCCTCTTAAAGGTGCTATGAGGTTGACACATGGCATAAGGTTGTCTTGGCATAAGGTCGACATTTGTCATATGTTTGATGCTTGACATAAAGTTAACACTATATCAAAACTTTATATACATGGTTAGTTACAATAGGGAAAATAGCTTCCAAAGCTATATAATTCAACACTCTCTCTTAGCAAGGAAGGTATTTTCCTAGTACCAACTGTTACATCCATTTATCTTTACTTGGCTATTGACTTGTTGATCCATTTAGAATATGTTCATCAAGAGAAGTTTTGTATCCATAGCTAGCATTGGGATCAGTAGCATCTCTAGTGAGCACATTGATGTCATTACAAGATTTTTATTCACTTAGTTCACCAAGAAGTGTTTGTGTAGTTCCCCAAGAACTGTCCTACTAGCCATATGTTAGTGGAAGCTATACAGTTCACCAAGAACTGTCTTACTCAGTGCCAGTCCTTTTTCATACTGGATGAGTAATCTTAGAGCCAGTCCTTTTTCATACTAGATAAGAATAAAATAGAATAGCCCACATCCTACCTGTAAATGACTT
>ML800746.1:111112-141454 GCA_009831015.1 Picea engelmannii
GAAGGCCATGCCAAAATACATCAATATATCTATGCATCCTCAATACATCCTTTGATGTCAATGGTATAATGTTGCCCAAGTGAAGGGAGTAGAACTGAAGAAGAGGAGGCCCAATGTTGGAAATATCCTAGACATGTAAGAGACTTAAATGTTGTTTCAAATGAGCTTCTAAATAAAGGCTCCAATACTAGTGGAAAAGGAGCACAGTGTTCATGGTCTGATAGAATTTGGAAAACTAACACCAATGAGTACAATTATCTACGATGTGATAATGTGTTGAAGTTGAACATGGTAGAAACGATCTGGTCAAAAAATCAATTATCAAAATCCCTGCTAAATGCGAGGTAAGCCTCTAATGATTAAAATGGACAACAAGGCACCAATCTGATATTTCACGATGTTAATAAATGAGTTGACATCAAATATCGAAAGGGAGCATTTCATCAAGGACCAGTGATGATAATCCACTGCCAAATGCAGGGAAATATCCCAATGAGAAAAGTGGACACTAAGGTACTAACCCTCTAGACCAAAGGCACAAAGAAAATATGCCATAGTTGATAGGGGACGGTCCATTAGAAGAAAGACAATGACAAATCCATTTAACCAACATGAGGTAATAAGAATATTGATGAATGATTAAGACAAAGACTCAAATCAAGATATTGGCCAAACACAGGAGGGTCATGCAATACCTCCTTTGATATTGAGCATACACAAATGTTGACTTGGGCAACAACCACTACTAAAAGGAAACTAGGGAAGAATGACTCAACCAAGGTCAGAATGGGGACATAAGGAAGAGTGAGTTGTAGATAAAACTCAATTTTGATAAGGCGATGGGGTTAACAAAACTCGAGGACCAAAATGACAAGGTGGAAGGACACAAATTGGTGATTCAATGAACATGATCCGATCAAGGGTGACCCCAACAACTACCAAAAGGACTTGAGGGAACTTTACTCATAATGGAAAATTTTTACTTGCAATATTAATTTCTTCCCGCCAACCCCAACCCCCCTAAAATTTTTGTTTTTAATATAATTTTTTGGGGATTTTTTCATCTTAGCTAGAAAGAATGAAATAGTCATGAGAGGAGGTGGATGCTCATGTTGCAATAAAATGATCTCTCAAGTGTGCGAAGAAACATATGGTCAAATGTAAGTAATCCAATAGATATGCAGTATTCAATAAACACCCAAGCACGTGCCTCCCCTCTAATGGCAATGAGTTGCATGCATATAGTGCGACAGAAATAATGCACAACAACAAACAACCAAATAAAGGGGTGGGAGCCCCTATGGGAATGCCAAAGAGCAAAGAATGAGGTTGGAAATGCAATCTCAAGCTACAGGTGCCCTCGGTCATATGGAAAATTCTCAAGATGGGAATTATTCAACAATGAGGTGTTAATCTAGGGAAACCCATCATAGGAATGGTGTGTTGTTGGAAAAGTGGGCAAAGAAGTAGAAGCGGATGAAGCGCCAACATCCAACAAGGGGAATCCTAGGACACTTTCAAGAAACAAAACACTAAAATGCACTTCTACAAAGGGAAATCCCAATCATATATGTTAGCTCAAGAATATAACCTTGAAATCCAGTCCAAGGTCTTGCACCCACAAAACAACAGCTGCAAAGTCTTGTCATATTCCTTACTAGTTATTAAATACTTGGAAGTATTTTCAACCTTAAATTGTTTAACAACATCCTGATTTGTGGCAAATTAATAGTCTCAATTATAGCAAGGGGGGCTAAGATGTCATATTCCAAAGTAGGTGAAGCATGGAAAGAGGCTTGAAAATGATCGACATCACTAAGGAGGATGGAGACTAAGAGTTCAACAACAGTTCCATCCAATCCAAAGGCAATGAAGGCATTAAGGAACTCTTCATTAGTGAGGAAGGTCAATTCCAAAGAGATAAACATATTAGAGAATGTTGATGAACAAGGACGGAAAGTTAAATCCCAGTTCTCCATGTGACAAGGCACTTAACAAAACTCTTGGCCTAAAGCTAAAGACTTGTGCTCAATGGGAGTGGAGACTTAAGGGAAAGGGGACAAAGCCATAGAAGATACTAGCTGTGATGGAGCATAAATTGCTTTGAACAATAACAAGTATGTGTAAAGACTCGAGCCAACATCCAAAATGATAAGGATCAAGCTATCGTCACCTACCAAAACAACAAAGGATGTGAAAGAGGTGAAAATGCAAGCAAGTGAGCAAGGTACAAGTGTACATTTAATGCATAGTACCCATAATGCCCAAACTTTGGAACGAGAGGTATTTTGAAGATGTAAGTTTTCACAGTTAGACATAATGTTGAGAGTGTTTCTCGATAAGAACTGTGTACTTGGTTTTGAAACGTCCAACGTTTCGAGTGGACACTCCACCCATCATGAGGGACAACCGAAAAGCTCAAATGTAGGAAAGAGAGTGTCGAGGTATGTGTTAAATAGGGGAGAGTAAAACTGACCATTGAGTAAAAATTAATGAGGATGGTCAAAGTGTCCATTGAGATTGCAAGGGTGAAAATATTATTAAATTTTTTTTATTATATAAGGTAGTCATTGAGGAGGAAGGGAGGTGGAACAATGATTAATAAAAAAAATTAATAAAAATGATTAATAAAAAAAATCGATGGTGATTTAGGGTTAGTTAACTAGAAGAGGGAATGATGAAGATATAGTGTATTATAATAATCTGATGTATTATAGTAATGGAGAATAACAAGGTGATGTATTAAGATGTATTCTTAAATCATAGAGAGAGAAAAGGATAAACAAAAGGGTAAGGAGGGAGAATGAAAAATGTAATATCTTATGGAGAGATGAAGAAGCGGGGAGATTAGATTCGAGTATAAATGAAAGCCATAAGGTCATGTAACCTAGGATGACGATGAAAGAGATATGATTAAATAGTAAAGATACAGATCAAGAAAGATAAATTGTCGATATAGCGAAATGACGGGTAAGAGGTGAGTGATGAGGGCATGAATATTTAAAAATATGGTTAAAAATATAAAGGAAAAGAAGTATAGTGAGCAAGATGTAAATCATGAAGGTAGTAAAAAATAAAGAACAAAATGTATTAAGGTTCTATAGTATAATAATGTATTATCAAGATGTGATATAATGATGTATTATCATAATGTATTGTGATACATTATTATATTTTGTTAGCATAAAAAGATGGGGAAAAAAACATGAAAACCAAATGATAAAGAAGGATATACCTAAAGTACAGGGAGAAGGATCGGATATAAGTTAATGTAAATTAACCTAATAAGATAAATATACAAACAAGAGACAAATAGGGAGCATGAGAGGATGGTAGAGCAGTTAGAATAGAGAATAAAGGGAAGGGTAAGATGAGATTGAACTTCTAGTCTCCACACTTATGGTTTAAATGTTAGTGTCCATTAACAACCCCTAGTTAATTCATTATTGTGTGTCAATGCTTGTAATGTCCTAGCATTACAATATAACATCTTTGACCTACTAGCCCAAAATGTGTTCTTGCTCAACTTATTTAGATCTAATGTGCACAAATTCCGCTACTATACAAAGAGATTAAAGTAGATAATTAATTAAAACATAATGTTAGATTAGTAAGATGTTAATGTAGGAGCTAGAAAAATATTAAATATATGGCCAGGTTTAAACCTCCATGGGTGTAGAGCCCTTGTATGTGTGTTGGGGAAGGTGTTTGACCTTCCGAAATTTGTTTCCCTCCATCATTAAAAGGGTTTAACATATGTCCTACAAGTCAAATGACACGAAAAACGTAACTACTAGCATTCACATAGATGTTCTCACTAGGTCATTATTTAAGAATTTGAATAGTCATCCTTTACTTAAATTAAGGATAACAAGGTGATTTTATTTTTTAATGTTATTTCTAAATAACCTTGTTGGACTGTGGAAATCCAATGAGAATATAATATATATATTGAAGTAATACAAGATATATTTTTAATTTTTTTTTATGAAATAATACAGGTTTTAAGATATATTTTATTTTTTAATGTTATTTCTAAATAACCTTGTTGGATTATGGAAATTTAGCGGGAAAAGTTTTCATTTTCCATGTTCCTTGGGGAAGATCGACGTGATCTGCACTTTAGGATGAACCTACTATTTTGGCACACTCATTTTTACAAAACCCTTTGGAGGTTACAAACTTACCTTATGCTACAATTTTTAGCATGAGTTGAAGTGAAGTGTTAGAGATGATACTTCAACTCATTAACCAACCAAACATGAAGAGGAACATTTATGTATGGTGCTCTTATAGGGTGTCATCAAGATGAAATTTTCTCTTACAAGGTGTTGCTAAGATGGAACATGCAAAATAAGCTAAACGCATCCATGCTCACATAATTAAAACTAATTTTGAGTAGGAAAAATTAAAAGGAAACAATCTTTTTAACATATATACCAAATGCAAGGTTTTAGTGGATGGACTTCAATTGTTTGACAACGTACCTCAATGATAAGTTGTTTCCTAGAATGTTGTGATTATTGGGTATTTAGGAGTTGTTTAGTATTTATGAACCATGGTGCTTTGGTAGTTGATTATTTTGTTTAATAATGACATAAGAACAATGGTGGAGGTAATATCATTGGGTTTCAAACTTGTTCATAGTAGTTGAGAAAATAGCTTCATTGCCTCACCATTATGGTTATATCCTTGAATTCTGACATTCAATAACCCTGGATATACCTTAGGCATTTTGTTAACACTTGGTGGGCATAATCCGTGTTTTCTCATTTCATACACATTAGAATAGCAATGCTCCCACGAATAGTCTAATCCAAAACCATTTCTAAGCACACAAGCATGGAATTGCATATTGTGTTCCATGTTTCCCTCACCTTTATGCCCGCCAATTGCATTTCCACAAAGAGTTCAAATGACTCCTTGATCGAACCATGCTATATATATGCTACAATTTTTGTGTTCCGTGACACCACATTCAATAAATAAATTTTGGCAAACCTTTAGTGAGAATCCTCAACACTATCATATTCAAAATCATAAAACCAATATCGTAGTTGGGAACTTCTTGCAACATTATATTTGTAGTAATCGAATATTTATTCACTTCTACCTAGAAGCTTATGGAGCTCAGGGCATGCAAGTTGTAATTATGGCATGGAGATGCATCAACAAACAACTTGTAGTTCGTTAAACAAAGCTACTAGTTTTGACCTGCAATCATTCATTACATTGTCAATTCAAAAAGTTTCAAAAAACATGATTATATATTTTCACATGGATTAAATCCTATTCAAATGGGATGAGTTAGGTCAAATATTGAAGGGGAATTGATCTATGTATATTTCCATTCATATTCCAAGTCACAATGTGCATTCACGTATAATTGGGGGCAATGATCAAAGCATGCTTACTAGATTAAATCCCTCTGATTCCCCAAGCACATGTTTTTTTTCCTTTCACTCATACTTATTTCCAAAAAACTATATATATCCTTCCTTCCCAATTCATAAAAGGAAACCGAACCAAAGCCACTCAACCCATTAATTTTTTACCTCTCCTCCTTAGATTCTTGACCCAACTCAACACCACATGTATGTTTCAATTTCAAGATGTTTCAAGGTTCTTCTACATAAGGGTATGGACTTTCATAGGGTTGTTTCCAAGGTAAAACAAGTAATCTGACCTCCTTATTCTTCATCCCCCTTTTCAAATTACACTTCTCATCAATTGGATCAAGTTTGGCATGCATGTGTATAGTAGCACTACTTGAGTTCCCTATTCTTCATACCATGTTAAAAACAAATCCCCCAAAAGTATGTTCCTCGTCAAAAGTTACAGGATTCCCATCATGGATTATAGGTACTACTCTATGATTTTTGTCATTCCAAACAACACCTTGTAGAGAAAACCACACACAAATCATGTTCCTCTTTAATGCATCAAATGATATTCATAATTGACATAGAAAAAATTGTCATGTACTCGACCCCCCTAAGGTACCACTTTGCGGGAGTGGGACACTTTTTGTTGTCTTCTTAATTGGATTGGTCCCCCTTGGATCTCTTACTACATTTTTACTTCGAACAGTTCTTCGATACGTGGGTCATAGACCACACATATCTTTTTTTGCAACTTTGTTGGGTCATTTCGAAAGATCTTCATACACAACATCAAGCATATTCAAAGGATTAACCATTGATTGCTTCTAAATGTTTCACCCAATTTGAAAGGAAGGCAATTGTGCCTATTTAAAATATCGGTCATCGACCACTTCGGAATAACGTGATTGATCCAAAATGAAGGTCGTTGTGCCTCTTCGAAAGATAACCCATCGGGTGCTTTTCGAAGATGTGCCTGATGCAAAGGAAAGGACCATTAGACCTCTTTGAAGGATATCCCAACAATTGATTTTAAAATATGTGCCCAATGCAAAGGAAAGGGCCATTAGGCCTCTTCTAAAGATAGTCCATTGGGCACTTTTGAAAGATTTGCTCGATGCAAAGGAAATGATCCTCTTTAAACAATAGCCCATTAGGCACTTTTTGAAGATGTGCTCAATGCAAAGGAAAAGGCCATCGGGCCTCTTTAAAAGATAACCCATCATGTGTTTTTCAAAGACATGCTTTATGTAGAGGAAAAATCCATCCGATCACTTCGAAATTTAACCCAACATGCACTTTTCAAAGATGTGCCTAATGCAAAGGAAAAGGGACATTGGGCCTTATTCAAAGAACACTTCAAACTTAACAAAAATTGCTTTGGGCTTTATTTGAAAACACTTTGGACTTAAATGAAAAAGGCTCAAACTTAGAAATAGAAAGGGTCACATGCTTCAAAAGATCCTACTCAACATCATGTTGGCGTTTGGCCTTTGGCCATGCCAACATGCAAGGGTACATTGAACAAAATATGGCCATCGCCGCTCAAGTTTGAACTTTGAATTCAAATACATATAAGGTAGTTCAAATACAAATGCATACATCTAACTCATGAAGTAAAGCTGAGCATGGAAACATCACATAATCCAATTCCTAAATTCATACACAAGCAAAATACAAGCTTAACAACATAGTTATAGTCTGAATTCATAATAGAGATGGAACACTTGTCTTTTGACATAATGGTCCAAGGAAACTAGTTGCTTATGAGTAGCTTTTTATCCAACCATAGGCAATCACCATGGATTCCACCCCCAAGCAAGGTCGCGAGGCCACTAGGGAGAAGGAAACTAGTCCAAGACACTTAAGTCACTCACCCAACCCAATTGCTATGAGGCTCAACCGAATGCTTTACCATTTAACTCTAAGCAATCTTCCAACCAACCCAACCATGGCACTCACTTTCACTGCCCAACACAACACATGGAAGATATTTTCCTTCCATTCTCAATATTCCATCAAGAATCATCTTCCCTTCGATGATCTTTAGTGTGTGCAAAAGGAGTCCAATATGTTATCTACCTCTAGGAATAACCCACTAGAGCTATATCTTAGATCTTGAGCACTCGATGAGCAGTAATCTGGAAGGGAATGGGGATGGTTTCATATCAACCCAACTTTATGCTCATTCGCGACCTTCCGTGTCTCTTCACAAGTTTGTAGTCTTCTCTTCTACAACTCTATTTGGTCACTTACAGGTTTGAATCATAGTCCCTAGCCCAAGAATAGAACTCTAGAAATCTAGAGGTGCATAGGTATAAAGAATACTTCCCATGAGAATGATCATGCCTCCTATGGGAATGCATAGAATGAATGTGAACCCCTAGGAATAGTCATTTCTATTTTGTTTGAAGCAAGAGTGGATGGGAAAAGAGATCGTTCAAAATTCTATGGGGATGGATTCTCTTACATTCCTCACGACTTCTACTCAACCCCCATGCCCTCGTAACTATGGATGGTGGACTTCCCCACCAACCACCTCCTTTGTTCAATGATTGGTGGTTGAGGTTTCATTAAATCACATGGTGAAAAGATGAAGATAAAAGTTTGGAAACGTAGACAACTTGGATTGTTTATTTCCCCCCTTGGGGCCCCTTTCTTTTTCCCCTCTAGTGGACTCATAGCCCCTCTCGTGCTCTCAACAACTAGCCTTGGACCTTTATATTATTTTTCAAAATAATATTTACATATCTTGAGTATACCAAATCTAGTCTATCTTGTGGTCTATGGAAAACTTAATTATAAAAAGTACATGTCTAGCCATTCACTATTTAGGCCTTGGCCTTGAGCTTCGCCGCAGGAAAGGATACAAGATATTTACATCATTTACACATGGGGTAATTTTATCTGAGATCATACGGCTTGAATCCCAACATTATAACCATTTATTTACAATTCAATCCAAAGGGTCAAAATTGGGATATTACAAGTATCTTCCTTCAAACCAATACAAACTCAATATTACATAAATAAACCTAACATATTTAGCTTCATGGAAAAAAACCAAGGGAAACAACATCATTATAACTTATGATTAAACGTAAAAAGACACAGTTAACTAACATATGATAGACCACCACAAAACTAAATCTATCACATATTAATAATCTGACAAAATCCAAGTATCTTCATTTTCATCACTTGAATGTTGTGGAATCATAATAGATCATGTCTACTTCACCAATTGATATGTTTTACTTTTAAGTCATTAATTTAGCTTGATATGACATGGTTGATTGACTACAAATTGTATGACACCAACCTTCTTTTAGACTCCGAAAAAATCTACTTTATCAAATGCAAAATGGAGAGGTGGAGCAGATTAGAATCAATCACAATTATAATCACTACCAAACATCTGCTAAGAATCCTCAATGCTACAACATTCATTGTACATGTCAACAAGGGGACTTTCCAAAAAGGAATTGTGTTCAAACCCATTTTAGCAATGTGACAGTGAACCTATTTTCCCTCGCCTAAATCATCTTGAGTGGCGCATGCCTAGCTAAAGGTGAAGTCACTGGGTGTTTTTTTAGTCGATTGCATTTCTTCGAAAAGTTCAAGAGCTTCCTCACCAACCCCTTGCTAAGCATATAGTGCAATAGTTATATTCAAAGATATTAAAGTATGTTCATGCACGTTGTCAAACATTTTCCTTGCATCATTTATGTTCCCACACTCTGTTAATTTTGTAGCTCGGAAGGTGTCTCAGCATTGGCCTAAGTGTCCAAGCATGCTGAAGGACACATTAATTAATACCCAGATCAACATTTTAATTTTATCCTAAGTTCCGACTTAGGAAAAACATAAAATTAGTCAAATAATTTTATTGGCTTTATTTGCTCAAATTTCCTAAGTTTATGACTTTAGGAAATTGAATTTCACTTTAAGTGAACTTTCTAATTTCTTCTAGAAAGTTCATGAAGGGGGAAATAGAGTAAAGTTAAAAGATAAAAAAGGAGGTTGAGGTAAGGGGGAGGACACACATTTTTTAGCTTAGAGAACAAGAGGGTTGATTTGGGTTGAGGAAGAGGTCGAGTCAGGCAACAAGGAAAGAGGTCATGGAAGCTAGGCCGAGCAGCAGAAGGAAGGGGCCAAAGTACAGGCCATACCCAACAAAGGAGCAGGCCGTAAATAAGGTCATACAACAACAACCAAGCAAGTAGTGAGCAGGGTCGTACGACTGCACCAGAAGAGGTCGATTACTAGGGTCGTATAACAATAACCAAGCAGGGTTCTATTGGGTTGTATAGGGCCATACGCGTATAGACAACAAGAGGTTGAGTGGGATAGTACAAAACAACAAAGGGAGGGGCCAATTTGCTAGGCAAAACATTTCCAGAAAAGCCAAGTCTGTGCTGTAAGAGTTTATGAGAAATTTATGCTGTAAAATATTCCTCTGAAGCCTAATAAAATTCCCTCTTTGTTGGTTTTCCCCACACTAGGGTTTTCAGGGAAAATTTATGGTGGAAGATTTTTATGTGTGTGCTTGGTTTCAGTGTCATGTTGCTTCTACTGTGCAAAATTTAAGGTTAAACTCTGGTGTAATATTTCTACATAATTTCCAGAATTAGAAATCAACAGTGATTTAAAATTCTTAGTAGAAACTATTGGCATTTATATTCTGGTGTTGGATTTAAAAATTAACATGGTATCAGAGCTCAACCTATGAATATAGGAAGCCAAGTCAATTTCTGGTGATTTCATGAGTAAAAATCAGCAGGGAGGTCGAACTGCCAAGGAGGGCATGTGAGCCAGGGCAACAATCAATATGGATAATTGTTATGACCCAAGGGGGGGCATATATATGGCTAAATGTATATGATATGACCCCAAGGGGGGGCAAGCCTAAATGTACATGTAATGTGTAAATACATATGTAATAGGGTCGACCTAGTGATAAAGGGGGCTCATGTGCAAGTGTGAATAGCTATATATAAGAGATCGTGTATTCATTATTTGGAGGGGAATTGTGAAGTATGAAAGGTATTTGGTTATTTGGAGGGGGTTCCCCTATTCTTTAAAGAGTTATTGTGTAACTTATCTATATTGGAGTTGTGCTCCACGTTGACATTCTATACATGGTGTGTAATTCTGTTATTTTATGATATTTGTAAGCATTTGGATCTTAACATTTGGAATCAGAGCTCAAGGTCTTGGGGTTTCGCTGTTGCATCTGAGATACCTTGGAATTTTTGCTATAACTTTTTTATGCAACGTTTCTGAAGGATCCCCTTGTAGGATATTTATCATACGAAGCAAGGTACGTGGGGTTCAAATTTCAGCTCCTGAAGACTTATACTTTCAGAGATATAGCCTGTGTAAGATAGGGTTCTGGAATCATCCTGAATTTAGTCGTCGCGGAATTTTCGCTATAAAATATTTTTTGTAACGTTTCAGACCCTGAAATCTAGAGGATATTCATATAAATTACCAAGGTATCTGTGATAAAATTTCATCTTCTGGGTCATCCTACGTTTGTAGATACACCCTGTGAAAGATAGGGTAGCTGACTAGTCCTATTGACTAGTCTCAAACATGTGTTCTGGGTAAAACAACCATAACTTCTTCATAGAGAATCCAAATTGAGTGAAACTAGTTGCATTGAATAGTGGACCATACATAGTATTTCAGGTACAATTTTCAAAATTTTATATCAATTATTGTGCACGGGGCACGCTGTAAAAGTGCTCTCTCCTGGAAAGGCCAAAATTCAGCAAGGTGTGGGAAAGTTACCATAAGTTCCACTTGGCACATCAAATTTTGGTCATACCCATGGCATTGCAGAGAAGAAATTTCAGAGTACTACAGATCACAATTTCAGACTAATAAGGGCTGAAATTGCAGAGATACATCATAAGTAAGGTCGGCTAGGAGGACAAACTCAAAATCAGGGTTTCAAAGGTATGTTCACTTAAAACTATCATAACTTTTGATTGGAATGTCCGATTGAGCTAATTCAAAATACACTGGAAATATAACACATAGAAGAGAATATTGGAACAAGTATTACAAATATTTGATATCTTTATCCTTAATATATTGAGGTTTTTATTTGAGGGTTGGGATTAGACCTCAATTAAGAATCAATGGAAATACCTAAATTTACAGGAGATGAAGATAAAGATGAAATCAATCCTACGAAATGGTTGAGGTTGGTAAAAGAATATAATATGACTCCTAGAAAAGCAAGAGATTATTTTTTTGATGAAGCTTGGAAGTGGTGGATGAGTGTTGATCAAAATACTAGATGGAACTGCACATGGGAAGAATTTGAAAAACTCTTCTCAGATAAATGGATTAGGGATACAAAAATGGAGGAATTGTATAGAATGCAAGATGAATTAAAAGAAGCAAAGGAAGAGATTAAGAAGAAGGGTGAGGAGCTATCTAAGATACAATCTCTTAATGAATCACTCATTAAGGAGGTTAAGAACTTAAAACAAGAAAATAATAGTAAATCAAAGTGGGAAAATGATGAGTCAAGGGAAGATTTGAAAAATAAAGATGAAGAGATATGTACATTACAAAACCATAATAAAAAACTATTGGATGAGGTCAAGAGATTGAAAGAAGAAAAGAATAATTGTCAAAATCAAGAAGAAAGAAGGATCTTGGATGAAGAATCTACCAAAAGACTGGAAGATGAAATTTACATGAAGGTTGAGGAATCATTAAATACTGATGAGGTAAAATAAAAAATACAAGCCAGAATTGAAGAAGGACGTCAAAATTTGTTAGATGGGATCACATTGCAGCTTCAAAAGGAGAAAGAAGACAAGATTCAAGAAGGTCAACAAAAGATACTTGAAGAAGTTGAACTCCATCTAGAGGATGTACATGCCAAATATGATGGTATTATCTCAAAGGCTAGAGTAATCAAAGACCAAGAAAATATGATCGAGGATTCCATTATCGCTGAAAATAAGATAGATGAAATGCATGTGCAAAGTGAAGGAAGACCATCAAATGTGAAACTGTATTGACACCCTCATTACCAAGAAACATTTCAAGGAAGACAAGAAGGAAGATATCAACATTACGAAGGAAGAAGATGGAATACGTGTCAATATTCATGGAACAAGGCATCACCAAACTACTCTTCAACAAGCTATTATCAGAGACCAACAACGACTACACATTGGAGAAGCTTCAACAAAAATACATGGAATCAAAGGAAAGAAAATTATTCAACAAATAGACACCAAGGATTAAGACCGAAAATAATTGATTTTGGATGGATAGATCATCAACAATGGAATGAAGAAAGCAAAAACATAAGAAAGTCATATTACTTGGTTTCGTCACATGTGAAGCCTTTAAATGCAAAGCCTTGAGGACAAAGCTTTTTGAAGGAGGGTACTATGTTATGACCCAAGCAGGGGCATATATATGGCTATATGTATTTGATATGAACCCAAGGGGGGGAATATATGGGCCTAAATGTACATGTAATGTGTAAATACATGTGTAATAGGGTCGACCTAGTGATAAAGGGGCCTCATGTGCAAGTGTGAATAACTATATATAAGAGATCATGTATTCATTATTTGGAGGGGAATTGTGAAGTATGAAAGGTATTTGGTTATTTGGAGGGGGTTCCCCTATTATTTAAAGAGTTATTGTGTAACTTATCTATATTGGAGTTGTGCTCAATGTTGACATTTTGTACATGGTGTGTACTTTTGTTATTTTATGATATTTGTAAGCATTTGGATCTTAACAATAATGCAAGCTTGAGGTTCGAGGACATATTGGAGGATGCTTCTAACTTCGGTCCATGGAGAGAGTGCATAGTTTTGGTGCTAGAGGAGTAGGGACTATGGGAGTTTGTTGAGGGAACTCCACTGCCACCAGCAGATCCAACACAATTAGCAACCCATCTCAGGAAGGATGTGAAGGCAAGGAGAACCATTGTTGATGGGGTGAAGGACCACATTATTCCTCACCTTTCAGGAAATAAGACATCCAAGGAGATGTGGGAATATCTAACCAAATTGTACCAGTGAGACAACCAAAGCAGGAAGATAATGCTAAGAGAGAAACTTAGGAGCACCAAGATGGCAAGGGGAGAGATTGTAGTGACCTACCTCAACAAGTTCACTTAGATCAAAGATGAGCTAGCAACAGTTTGGGAAGCAGTGAATGAGACTGAATTAGTGAGGACAACCTTGAATGGCTTCACCAAACAGTGGGACGTATTTTCCCGAGGAGTTGTAGCATGGGAGAAACTCCTTGATTGGGAGAGGATATGGGATGACTTCACCCAGAAGGAGTTGTGAGTTGGTACCTCACAGGCCAGCCAACCAAAGATTGAGGATGAGGAGAGTCTTTCTCTAGAAAGAAAGGGCAAGTTCAGAGGGAAGAAGAGCCCTAGTGGGGGTCAAACCTCAAAGGGAGAGAAGCGAAAGGATCTCAACAAAGTTAAATGCTCCTTGTCACAAGCCATGACACTTTGCCAATTAGTGCCCAAACAAGAATAAGGGAAACGAGAAGTCATAGATGGCAGCGTCAGCTTCAATAAAAGTTGATGAGTTTGCATCTATATTTGAGAATGAGTTTTCACTCATTGCATGTCTTTCCAGTTCAACCAGTACTAGAGTATGGTATATAGACAGTGGCGCCTCTAGTCACATGAATTGAGTACATGATTACTTATCCATCTTGAAGGAGGAGGAGATGGACACCGTTATTGAGATGGGAAATAATGCCAAGTGTCAGGTAACAAGCCATTGGACAGTGACATTTCAGAGGGAGTCTAGGAAGCCACTGATGGTGAGAGACATGTAGTATGTTCTAGGGATGATGAAGAACCTGATATCAATATCAACCTTGGAGGATGGGGGCTATGTGGTCTCATTCTAGGATGGGAGAGTGTACACAAGGCCCAAGGATTCCAAGACAGCCAAAGTGATTAGAGTCAGGCGAGAGAAGTTGTATAAGCTTAAGTTTGAGTCAACCTAAGCATTGGTGAGCAACACATGTGACATGGCAGAGTTGAGGAATAGGAGGATGGTGCATTTGCATCATGGAGCACTCAAGGTGCTTAAGGAGATAATGACCTGCCTTCCAGATTTCAACACATAGCATCATGAGGTATGCAAGGGATGTGCAATGGGGAAGTACACTAAGACAACTTTACCAAACAATGACAACATGACAAGAGGCATTCTTGACTTGATACACTTAGACATATGTGTGCCCATGTCATTGTTATCCTTGAGTGGGTACAAGTATTATGGCACCTTCATCGATGACCATTCCAAGAAGACCTGGATCTATTTCACGAAGACCAAGGACGAGGTATTCACTCGATTCCAAGAGTTCAAAGCTCTTGTGGAGAACCAGACAGACAGAAAGATCAAGACACTGAGATCTAACAATGGAGGCGAGTACACCTCAAAGGCCTTCAAGAATTTATGTACAGGTGTTGGGATAATGAGGGAGTTTACTATTATGTACAACCCACAACAAAATGGGATGGTGGCAAGAAATAATAAGGCGATTGTTGGGGCTATGAATGCCTCATATGCTCTTGCCATGACCGACTATAGATCAAGATGTCGTCGAAGAAAACCAATACTGATTTCCTTAACTGATCCCTGAATATATGGTTCATGCAAGATTGGAATGTAGTGGGTGCATTGGTTAGCCCAAATGGCATAACTAGGAACTCGAAGTGTCCAAAATGACATCGGAATGTCGTCTTCTCTATGTCCTGCTCTCAGATACTGATATGATGATATCCAGAGCATAGATCAATTTTTGAGAAGAAAACTGCCCCATGCAGTTCATTCTTCAACTCGTCAATGCGTGGGATAGGGTACTGGTTCTTGATGGTTTTCTTGTTCAAGGCTTGGTAATCAATGCACATCCTCATGGTGCCATCCTTCTTCAGAACTAAGACAACTGAAGAAGCAAATGGGCTATTGCTCGGTCTGATGTCTCCCATCGCCAACAATTCCTTGATTGCCTTCTCTATCTCATCCTAGAACCTCCTAGGATGACGATAGGGGGGGGGTAATCATAGGCTTGGCCCCCTCTTCCAACTCAATGGTGTGCTCAAACCCCCTGTCAGGTGGTCTCCCTGGTGGAATTGCCTCAAAGACCTGTTGATGTCATCCTAATAAATTATTGATCTCTGTATGGTATTGTTGTCGACCTTCAGAATCCTTCTGAGTAGTGATCAAGCATTCTACGACATATGCTACCTCCCCATGTCTAAATATCCTCTCCATCCTCTTGGTTGAAACTGTCATGGGTGCTCTTGTCGACATACCTCTTAGAACAACCTTCTTCCCATCCTGATCTCTGAATCCCATTTCAAAGGTTTGGTAGTTGGTAGTGATTTTTCCCAAGGTAATCATCCACTGAACCGCTAACACCATATCTATGTCCGATAGATCAACCACATAAAATGTGTCTCTCAATGTGTAGTTGCCTAACTTCATCTCTAAGTTTGTAACTCTATCTAGACACTCCACTGTGTGGCCATCTTCTACCGCAACATCAAACCCCTCAAACTCCTCTGTCTGAAGTGCCCGTCTCGATACTAGTGAAGCGTCGATGAAGTTATGGGTGGCCCACCATCTATCAGGGCGATTTCCCGTTGCCCCTGAATAATCCCTCTGATACGGAGGATATCATACCTGGGAACACCAGAAAGGGTCACTATGACACCTCCCTTTGTTGGTTTCCTCCTGTCAGCATGTTCTGGCGGTTGTGGTACTACTGAAGAATGGGCTCCTACTGGTGTCGGCGGTCTATGGAGAGGTTTCTCCTCTACTAGTGCTGACTCCTTCTCTGAACTAGTGGATCCACTATCCTGCTCCTCCTCCTCACTATCCACGCTGTCTGCTGTGCCAGTTTGTCTCAACTGGGCTAGATCCCTGAAGTGTATCTCGGGATCCTTCCTGTCAAACCTGTCCATGAGCCTATCTGTAAACTCCCTATAGGAGGTGATGCGATTGTGACCCAATGTCACCAGTCCATCATACCACCACTCATGTGACTCACCCTCCAAGTGTAAGGTCGCGAAACTGATGGCCTCTGTCTCAGTCATCTGGTTGAGCTTGTAATACATGTCTAGCTTCTGTACCCAAGCTTTGGTGGTGTATTTGGATGATCCGTTGAAAGAAGGGATGGCGAGTTTCCCAACTTTTTGAATGAAATTGAGGTTATGCCCATGTTGCTATTGTGGTCCTCCCCTCTGCGGCACTCTGGGGCGGTTCCTGAGTCCGAGTCCACAGTACTTGACTAAGGTCGTGTCCTGATGGAAGTCACGACCCAATGCTGCGTACTCCCTCCTATACTCTACAATGTTGTCGGCATGAGTGAGTGGCCTCTGTGTTATCAGTGGCAATGTTGCTAATGGGGGTGCCCTCTAGAAACTGGGAAACAAGGGTCTGGGAATCCTACTTGCATAGGTGTATGTGCGAGAGGGTGACTGGGGTCTATTGCCTGCTCTCGAGTTCCCCTGTGCTGCATGCGGGACTTGTGTATCTGGGGTGCCCACTCTAGCCAATCTATCAACCACCTGTGCCAAGGACTGAGACATGGTCCGTTGACTAGCTAACATATCGCTGATAACCTGCATGAAAGTTGCCTCTGGATCTACGGGGGCCTTGCCATTTCCCTCTGGTCGCTCATATTTATCTCCTAGCATCCTCTTTGCCTCGCGCTCAGCCTCACACTCTGCCCTTCTCTCTGCTTCTCTATGTGCCTCTTTCTCTTCCTTTGAGCTAGGAGGAAAAGGGGGAAAATCAAACCTATGCCTTCTTTCCTGATGCCTGTTGTAAGTGACATATTCGTCACCTACGTGTTCACGATCCTCTGGGTCTTCTACTGCACTCATTGTCTTTAGTCAGAGGCTGGCAAGAGTAAAGCTCTAATACCACTGTAATGTTCCTGACTTGGCTAGTCTAGGAAACGTTGCTAATGTGTGTGTAGGATCAAAGGTTTACAGCATATAAGTGATCATACAAATGATAAACGTGACAAAGGACTGCAAAGTTTGTATTATGATATCTCTGTGGATTACAAAATGGCCGAATGCGGCTGAATAAACTGACAATACTAGACTAGATCAACAGACAAAGGATCTTAGCTGGAATACAAATAAGCAGCTGCGACTGAATAAAATAACAACACTCGGCTAGATCAAAAGAAAAAAGGATCTTAGCCAGAATACAAATAAGCAACTAAAAGATAATACCCGGAATATGGGAGCATTGCGGAATCAATGAAGAATGATGGAAGACCTGGATGATCTTCATGGTGACTAGGGTGTGTCTTTCAACACCGAAATCAGCCAACTGGTGTCTTCCTCCTGGAATACACTGAACTTTCTCTCCTGAGATGCACATCTTCTCCTCAATGACAAGTCATAATCTGCATAATAATGAATTAGGTTGCTGACCCTTCCTTTAAAACTTTCCAAAACCCTAAATCATGTTGAAACCCTAATTCACTGTTGACTTCCAAAACCCTAAATCACTGTTGAAACCCTAATTCACTGTTGACTTCTATTTTTAGCTCATAATGACTTAAAAGTGCTTTTAACCCTTTTTAGCTCAATGTCACTTTCTGAATATAACACCTGTGACTGAAGTGACCTCTAGTAACCTTGTTTACCCCTCTTTGGCCCTGTCTATAATCTAACAGGGCAGTTTAGACCATTAAGCCTCCTCTCTGGAGCTCCTATTTGGAAAGGGACATTACAACAATGTAGATCCATGCCATATATATAGTAGTCATGGCTACATGACTAATGTGTATGCCAATAAAAGTGTAGCCGCGAACAATACACAGTGGATCTACATCTCAAAATCATCTGAAGATATACAATTACAATATGATATGCATCTTCATGAAGCATCGACGCCCCTGGTTGGAGATGAGAAATTCATAGCTCGAGCAACAACTTCAAGATCTTCAAAACTCAGGTAGGAGTAATATAGGAGCGTAAGACTCAATACTCTAAGGTCTTCAACATGTTGCCGGGGAAAGACTAGAGGACCTCGATTATCAGGTACAAAACTTCATTGATTTTGAATCTGAACTTGACTGGACTCTCAGGATGGCCGACTCATGAAAGTCAAGAGATCAACTGCAAAATGGTCGACTCAGGTTGGATAAAACTTCCCTTGGACAAAAGTACGAAAAAATGATGAGACTCAAGCAACATATTATTGACATAAGTCTGTGATACAAGAGGCACCACAAACTGTACATATGTTTGGAAGAGCAACCAAACAGAGGAGGACACAACTCTATGTAACGAGAACAACTTCCTAAGGTCATACTAGATCCCAATGCTTGGAGAACAAACAAAAGGATGTGCTTTGTCCAAGGGAGACTATCTTGCTGCCGATAAAAGAGAATGTATATCCCGTCCCCTCTTTTTGGAATATTTGATTTTTTTGTCTTTTTCAAATTTTTAACAAGCTTGAAAAAAAAAATGCTATGTTACAAACGAGGAACGAGTGTCGCGAGCAAAAAAACTAGTTCCAAGCACATGGAACATATTGATGCCCAGTGCAAGGAGACATGTGCAGGATAAGGACACTTGGGAAAATTTCTCCATGGGTCAAGGTGTTAGATCGCAAGGGAAAAAAGTGTTGCAAGGCTTGCATTTAAGGAATGCTTTGAAGATTCAGTTAATAGCAACATGAAGCCGGCATTAGGCCAAAGACGCAAGGATGAGACATGCGATGTGACTAAAGATAACACAAAAAGACTCCTTCCATGTGAAGTTTTACGTGCCCAGAGAAGGTAAGCTCGGTGGTTTTTCACGTTTAGAGAGTCTGAAAAACACTAAAAGAAGACTCCAGAGAGTTCCTTTTTCGTAATTAGTCCAGTCAATTCGAAAAATGGTTAAATCTATACCGAAAGGATGTCTCTTTAAAACAATTTTAATGAGTGTGACATACACAAGATCACTCGACTATCTTTTCAATTTTAAGGAGTATGAAAAGAGCTTAACTATGGACTCACAACCTTTTTCTAAGTTTAGTCTTCTTAGCCCAAAAACGTATAAAATATAACTTAGGATAACTCTCCTGGCGAGACATGTCTCCCGAGGCATACCTTTTTCCTGGATAATCTATTGGCAAGAAAAAGGGTTAAACTTATGCCAAATAGATATTCCTTTTGAACCAATAAATGAGTGTGAAAGGAACAAGGTCACTCGACGATCTTTTCATATTTAGGTAGTCTGAAAAGAGCTTAACTATGGACTCCAAGGGGGGTTCCTTTTTAGTAGATAATCTCCAAGGCCTGAAAAAGAGATAAAGCAAAACCAGGGAGAATGGCCATTTTTAAAAAATTTAGTCCCTTAGGCTCGAAAAAGGGTTAAACTTACGCCTGAGAATGCTCTCCTAGCGAACCAAAGCTCCTAGGGCATACCTTTATTCGTAAATTAACCGTCTAGACCGAAAAAGGGATAAAATACCACTGGACAGATGTGCCTTCAATATTTAGTTTGACGAGCGTGAAGGGCAACAAGATGACTCAACAATTTTTTCAATTTTAGAGAGTCTGAAAAGGGCTTAAGGAAGACTCCAGAGGGGGCTTCTTTTTTTAAGTAATCCAAACAAGACTGAAAAGAATAAGCTCTTGTTATATGCTGCTTTCAAATTTTTAAGCGAGCTTGAAAGACAACAAACCATGCTCTTAGGGAGTCCCTCGGGTATGAGCCAGAAAAGATGAAGAAGAATGGGGCTTCGACACACAGTCATCGTGGGACTAAAAGGACTCCCAAGCCTATGGAAAAAACTCACAACGTGGACACCAAAATGCAACAAAATATCTACCTAGGGCATCCATGTAGAGGAAGGCTCTACCACCTAATTACGACACTTCTAAAGAAACATAGAAGGTTATGTGTCATACTTCGGTGGGATCGATCCTATGGCAAAGCGGAAAAGGTCAACAATATGCAAGATGCAAGGTGATGAGAACCTAACGAATATGCAAGTGTCAAAAAACAATTTTACCACGAGATGATGTGAGTGTAACCCTTCTCATAAAAACAACAAACCAAAAGAAAAAGTTCATAAGAACGACCCAAAGATCTCTCAAAAATAAACTCAAGTACCCACTGAGCCAAGAATATGGAAAAAGAGGACCAAACTAGGGAAAAAAGAGCCCAAAAATTCTATAAATAGGGGTAGACAACTCCTTTTAACCATTGCAAATTGGAAAATAACCAAAAAGCCAAAAAACCCTCTTCTTTAAAACGCGAATTCGAGGAGCTACAGTGGACGAAAGATCTTCAATCCTAAACCAAGTAAGTACAAATGACCTCTCTCATCCTTTTCATTCATCATTTATTGTCCATTTATTTTTTTAGAGGGTGCGACCTAGTAAAAAGGTTGGGTTTGCGTGTACGCATGCTGTCCACGCTCAACATGTGTATGTACGCGGGTTGTCCATGCTCAGCACGCATATGTACGTGGGCAAAGTAACACTTAGCCCGTGTACATACACGATTATCTTAAAGACAACCCACATACATATTTTTAAGCTTTCAAAAAAAATGAAATAAGGGACTAACCTCACAAACTTTTTTGCAACAAGATGTATGTTCACTGACAAGAGAGAGAACATGAGGAGTTAGATGTCTTGGTAGAGGAGGATCCAGGGGCCATTTCCATGCTTAAGAGTTGTGGTATGTGGAATTTCTTTGAGTGTCAATTCATGAGGGCACAACCCAGGCTGATGAACCATTTGATAGAGTATTAGCACCCAGATGCATAGGCCTTCATGTTATAGGGCCAATCATTGACTCCAACGACTGAGGATAAATACATTTTTACCGATCTCTCTAGGAGGGGGCAACCAGTTAACTTGAGGACCTTTCCTCTAGGACCGCATAACATAGAAGATTACATTGGCATGTACTGCGAGGTTGAAACTGAGAAAGTAGGATCTCAAGTGCCAATTCATAAGATCACAAGCCTCAACCTCACTATAGTACTCTACATGATTGGGCGGATCACGGTATCCGCAACACTTCATCAGGCTTCACGTGCACATATGCATTGTGCAACTCAGTGTCTAGATGCCACCATCTTTGACTGAAGCACTACAATGATCACATATATGGAAAAACAATTGACTGACTGTCGAAGAAGAACAAACAAGAACTTCATGTTTAGGACCATGCTATGCGCTTTCTTTTTCGAGAGAGTGCCAAGACTTAGCCCGCGAGAGACAGTACGAGGCCATATTGCCTCCTTTTCGACCTTATGCAGGTGGGAAAATTTGTTGCCTCAACAAGGTGAAGGGAGAGTACACGAGGCCTTTGATGACAACTTCTTGTGATTGAGGACTACCTCTATGCAACAATCAATTTCTTGAGGGATCTTGATATGCCTATGCCCCCTCGCGAGGAGCGTGAAGAGATAGGTACACTTTTTTTTTTAAGTTTTCAAATATTATCCTTTTTATAGTAATGTCAAAGTACTAACTCAATGATATGTTATATATAGACGTGGGACTAGTATGATCAGCCGACTTCGCCAGGACTAGGCGTCGTGCTCGGGCGGATGTCAGACCAGCAGCAACAGGAGGACCAACAGGCGGGAGGACCACCATTTGGTGAGGCTGATAGAATATTGCGACGAGTAGAGAGGAACTTGACAGCTCTCACTCGTGCAGTGTCGATGGCAGAGATAGAGGACCTCCCCCTGGCCATGCAATCGCATGTTGTAGGGGTACCCAGGACTTGGGTTCAACTGTTCCGGCGTCTTTCTAATGTCGTAGTTCATTACAATAGGGCCAACAGGCATAGGCCATCGGTAGCACTGGACCACATATGTGTCGAGGGCACCTTTTTTGTACTCTCTTATGTAGTGAGGGCTCTAGCCAAGCGATGTATATCGACTCTATTTGAGGCTTTATGGCCCACTTTTGTACTTATGAAATTATTTTTTGGACACATTATTATATATATACATCTTTTTGCCTTATGGATTAACATTTTGTACAAATTTATTTACATATGCGTGTATGTGTATGCTTTTACTTTTTACGTGTGAGCAATATGCCAATCTAATACATGATTAGACAATGTATCAGTTAGTTGATTAGATCTCCTAGGAACATGAATATAAGTAATATAATCAAAATAACATTCAAAGAGGCGTACCCTAAGGAATCATTGGTGAAGGGTGGGATCGTGGACACGGTATATGCCATTTAACTGAGACACGACAATTGAGCATCTAGATAAACCTGGAGGTGAGAAATACCTTGTGACAAGGCATCACGTAGTAATTCTATTACAACACTGTACTCGACAACAATATTGGTTGCTTTGCCCAGACAAATACCTCCAGAAGACATCAACTAACCAAACGGCGTAAAGATCACCTAAGCTACGGAAGAAAACCTCTGAGTGTGTCGGCTATTACCGTCTGCGAACCCAACATAGACCTCAAATTCACTTGACATCTGCCACAGTGAAAAGAAACACAATAAACTACACGTCCATAAAACAAAAAGATAAAAATGTATAAATAAAGCTATACATTATATACAAGAAATCACGCCCAGGTGATTGATCTAAGCGTAATACTTCTTAAGGTAGAGCCCATTTCTAAAGCGTTACCCTCGAAATCAACCAGTTGATAGGCACCCTTTTCTAATTTTTTTTTAACAGTGAACAGTCTGAACCACATAGGTTTGAATTTGTCTGCCCTCAAGGGATCTTTATCTTAGTCATAGAGCATGACAAGATCGCCTTAGGAGAAAACTTGAGGGCGGACAGACTGATCATATTGACACTTGACACGTTGTTTGTGAGCCTCGTTGGCCAATGCTACATCTCGATGTTGCTCATCGAGCTGCTCGAGATATGAAAGACGCTCTTCAAGTGGAGTAGTGTCAGGTAGTAGTTCCACTGCCAACTTGAGAAAAGGGATTTGACACTCTATGGGAAACACTACCTCCAGCCCATAAATGAGTTGGAAAGGAGGAAAACCGACAACAATCTTGACTGAGGTTCGATAAGCCCAAAGTGTTGAGTACACCATCAAATTCCAATTCGACTTGGCCGAATTGATCGTCCATTGAAGAATAATCTTGAGATACCTATTGACAACCTCCACTTGACCATTCACCAGTGGGTAGTAAGGTGACAAATTTTCTTTCTTAAACCGCAGTTTTGATGTTAACTCAGACATCATCTTGTTCTAGAAGTCACTGCCATGTTTTGTGACAATCTCCTTCGGAATACCGAAACAAGATACAATCTGGTTAAAAATGAAAAGTGCAATCGTTTCTTCGTCATTGTTGAATGTCGGCATGGCCTCAACCCACTTAGTGAAGTAGTTTATCACCACGATGATATAGCGATGCCCCCTAGTTGAAGTCGGGTGACATGTAGTAAAATCAATCCCCCAGTTGGTGAATGGACCAACAACAATAACTGGAAACATGGGAGCAGGGTGTGCTCGCATCTTCCAAGAGAAGATGTGGCACAGGTGACACTTATTGACTGCCTCTACACAATCTTTGATCAACAAGGGCCAAAAGTATCTAGCGTGAAGAATTTTCTGGGCTTTTTCCAACACAGACAGGTGACCGCCACATGCTCCAGTGTGATATTCATTCAACATAAGTTCTGCCTCTTCATGAGTGAGACAACGACGAAGAATTCAATTCACTCCCCGACGATATAAAGTATCATCGATGATAAGATAATTATGCGCTTGATGGTGTATTCACTGACGCTCATCGCGAGAAGCAGAAGATGGGCACTTCAAAGTCCGAAGATACACAAGTATATCTCCATACCAAGGGTCTGAATATGTAATAAGGAAAAGATCCCCATTGATCAATAAATCTTTGGGAAAATCGTTGCCACTCTCAACCAGAAGTTCTGAAATTAGTTTAACAAAGACCAAGGACTTTTTAGACTTCACGGAAACAAAATCCAAGTCAAATTCTTGCAGGATGACTATCCATCGAATTATTTTCCCACCAATGACCCATCATGCTAACACATATTGAAAAGGGTTCAGAATAGCTACGAAGATGGTCTTGCGAAGTAAGATGTAATGACGGAACCGTTGGACAGCATGAGCAATTGCCAATTAAATTTTCTCAACATGTGTATAGTTGAGTTCCGGTCCTACCAAGGCTCGAATAAGATAGTAGATAACATGCTCTTAAAGTGCGTTATCCTCTTGGACCAACACCATGCCAATAGTAGACTCTGTGGCAACCAAATACAACATGAAATCATTTCCATAATCTAGAGGACTGAGTAGAGGGGCAGACATCAGAGCACGTTTCAACACTTGGAAAGAGCATTGAGTCGCTTCATCCCAACAAAATGGGACCCCTTTCTTCAAGAGACGCATAAACCCTTTAGTAATCTCGACATAGTTAGCAAAAAAATGCTGAAGAAAGTTGGCTTTCCCCTGTAGACTTTGAAGTTGGGAATTGTGCATAGGGGAGGTAATTGAACTATTGCCTCAACCTTCTAAGAATCGACCATGACCCCTTTAGTTGACACGATAAAACCTAACAAGTGACCCGATGTTACGCAAAATATACACTTATTCAGATTAAGGCGAATTCGATAGTAGCGACACCTCTCAAAGATAAGTCGTAAATGGGTGGGATGATCAGATCTCTTACGAGAACGTGATGCAAGATCATCAAGATACGCCTTGACTATGTGTTTGAGGTCGTGGAAGGCAAATGACATGGCTCGCTGAAAAGTGGCTCCAACATGTTTAAGGCCAAAAGACATTTTCCAGTATGCGAATGTACCCTAAGGACATATAAACGTCATTTTATGTTGGTCCTCGAGCTTGATCTAAATCTGGTTGTACCTGGAAAAATCATCCATAAAAGAAAAGACCTCACAGCCCGCACACTCATCGACAATCTGGTCAATGAATGGGGTTGGAAATTTGTGTTTCAGGAAAGCTTTGTTCAGATCACAAAAGTCCATACATACGCGGATCGTACCTTTCTTTTTATTGACAGGAACAGGGTTCGACACCCATTTCGTCAATTGCACTGGATAGATAAAACCAACCTTGATGAGTTTCACTACCTCAGCCTTGATCGCCGCTGCTTTGCAAGGATTGACTGGGCGAAGATTTTTTCGAACATGCTTAACATCGGGGTAAGTTGTGATCTAATGTTCAACTATACATGGGTCAATTCCTGCCATCTCCTCATAATACCAGGAAAATATGCCGCGAAACTTTGTAAATAATTCATTATAGATCTGAATCTCTTCAGGGGAACAACCTGCTCCGACGAAGATGTTTTCCACGACACTAGGGGTTCTAGATATGTCGATAGGAATTGTTTCAACTATACTCACCATGTTTCCCTTGGCATAGATTTTGTGTGTGGCCAGAGGGTTAACAGGACAATGGGCATCTCCATTCACGGTCGTAGTGAACTCTCCTGCCTCTATTCTCCTCAACTCGGGTAAAAAATAAGATCTTTGGTGAAGATCGTCCCAAGGTCTATCCAGCCCAGTCATTGCCGCCAAAATCGCCTCGTCAGAGGGAAAGACTAAGTCCAAAGGATCGTGAGTGGCGAGAGAGTCTTGAGCCCAAATAGGATCGAGAACAGGATCTAGCTGCTGTGCGGGAGCCGAATCAGGGTTGGTCGAGGCTTGTTGGACAATACTGTACACAACCTCAGTAGAGGATAATGGCATAGCCATTCTAGGGTTCCATACCCCTTCCATCAAAGCCGATGGGGAAGGTAAAATCCACGGGTTGTCAAAGTAACTCGTTCTAAAAGAAGCGACTTGAAAGATCACAACCTCCGGTTGGTCGGGGACAACTGAAATAAACTTGACATCATTAGCAAGTGACGGATAATCAAAATTCCCCATTAAAGATGGAAACAATCTGACACGTAAGTTGACGGTACCTGGATGCGGGTTGTCAATCATTAGGACCGTGGATGCCCTCGATGAAGGGTCAGGACGGGAGAAGGATAACTGATCAACGATTATGATCTGACCTTCGTGAGGAAAACATAAGACCTGAAAAATGATGGATACAACTGCTGTCATTTCATAGGTCTAAATTCGTTGTAACAAAAGATTGTAGTCGAGAGGCGCATCGACTACTTCTACCTTGACGCACACAATTTTTCCCTCCAACTGAAGGGGGAAGGAGGGAATTATGCCATGTGGTCTAAAATATCGACGGTCAAATGTAGTTAGCAACGTGGGCGACATTCACAACTCAGGTTGGCCAATGGCCTTCCAACATGCCAACGAGATCACACAAGTCGAGGTACCCTCATCAACCACCGTACGAAAAATGTTCCATGTTAACGATTTCATGACATACACCACTATTATCTGAAAAGCGACGTGGTGAGGAAGACGAGGTTTATAATTTGTAGGGTCAAAAACAATCATTCATGAGTTAGTAGTCTTGACCGCTCCCAAGGTAGACAACAATGCTTTCCTTTGCGAGGGGAAACTTTGGAGGACTTCCAAAGCAGACATTGCACTAGAAGTTTGTGCCAGATCCTCCACGACGGAGTAATTCTTAGCAGCCCTTGCGTTCGGGTTGTGAGAATCATTTTTAAACGCACCCTTAGAGATGCGAGTCGTAATTTCTCCCATAGTCTTCTCAATTTGAAGAGGAGGCGGTGGGTTGGAGGCTTCTTTTCCTTTCTCAACAGATTCTGGCATTCCGTAATTATGAGCCTTGGTCTACAGATGAGCATCGAATCTCATCATATAAAAGTTTGCGGCCCCATTATTAGTATTAGGTGCGGGGGCTCCTTGATTTCCCCTAGGCACATTTGTGAATGAGGAAGCTTGAGACATATTTTTCTCTTGTGGAAAAGGGTTGGTTAACAGGGCATGATGCTGCTATGCCAATAGCTTTTGGGATTCCTCAAGCCGAGGGCATTGGTGAGTCAAGTGGTCGTTCGTGCAAATCTTACATGGAAACTTCACCTTCCTCTTTTCATTTTTATCCTCACCAACATTATTCACAACCTTCTTATCCGCCTTACGGTTCTTGTATTTAGATTTCCTCTTTCCCTCGGATTACTAGTTACCCTTGGGATTCATTGATTGCACATTGTGTACATCCAACATTTGGGTTACAGGGGCATCCGAACTAGGAGTTTGGTTGGCCATAGTATGTTGAATCAATAACCGATGTAAATGATTAGTCAACTAATCTGTGGGCTTGCTCTGTGTTGAGCCTACTATAGCATAGGTGTGAGGCCCAGACTCTTGTTTGGTCTTGTCGAAATTCGACCGTGGTGCGTCCAGCAGGATCTCGTACAACATACCGGATTGAGAGTAAATCAACTCCAGTTGCTGGACTCTTATGATAGCCTCTTCTTCTGAAAAAACCCTTGATGTCATGATGTCTTTGGATACATAAAGCACCAAGGACTTTAGGAACCACTCGAGAAAAAATGTGGGAGGGACCTTAACATTGATCAAGCTCTTTCATCGACTCCATTCTTGGATGTGATCCAAGATATGGAAAAAATTTGTTTGCTCAAAGTTGGCCAACAACTTTGTGCCACCATCGTATCTTACCGGTAACTGGAAATGGTTTAAGAAAACCATATTCAAGTCGTTAAAGTAAGCGTACTTCGAGCTATCGAGCCTGATATAACATTTTGCGGCACCCCCTATAAGAGTGCATTGAAATAAACACAACTGAACGAAGTCATCCTTTAACGAGTTGGATGAACACCATACATGAAATGTCATAACATGATCACCTGGATCTTCGCCAGGCTTGCCTTCAAACTTAGAAATGTCCGAGGGAAACTTAGTCGGCATGGGGAGCCAACGCGGATCATGATAGATCGGGTCTTTCAACTACCTCAACAAGTCTGGCAAATGCATAGTTACCAAGAAAGATAGTCTAGGTTTTGGTGGATTCAAAGGAAAAGAGTGGCCTGGATTTTGACTGGCACCAGGTTCCCAGGAAAAGTTTGCCTGCTGGCCAGGGTTTTGGTAGAAACCATAGTGCCCTTGGCCAGTAAAAGGAGTTTGCGCTTGAGTTTGCATCGCTGACTGATTCTCGTAGTTGGATGACATACCTTGTGGAGGGATTGATATTTGCATGGTATTCCAAGGACCTTGGTTAGGGATGCCCCTAGCTGACCCTCCTAATATAGGTACTCAACCCTGCCCGAGGTTCCACTGAGTGTGGGAGGGGTTGCCCCTGATCAACATCCCTTGCGAAGGAAACGAGCCCTACCACGGATTTCCAAGACCTTGTGAGGAGTAAACTCTTGTTATCACTCCCTGTGAAGGAATGAAGCCTTGCATAGGGTTTGGTTGACCAAAGACGAGGTTGCCCCTTGTCGAGAAATCAGACGATGAGAAAGATTTATTTCTAAACACACTGAACAAAGAAAAAGGCATAGACCCTACCAGATTCATATAGGATTGAGGTCAAAGACTCCCCCCACTGAACAAACTAGAGTTGGTGTTAAGCCCGATTGGCTACTGGAAAGAGCCTCCGAGTGAAGGGGACGGAGGAGGAATATGACCCCTGTTGTAAGTTATAACGTTAAACGGGGTAGTGGTGCCTGCGACAAATCCTTGTAAGGGAGAATTAGAGATCCCTTCCCCTAGACCAACAATCTGTAGAATAGAGTAGGTTAAGATCGAACTAGATTCAAAACCTAGCATCCCATACGAAAAGGGAGCACCAAACATGCTATGGATAAAGGGAACAATGGTCATAGTTGTTGAGGGGACTTTGCCTCTACCCAAAGTTGTGGGTGTCCGGATAGGTGTAGTCTTGATGGGCGGAGGTGGGAGAGGAGGCACGACACCCCCTCCCGCTACATCCGACATGGGAGTATGAGGGATCCCATAAGAGGTAGCACTAGTTGCTTCCATCGCCGCTCGTCTAACAAATTGACGTTCAGGAGAAGTCACCTCAAGAGGGACTATCCGAATAAGAAGCGATGCTGATAAGTCAGTGATTGGAGGTTTCACGGGCCTTAAGCCTTTAGCTTTGAGGTTAGAAATGATGCACTCCTCCGGTGCAGGAAAGTCTTCTCTAGGAGTTGGCTCGGGTACAGTTTCCTGTGGTCTGATCGCTTCAAATAAACCCTCTGGATCTAGCCTGCGCCTCAACGGTGGCGGAGGTATCTCCAAAGTAACAGGCGGCAAGCCTTGAAGCCTACGCGAATGATGGAGCTCTTGATATTCCACCTTGTAAAATGATCAACCGACACTCTAAGGTTAAGCTAGCACGAAACAAAGAGAACACACTCAAAATTTCCTAACGACAAATCAAGAAAACAATTGATTGGCAGGAAGAACAGTTACGCCAAGTGACACTAGAGCAACTTATCAGTGCAAGTGTAACTTGAACATGGAAACACCCTCCGGGTATACTCTGCAAAGTGTGATCTGGCGTCTGCCCTAGGCACCATGGTATAGCCCCACAATCACCCGTGTAAGTCCCTAGAAACAAGAAACTAGGTTGCCAACTTGCTATCAATCACTAGGCGGGTACAATCGACAGTCAGTTTTGTTATCGCACAGTTTGTAGTTTAGGTCATAGGCTAAAGGATAGAGATCAAACTGGCGTAACATGAACCTTCCCCACCCAATGTCACCTCGATGGGGAGGTTCTTTCTGTTTAGGGAGGTTAGCCCAGGGGAGACGTCCCCGACAACCTGGGGTTTGAAGAGGCAGAAAGTATAAGGTCAAGTTTTAGAGTTCTCTCCTCACAGGTTACCACCAATGTCAGATGGTCCGGCTGATCAACCAATAAATGAAGTGTATGCCCTATTGAAAACACCTGCCTGGAACAAGACAACAACAACACAATATATATATGCAGGCTATAACTCAAAGGGTTAGTACTTCATTGACTATCTGATATTATTAATAAGCAATGTACTG
>ML800746.1:144976-160115 GCA_009831015.1 Picea engelmannii
TATTTAAAGCCCTGGCTTCTATACAAAATGCCAGGATGCTTGAGAACCAGAAGATCCTACAAACTGAGGTATTACAGATCCAGATGTTATCTACTTTCCAGAGTCTTCTCCCCATTCCAGGTTTAACTTGGACAGCTTACTCTCCAGCTCCCCAATTCTGTCCTCAAATTTCTCCTGAGGACTCTTCAACTCTTGATGAAGCTTGTCTAATTCCTCTGAGAAGCCAATTTTGACTGAGGTTAAATCCTGCTCCAACTGTTCCATTCTCCTCCCTGCTTCTGTATCAAGGTTCTCCAGAAAGTCGAGCTGAAACTGGAGCGATTGCTTCAACTTCTCCAACGTGTCATCTAACTGCTTCAGACGTTCCTCTACTGAGAGAGTTCTGCTGGAGCTCGCGGCCATTTTATCTTCCCTTGCTCTTGTTCCTTGAATAGGACTTCTGTTACTCTTCTCGTGCTTAGACGCGGACTGCTCCTGGGCTGAAGTCGTGGGTGATTTTAAACAGAATTCTCCTCTTGTAATCATTGTGTCAGCTATGCAGGCCCCGAGAGGTATGGGCTCATAGTCTCGCCCTGCCCTTTGCATGTGAAATTGTCTCTTGGTCTCCCTCTGTCCGATTCCCTCAGTCGCGCGAGCAGTCCATGAGTTCTGGCGCTGTCTTTCCTTGTCCCATCCGTGTGCCCTGCTTTGGGTGTTTGCTGAGCGTAGGATCCAGTCATGGGAGATCCACCGTGGATTGATGATCATTGACCAATGTTTGTCCTTGAGCCAACTCAACGCCTTTGTTGGCCTCTTCGTCCGCAGCGTGGTTTAATTCTCTTAAAACATGAAAAGCTTGGAACGAGTCAAGTCCCCTCAGGAGCAAGCGAATTCTAGCCAACAGGTTATTAAGTTTTGCATTTTGGGTTTCTTTAGAGAGAACTATGGCTCGTATTAGCAGACGAGAGTCCCCGATGATGACTAGGTCCCTGATTCCATTTCTTTGAGAGTGGCACAAACCTTGCCAGAGTGCCATTGCTTCTGCTTGATTGTTGGAGGCAATACCCAGACCAACCACATATCTCACTATAATTTCTGCATTTGGCTGTTCTATTATGCCTCCTCCACCTGCTTGGCCTGGATTGCCCTTTGAGGCACCATCAAAAGAGAGGATATAGTAGTCCCTTTCTTTTTTCCATTTGTCGAAGTCATCTTTTCCTTTCCTGATTTCCCATTGTTCCGGGGGAGTGATGGAGGCTTTGTCCCCAATTTCTTTTTGGATTTGGAATTAGTCACTCCAGAGCGCTTCTTGCTCTTCCATCTTCCTGCTGTGAGATAGATGCGTTTGGAAACTAGCCCATTCGCTAAAGAGCGACCTGATCCTGGTGCTCACTAAGGGGGCCCTCCTTTCCTTTTCTCGGAAAATTCTTTTGTTTCTCTCCAACCATAGCCCCCAGAGGATGAACCTTGGGATTACTTGCCAGAGCCTTGAGGCTACGCTATGCTTCTTTTGACGGAAGGGGAACAGGTTGGGCCAGTCAAGGAGAAGGGAGGGGATATCTTGAGGAAGGGGGAGGTCTGTTTGCAAGCCTACAACCAGCTTCCAAACTTCTTTTGAAAAGTTACAAAGGAGAAGAAGATGAGTGGAAGTTTCTTCAGCTTGGTGACAGAGAGGGCACCTGAAGGGGCCTGCCCAGCCTTTCTTTTGTAGGTTTTCTCCGGTCTGTATGCTGTCATGACTTAAAGTCCAGAGAAACAAGTCAATCTTGGGGATGGTTTTAAAGCTCCAAATAGATTTCCATAACGCTGGGTTGGGTGGGACATGGGGGAGACTTAGAAGGGTAGAGTATCCCAGCGCGGTTGAATAAGGCTTGACATTTCGTCCCCAACCTCTCTTGTCTCTCCCTCTTTTCCTTAGTGGGGCTTTCCCTTGCAGGTTGAGCTTTAGGGATTCCCAGTCAGAGTCTAGATCCATGGGCAGGTTGCTTACTGCCCAGCCTTGCCACTGCTTGTGCCTTCCTGTACCCTAGGCAGAAATATCGAAAAGCGTCCTCAGATTTTGATTCAATTCCATAGGTGGATCACCGAGTATGGAGTCTTCCCAGATTTTAATTTGTTTCCCATTTCCAGGCACCCATGTCAGGTGGGAAGTGAATTGATCGATGAACTTCTGACAGAGAGTGAAGATTGGAGATCCCGTTTGTTCCCTTGAGAGGTGTTCCATGCATCTTCTCCTTGAACCTCTGAAATATTTTTTCCATAAGGCCTCTTTGCACCACGCTGTTTTTCCATTGACTATGTGCCATAACAATTTTGTTCCAAGAGCGAGGTTCTGCACTTTAGCATTTTTGAGGTTTAGCCCTCCCTCCATAAGGGGTTTTGAGACCTTGTTCCAGCTTATGAGATGGGGTCGCTTGTTTGTCTGCTTGCCCCCTTCCCATAAAAACCGCCTTTGCAGAGCTTCCAATTGATTGATTGTAGTGCCAGGAGCTAAAAGAAGAGAGTTTTGGTAAATGGGCACACTTGATAGTACAGATTTGATGAGTACTATTCTTCCTGCTAAACTTAGCCAGTTTGCGCCCCAAGAGGAGATTCTGTTCCTTAGTTTGTCTAGAAGGTGGTTCCAGCTGGAGGTCCTTGGGTTCGTCTTGGAGATAGGGACGCCCAGGTAGGTGAAAGTTTCCCAATTTGTATGCCCTTCCATGCCCAAGATTCTAGATATTTCCCTCATCTCATTGGGTGTTATATTCCAACTGTAGATTTTACTTTTTGACTGGCTTATCTCACTTCCTGAAACTGCAGCATAGGCGTCTAGCTCCTCTTTGAATCTTTTTGCTACTAGGCAACTTGCCCCTCCCAGGAGCAATGTATCGTCGACAAATTGCGCGTGGTTGATTTCTTTCACACCGTGGGCTATCTGTAAACCTTTAAGGTTGCTGCTGGTTCTGGCGTTCTCTAATTGGTAGCTTAGGACTGAAGCTTGGATTGCATATAGCAAGGGCGATAACGGACAACCCTGACGTAACCCTCTGGTTGCCTTGAAAAAACTAGTCACTCTCCCATTTACCATGGGGGCTATCCATGGCGAATCTATACAAGCTCTTACCCAATTCACAAAGGATTCATCAAATCCAAACTTCTTCATTACTTCAAAAAGAAAATGATGATTAACTCTGTCAAAAGCATTTGCCAAATCAAGTTTGATGATCATACCTTTGTCCTTCCTGCATAGGCTTGTATGAAGAGATTCTTGGACTAGGATTATATTGTCTGCAATTTTCCGTCCTTTGATGAATCCACCTTGGTTCTCCGGCACTATGGATGGGAGGATGTTCTTCAGCCTGTTTGCAATTACCTTAGTGATAATTTTGTAGCTCGTATTGCATAGAGATATCGGTCTGAAGCGACTGAAGTTGAGCACTCCTTTCTCCTTGGGGATGAGTGCCAGGAAGGCTGAGTTGGTACCTCCTCCCAGCTTGCTTCTTGCCTGTGATTTCTTTATCATTTTAGTGAGGTCAGATTTTATGATATCCCAACAATGCTGGAAAAATCTTGCAGTAAAGCCATCCGGGCCAGGAGCTTTGTCCGGATGCATTTGATCAAGCGCCTCCTTAATTTCTTGCTGCGTAACTTCCTCCAGAAGTTTGCAATTGACATCATCTTTTATAAGCGTTGGAACAATTGAAAGAGGGTACATTTGAGGAGTTATGCTTGCCCTTCCATTTTCTGTATAAAGAGTTTTGAAGGTCTCGAAGGCTGCCTTTCTGATGTCCTCCGGTTCAGAAATTGTAGTATTTTGGATTTGGATTTCTGTCACAGCCTTGAAAAGCTTCCTGGCTTCCGTTTGTTTATGGAAATAACTTGTGTTTCTGTCCCCTTCTTTTAGCCAGAGGCTTCGAGACTTCTGCCTCCAGTAGCTTTCCTCATCTCTACAAGATTTGTGCCAATGGTTTTGAAGTTGTTCTTCCATGAGAATGTCCTGCTGTGTGATCTCCTTGTTTTCCAAAGCGAACTGATGGGTTTCTAGCTGCCTTTGAGCTTCTAGGCGCAGGGTTATAGGGTCGATTTGATTTTTTGCCCAGCATTTTAGCTCAGCCTTGAGGCGCCTCAGCTTTTCTTCCCAGACATAAAACACAAATCCTTTAATTTTGCTGGTCCAGACCTTGGAGACTTTGCTGCAGAAGTCCCTGTCCTATATCCAAGCTGGGTTAAATTGGAAGGGAATGGGCCCTTGGCCTTTCTCTTTTTTAATCTCCAGGCTGATTGGCTTATGATCAGAGGTACTGTTAGGGAGGATTTCTGAGGAGGATGAGAGTCCTAAAGTCAGGAATGAACTTTGTACTAGAAATCTGTCCAGGCGGGCAGCTATGTGTCCTGGGCCTGCCCTTTTATTGGTCCAGGTGTAGCGCCCTCTTGATGGTTTAATGTAAATTAAATCCCATGTTGAGATCAGGTCCTCCACCCACTCTCAGGCTGGGTCCCTTACAATGGACCCCTCTCTCTTTTCTTCTGTCGCTAGGGTTACATTTAAGTCACCCCCTAGGATTATATTTTCTAGTTCATTCTCGGTTAGGTAGTCTTGTATAGTTTGCCAGCAAATTCTTTTTTCATCAATATGCTGAGGGACATAAATATTAAAGAGACTTACAGTTTTTCCGGATTCCTTGTGGAGCAGTTGAGTGCATATCCAGTGCATGCACAAATCGGTGTGGATTAGGTCTAATTTGGAGACGTTCCACATGGTGCAGAGCCCTCCTGAGGCACCCCTAGCATTGTCAGCTACACCCTGGCTGCTTCTCCAAACATTTTTTAAGACTTTTAATGAATCTTGTTGACTCATTTTGGTTTCCTGGATGAGTAGGACGTCCGTTCTTGTTGTTTTTATCAAATCCCTGATAGCGTCTTCCTTCTTCCTGCTGCCGAGACCCCTACAGTTCCAGGATGTGAGTTTAATTGATTGTTTTGCGGGGGAGAGTGGCCTCCTTGGAAGGCCTTTGCCTGCTTCCTTGTTTGCCTTACATCGATTACTTGCTTTAGGGTTGGCTGGGCTCCTTTGAGGATGTTCTTGTACGTTTCTTTTTCCCTTTCAGCCTTTTTGGACTTCCTCCCTCTGCCTGGTCGTTTTGGGGTGTCCCAGGCTTCGCTTGTCCCCTCTGTTTCGCTCCCTGATGAGATCTCGCCCTCTTCATTACCTTGATCCGCTCCGTTCCTTGGTAGGGGGATTTCTCCTTCTTCAGTGCCTTGAGTCCCTCCATTCTCCGCACCTTCTGGTGCTTTTGAGGATCCTTCGACTCCCTGATTGGGGGTGTCTCTGCCTTCTTCACCATGGCCGGTATGGATTGAGGGCGCTGTTTCCCCTTCATTTCCCAACTCGTTGAAGCTGTTTGTCATGCCCTGGATCCTTGGGTTGCTTTGGGTCGGCTTTGGATTGTCTCTTCGGGGGCCGGTGGATTTCGTTCTTCCTTTCCGGGGTTGTTGCCACCCCTCCTCTCTTTCTTTCTCTTGCAGGGCCTTGGGGCAGTTCCTCTGGAAGTGACCGTACTCATGACATCCTCTTCATTTAAACGACATCTGTTCATAGTCTAGTTTTTGCAGGTGGTGCCATTCCCCCACCTTCAGTTTCACTACTTCCGGCAACCCTACTTCCAAGTCTACTTCGACACAGATTCTGGCACAAGAGTATTGGTCTTTTGGATCGGCTTTATCAATGTAATGGCCTAGCCCGTTCCCGATTTCTTGCAACGATGGGGAGTTCCAACAATGGATTGGGAGGTTTGGGAGTCTGACCCAGACCGGGACGTCTTTTGGCACTTCCGAGGCTGGATCAAAGTTTGGAGTCCAGCGGTTCAGATACAGTCCCTGTGCACCCATGAAGTATGGCCCATTCCTGAAGATGAGGTCCCGGTCCTCCTGGGAGATGAACTCGAAGATGAAATAGACCCTTCCAACAGCATAGCAAGTCACACTGTTCTGTATTAGCGGCCTCCAATTCCTTTGTATCCAGTTGTCTGTTGTTTTGGTTGAGGGCCAAAGCCCCATAAACTGACCTACTAGTCCTCGCTCTGAACGAGAGATTGCTACTTTCATTGGTTGTTCCAGAGGGAGATTAATTTCTGGAATGTCCTCCAATCTTCTCAAAAAGCTCGATGGTTCACCTTGGATTGCCTTCTTCGTGCAAGATGTGACCAGTTTACGAAAGGACACAGAGGGGGAAGGAGGGGGCGGCGGCTCCCCTCCGTCCTGACTCGCCATGGTAGCGGCTGAAACCTATCAGCGCAAACCCTAACCAGATTTCCTCTGCGCGATTAGCATAGGGAGAAGCAAAGAGCTTCTTGCCAGGAAAGAAAAAGTATTTTTGAAAAACCCTTCCAAAACAGAGAGATACGTGTTGTGCATGAGCATCTTGCGTATGTACATGGGCTGTATACTATGCAGACTGCGTATGTACGTGGGCTATACAAAGGACATGGTCCATACACCTCTGCAAATTTTCAAAAAAGAAAAAGGTTTGGACATAGAACTGGGTAGGGAAGGCTGGTAGGCACCTGGAAGGTGACCAGAGACCCTAATCGACTCAGTAAAGTTAGAAAACTAAAAAAGAAACTGCAAAAATCAAATCAAACCAAAATCTCTCGCTAAGACCCTAGAGAGACTCCCGAGTGGAGTTGCCAATTCTGCTACAGGGAAAATCCCCCTAAACTGGGTGTAAGGAATAGACAAAGAGGCAACTGCCTTAAAAGACTGATCTACCTTTAATCTACCCCAAAACCATCTAAACTAAGTGATAAGAGAAAGAGGAAAGAGAGGTTTAATGAGTGCACCTTCAGTCCTTAGGGTTAGTGTAGACCTCGTTCTCTTGTTATTGCCTCCTAGATCACAGATCTCCTCCCAAAGCTAACCTGCAAGGGGTTAGGAATACAATGCAATAGCATATACAATCTCTAATAATCACTTTAAAAGCCTAAATATAGATATAAATGCTCAAATTAACACGAACATGTAAACATAGGGTTTTGGGACAAAGATAATCACTTTTATTCAAATTCAAGATAAAAAAGGTTACAACCTTTGCTGGCGATCGCTCTACGAACCAAGTCCGGGCTCCTCTGTCATGGCTCCAAGTGCATCAATCGCACGTTATATTCTCACAACCAACATACCATCATGGGAAGGAGGAAGGGTTGCATAAGGAGAATGACAAGAGGGGAATGTTGAGGCTAAAACTCAGAGCAAGATGCAAATCTTGAGCAATGAAAGGGAAGGGATTTTGGCAGAGTTTTCTTATTCTCTTGTTCATGTCTATAAATGACTCCCCAAGACCTCTTTTTATATGAGAAAAATATGGATTCAGTTTGGGGACGGGCTACAAGGGGTAAAATGGTTAGGAAACCCTTTATAGCCCATAAACTCCGCCGAATTCCGTGCAATTTTATATTTTTTGCAACTTTTGGAGGTATATGCGGGCTAACTAGCAAGCAACATGTGTGTGTACGCGGGCTAACTAGCATACAACACATGTGTGTACGCAAGCTATTAGTGCAACAAGGCATGTACACTATCTAAAAAGGGTTTTTTAGAAGAAAGCCTCAACAATATTTTTGGCAAAGTATGCAAATGGATGGGCCAATGTCTTGGATGCACATATATGGCATTTTTGGACTATAACAAATTCTCCATTTTGAGTCCTTCCAATGGAGTTGCCAGGAAGTCCATCCTTCCGAATCTTCGATGCTTCTTGAGTCTTTTTGAAATTATAGAAAATGCGCGGCATCTTTCAATAATTATTTTACAAATCCCTTGCATCTAGAATAAACAATAATTTTCTCGAATTTTCTTTTCGAAAACATGAACCACGGAGACTCTCGTTCCTCAATATAATTTGAAGCAGGGCCTCAAATATCTTGAAAATAAATCCGTTCCCCAGTATGGTTGCCAAAAATGTTGACGTTTGAATCTGTCATGGACCGAAACAGGAACCTCACCAGGATATGAACCCTCCTACGTTTTTAAAGAGTTGTTACTCGTCTTTGTCTAAAAGATATAGCTTGAATATCTTGGATTAGGAGAATGCTTAGGAAGCAAACCCTAGGTATTTATTGCTTGAATTTATGAAATGATATGGTTTTCAATGACCTAATATAATCTTTATGTACAACAAGAAGTCTCTTTACAATAAGAAATGTTTGAAGGAGGGCTTCAACATCAGAATTTCTTCATGATTAACATCACATGAACAATCTTCTTAATCATATATAAATGCATCCATATCTTCTTCACAAGAAATAAGAGAGAATAACTTGATCATCTCAAATAATTTTAAAAGATTACTACTATCAAGATCAAAAGAGAATTTGATAGGTCAATCTCAAAAACCTCATACTTAAGACTCAAAGTTACAAGATACAGTCAAAATCAACCCTGAAGCAATTCTTTGCGTAGTTTATTCATGAAAAATGTTCTTCATTACAAAAGATTTGACCGTCATGTATATGGTTATAAATACTCCATGATCATACAAGAAAAAGATTTTGGAAGAATACAGGAAGAACACTCAAGAACTCAGCCTTGTGCCCAATTCAAAGACTCAAGCATAAAGCTACGAGAATTGGTGTAGAAGAATAGAAAGAGTGGAGCAGATGGAGATCTCTTTTATTTTATTAGAAGTTTGGCTGTGTATTTATGTTTTTACCTTTTTCTTCCTCTGATCTCCTGCCCTGCCCCTCTAATAATTCTAATTTTTTCTTGATGAAGCCCTTCTTCTCTTTTTTAAATGAGATCGTCTAACTTCTTGAGTAGTTAGGGTTTTTCCTCTCTTGAATTCCTCGTACAATTATTTTATTGAAGTATTCTCTTTAATTAAAACCTCATTAATTCTTCATTAACGAACTTACATTATTAATATACGCATATTCAAAATGGGTCCCTTTTCTTTTTTAGTAAAAGTTTTTAAATAAACTTTTACTTTCAAAATTCAATTAATTGCCTCTTTAAAGAGGGGTCTGTGTTTTAATTTTATGGAATTGATAATAAACTTTGTGGCCATGGAAACCAATTCAGATGTGATATTCATCGTCTTATATTTCCAATGTTATAAAGTTTTCCCAAATCCGTCGTCCAGATCTCAAGATATGAGTTCATGAAGTTGAGTTGTCACGCAGGCCCATTAAAAATGAAGCCGACTGATATTTTATATTTTGAGAAAAATGTGGCCACTTTCACCCCTTGAAACATGTACCAACATCTTATTCATCGAAATAACTTTCCAACGGTATATATTTTTCACGATTCCGACACCCATAGCTCAAGTTATGGCCTCCACAAGATTAACACTCAGCCACCATCGATCAAAATTGACGGGAAAATCATATCCCTTGGACTTATTTCGTCATTTTCTTCATGAAATTCGACTTTTCTTCATAATACTCATCCCATATGCATGGGAAATTAATAGGTTTCAATGTTTAAAATGTAAAGTGTAATGTACATTTGACCAGGAACAAAGAAGAAGAATCCATGGACTTAATTCGACCACCCTTGGAAATTGGATAATAAAATATTACTTTTAAATGCCAAGTCAACGCTGAGTCATCATGCTAATGTGCCAACCAGATATTTCCATGTGTCGCCAATGGTATACTGCCACATGTCACCAATAATGAGATTCCACATGTTGTCATGTGATAGGTAAAAAATCTACCATGTGTATCCAATACAAGTGTGCCATGTGTCTTCAATAAAACTAATCCATGTGTCTCTCTCCATAAGCTGTCATTGGGCACCGATAATACCCTGCCACTTGTCATATCTTCACAGGTTTTGATATGGAATAATATAATTGGTTAATAAATGAAAAAAAAGAAGAAGAAGAAAGGTTAAAGTATAATGTTGAAAGGGGGAGTGAACGAATGTAGGAAAGAGGGAAATATTGGGTAGTAGGGGATATTGGTAGGGAGAGGGTGAGATTAGGATGATGTAGGGTGAGGTGAGGGGAGGGGAGAAATAAGGGGAACAAAATTTCGGACTCGCGGGGGTGAGGGATGTGAGGGGGAGGGGTGAGGGATGTGAGGGGGAGGGGTGAGGTGAGTCTGAAAGGATTTAGAAATTTTCTAAGCATGGAGTGGTGAGGGGAAGGTGTGAGTGAGTGCGAGTCCGACACTTTAAAAAATGAGTTTAAGTATGGAGTGTGTGAGGAGGTGAGGTAAGAGATAAAGAGTGGGAATCCGCCTGAGTATGGAAGAGAGTTTAAGTTATGAAAGGAGGAGAAAAATAATACTAAGTATGGAGAAATAAGGAGAAGGTGGAAGATGAGAAAAATTCTAAGTATCTTGAAAGGGGAAGAAATAAGATGGGGTTTTAAGCCTGTAAGATTTTCAAGAAAACAAAGGTCTTAGGCCCGAAAAATAGAAGAAAAATATGGGTCTTTGGCCCAAAAATTTTGGATATGTTTCCGAGGTAAAACTTTATTCCACATGGTAGAGGCACCATTTTTCGCTTAAAATTTAAATCTGGATATCTTGGGCATACGAACTCAGATTTCCGATCTTGAAAATGCGTGGCGAAGATGATACTAAGGGATACACAATGAACTTATAATAGTTCAAAAATTTTCATCTTCCAATATAATTTTTTTTATTAAACCAATAGAAAAAAAATATAAGTGATCAATTTTGGTCAACAGGCCTGCAACATTGCAGTCTACATACAGAACATGAATCCTCATAGGGTGTTGGGGAGGAAGAATCCTAAGGAGGTATTCACAGGGAAGAAACTAGAAATTGTACTTTTCAGGATATTTGTATTCCCAGTTTACTGTCACATCCCCTTAGAGAAAAGGACGAAGCTCGAGGCTACTACAGAGAAGGGGATCTTTGTTGGGTACAATGAGAATTCCAAGGCATAAAGAGTTTAAATCCTTGCATTGAGGAAGAAAGTGGCTAGGAGGGATGTTAAGTTTGAGGAGGACAGAGCCTTGAATAAGGCTCATGGGACTGTTCCAACAACATCAGGGGATCAGGAGCTTGAGACTCATAAGGAAGAGGAGACACAAGTTACAAGTGCAGGTACAACCATAAATGCTTAGACTTTAGAGCAGGATGAGGAGCTGGAGGCTCCACCAGTACATGATACTCCTTCTTCTTCCAAGAGGAGGAAGACCAGATAGGTCAAGCAAACCTTGATAGAGGCACAAGAGTACATGGGTGCTCCTAGTATTTTTTTCATGGAGAGTAGAGCACCACAAAGATTTTTTAGTTACATGGCTCCGATGAGCGAGTTGTTAGAGGCCGAGCCTTCCAAATTTTAGGAAGCATCCTAGCAGTAGGTATGGAGAGACGCCATGGTGGAAGAGTACACTTCCATCATGAGGAATGGTGTATGGGAGGTTGTGCCCCATCTAGAGGGAAAATCAGTGATTGGCTCGAAATGTATCCACAAGATCAAGCACGTTGTTGATGGAAGTGTGGAGAAGTTCAAAGCCCAATTTGTGGCTAAGGGGTTCTCTCAGAAGGACATAATCGATTATGATGAGACATTCACCCTTGTAGCTAGGTACACTTTGATCAGGGTTGTGATATGTATTGCAAAAAAGATGGGGTGGAAGATCCACTAGATGGATGTGAAGATGACCTTCCTTAATGACATCATTAAGGAGGAAGTGCATATTGAGTAGCCATAGGGTTTTGAGGTGCAGGGGAGGGATTTCCATGTAAGAAGGTTTAAGAGATCCTTGTATGGGCTCAAGCAGGCTCTCATGGCATGGTACTCATGGATAGATAACTACTTGTAGGGGATGAGATTCACCAAGAGTGAGGTGGACTCTAACCTCTACTACATTATAGTTGGAGGTGAGCCACTCATTCTTGTGCTATATTTGGATGACTCGATTCTCATAGGTTCAGAGAGGCTCATAGAAGAGTGTAAGAGGGACCATGCTTCAGAGTATGAGATGAAGGATTTGTAGTTGATGCACTACTTTCTAGGGTTAGAAGTGTGGCAGTGAGATGGTTAGAATTTCCTTGGATAGGGGAAGTATACAATGGAGATTCTGTAGAGGTTTGGTATGCAGGACCGCAAGCTTATGTCTACGCCCATGGTAACCAACTAGAACAAGATTGATGCTTCCATATCAGAGACAATGGACTCTACACTATATACATAGTTGATTGGCTCTCTGATGTATATGTTCAACACTAGACCGGATATATGCTTTGCAGTTAACACACTCAATCAGTTTATGGTTGAGCTGAGGAGAGTACATTGGGTGGCAATGAAGCATGTTCTGAGATATCTGCGTGGCACGGTTGAGTTACATCCAAGGAGATGGAGTGAAGATGATGATATTTACAGATACAAATTGGGCAGGCAACACAGTTGACAGGAAAAACACTTTAGTGTGATGTTTCGACTTGGGATCATGAGTTGTTTCCTAGTTCAACAAGAAGTAGAAGTTAGTTGCATTGAGATTTTCTGAGGTAGAGTACATGGTAGCCATATTAACAACATGTGAGGCCATTTGGCTTCAAAATATTCTCATGGGGTTGTTTGTGTAGGAGTTGGAGACTACAATCATCGACTCTGACAATTAGAGTTGCATCAAGCTCTCTGAGAATCCAATGTTCCATGACATATCCAAACACATTGAGATTAGGTTTCACTTCATCAGGGACTGTGTGCATAAAGGGATAGTGAAGCTATAGTATGTGCCTACATGTGAGCAAGTGGCAAACATTCTCACAAAGGCCTTGATGAACGACAAGTTTGTCTTCTTCAGGGACAAGTTGGGGGTGGTGCATAACACCTTCGTCGCTAAGAGGGAGTGTTAATTTTGTATCTTGGAAGGTGTCTCAACATTGTCCTAAGTGTCCAAACATGATGAAGGACACATTAATTAATACCGAGATAAACATTTTAATTTTGTCCTAAGTTATGACTTAGGAAAAGCATAAAATTAGTTGAATAATTTTATTGGCTTAATTTGCTAAGATTTCCTAAGTTTTTGATTCAAGGAAATTAAATTTCACTTTAAGAGAACTTTGTAATTTCTTCTAGAAAGTTCATGAAGGGGGAAAGAGAGTAAAGTAAAAGGATAAAAAGGAGGTTGAGGCAATGGGGATGACACATTCTTTAGCTGAGAGAGCAAGAGGGTCAATTTGGTATGGGGAAGAGGTCAATCCATACAACAAGGAAAGAGGTTATGGGAGCTAGGCTGAGCAGCAGAAGGAAGGGGCCAAAGTACATGCCGTACCCATGGTGAACAAACTTGGTTCACTTACGTAAATATCCAGTGTAAATAGGGCAATAGGTTAAAATCCATATAGGACAAGTAATCAATGATTGAATAAGATATGATGAATGGGATCCTTACATTGAGAGTGAGGGCTTGTATATATACCCACGCAGGGGTGCCATTTCATAAGAGACATGACCTTTCATATGAGGTGTCTCCTCATTAGTAATTAATTGTTAATTATTAGTTATTCCTTATTATATATATTCATAACATTGCCTTCCCCTTCCCCTTTTGAAATGCTTTGTCCTCAAAGCATAATGATGGAAGGACTAGACGTCTTTTTCTTTAGCTTGTAATGTCATCGCATCATTCTTTGTTCTGTAGTTGATGATACGAGACAATATGAACCTCTGAGTCTTGTGAAAAAATTTCGAACCGTAAAAGGATTGGACCATCCTAATTCAATTCTTTGTGGAACATTGCACTTCCATGATGCACTGCTATCATGAGAGTCGATTGCGCTGGTATCAATATTTTTTGGATGATAAATTAATTGTTCCCAACTTAAGTGATATTGATACTCTGATTGTTTAATATCTGCTTTTATGATTGGAATTTCAATAAGGATTTCTAGTAATATTATTTTCCCTTACCGTACTTGCAAAGTTTCATCAATTTACTGCGGGTATTGTATCTTCTTCATTAATTGATGTTGTTTTGTTGATCGCAAGATCTACACTAGAAACTTCCATGGTTTGGAGTCAAACATATGAATATGTCTTTTTTTTTTTCAGTTGACTTTGCAACTTCTTGAGTTGTGATGTGGATTGGATCTGTAATTGTTCCATTTTCCATAACTTGGATTTGTTCATCTGAAAACTTCGATGCTTCCTTTTCTATAAGCAGTTCTAACTTGTTTTCTAGAGAATTCTTATCATTCTTAAGCCTTTTTATTTGCATCAATAGGTTTTGATTACGATTTTTTAGATGTGAATTTTCTTCATTATCTGATTTGACGATATCTTTAATGTCTTGATTTTCACATTTCTCTTCTTTCAACTTCTTGATTTGTTCTAGTAACCCTTGATTAAGGTTCTTTAAACGAGAATTTTCTTCATTTTTTTTAGGCTCTTCTCGAGATCTTGATTCTCTTGTTCCAATTTCTGAACACATTGTTTTTTATCCTTCGAGTTCTTGATTTGTGTAAGTAGTTTTTGGTTGTGGTCTTTTAGGTGAGAAATTTCTTTGTTTTTATCCATGATAACTTTGTCAAATTATTTTTGTATTTTTGACACTGACCATTTATTTTCCTGAAGGATCAACTTTCAAAGGTATTTTAAGTCTTTTGATGATGATATAATTGAATCTGACTTCATAGTAGTGTCTTGAAATGTCATCATCTCCTTCTTATAGGGAAACGCCACATACTTTTTCTCCATATTTAAGATGAAGGTACCTAGTTTTTTAAACCAGAGTAACTCGAGAATGATGTCAATTTCTTTTGTATACATAGTTGTAACATTGAATTTAGATATATATTCATATTCATCAACTGTCACTTGTAACTCCTTAATTTCATATTGTTTCTTGTGAAAAATATCTTCCTTTTCAATTATATTCGACTCTGGAATTAATAATTGATTTGTCAAACTGATATTAATTTAATTTTCGTCCACCTCTCTCTCTTCCTTGAATACTTCCCTTTAATGTAAATAATTCGTAACATGAAATTAAACAACCTTCATAAGTAAATCTTTCGCCCATTTTCGAATTATAATTTTTATAACTTTATGATTATTTTGTTTATACCCCTTCGATAATTAAATTGGATGTACCAAGTGTGAGATTCCACTTTTTTTTTTTTATATAAAATGGACCACTTCTCTTGCTTCTAATTCTTATAATTTCTTTAATAATCTCTCTGATATATAT
>ML800746.1:174124-220373 GCA_009831015.1 Picea engelmannii
TCTGTGGAAACTTCTGAACCGGAAGGCAATTCAGTGCAGTCTCCACCCCTTACCAGAGGGCGAAAGACCAATAAAGCGCGAAGAGAAAAGGAGGCGGCCTCCAACATTTCTTTAGGATCTCAGAAAAAGTTGGACCCCTACATCAAGGGGAATTTTCCATCCCCCTTTGAGTAATGCTTTGCTTTTGCCTTCTATTATGCTCACAATTTGTGAGAATTTATTCATGTATGCAATTTTTGTCATTTTCTCGAATTAGTTCAAGAAGCAAATGGGATGGGTTTCCCAAGACGTTCATAAGAAGGTTGGCAGCACTGTTAGAGGTCACCAACCTTCTCTAGATATGTAACTTTCTGATTCAGGTTTGCCTGAAAGCCGATTAATACAACATAACCGTTCTCGTTAAAAAAAAAAATTGTTTGATATGTTTGAATGTTTGAATATACATATAAGAATTAGCCTGGATCAAAGTTAAAAGAATAGACTAATATTTCTTAGCAGGTCTGTAAATGCGAAAGGAACCTTTCTTTTATTAAAATCTTGTGTATTTATGTGTCCTCGTGGCTGTGATTTTTGTTATTATGATACTGTCAAATCTTACCTGCCATGGTTTGTCTGCGTTTTGTTTCTGGGCTGTGATCTTTTTCCTTATGCCTTTAATTCAAAAACAATTATTTTTATCTCTGTCTGCGTTTGTTGGGTATCCTAGGCGAAGAAAAAAAAAGGGTCAAAAACCTTAACCCTTGTTGCGTTTGAACCGTGTATTGTTTGAATTAACCTTTCCTCTGCATTTAGCTCGAGTATTGACTGTAATCACGTTTTCCCTCTGCGTTTGGTGTGTGTACTGAATGAATTAAGTTTTAGTCTACGATTGTATAGTGCCTGTTGTAATAACCTTATCCCCGTCAACGTTTGCCTTTATTAATGACTGAAAATATGATTGTCCTCCTGGTGTGATTCTGTACACGTTTGCCCTTATCTGTGACTTTATTGTGGTTGGAATGACCATGGTTTGATTTAAAAAACAAAAGATTGAATTTTTTGTTTCATGCCCACAAAATTGTTTTTACAACTATTGACTGAATTTGCTATTACACGTCCACGAAATTGCTGTTACAACTATTGACTAAATTTGCTGTACACGCCCACGAATTTTGCTGCTAAAACTGATGACTGTATGCTGCCTTAATTGACCACGATTCGCCCCTCGAAATGTGACTGAATTTGCAGTAAATGACCATGAATTGCCTTTAAACTGTGACTGCGTTTTGCCCTTAAATGTTGGACTGCGTTTTGCTGTTGATTGGACACGTTTGCCTTAAAGGATTGACTGAGCATTGCGGTTAAATGGACGAAATCATCTGCGCCTTTAACCTGTAAATGACTTTGGTTTGGACATCAATATCCTCGGTTACACCCTTGGCTTTAAACTGCTTATTATCTATCTTTATGGTTAAACTTATTATGGACAACAAGTGTAAGAGTCAACAGGTTTTACATTAATGTTGCTAATACTGTTAGATAGCGCTTGTAAACTAATATTGTTATAGTGTTGAATAATAGCGTTATATTGGAATTGGTAGCATTGTATATATATTTGTTAAATTGTGTATGCAGATTTTGTTAGATTGTACTTAAGGTTAATCAGATTCGCAAGTTACTACTAGTAGTCATTAGGCTTGCTGAATTAATATGTATCAAATGTTAATTTGACTTATAGTTGTGGTCCAACCTGGTAAATTAGATTCGAAGAATTAGATGGGTGTGTATGGAATTAATTTAATTTAATTTAGACTTGTCAATTTAATTAAATATTGAATGAAGAAGACTGCCGAAATGACGCGATTTTAATGTTAATTAGATTGTGTTTAGTGATTGATTATAACCCAAATTTTCCTAATCAATTCGTAGTTCATACCTTTCGATTGAATTGAATGACTGAGGTGTTAGGTAGAATGGCCGTTTGGATTTTTTTTATTTAAGGTTAATCTGTTGGTAAGTTAGAGACTGATTTAAGGATTGGACTTGCTCAATTTAGAGGGTTAATCTTTGTCAACACTTGTAACTGTTGACTAGTTTAGACTGGGCGAGCGGTTGTGTCGTGGACGAATTTGTGTCTTGGCATGCATCATCCCTTGTCTTCATCCTCTGGCGTTTCCTCAACCTGTCTTTGGGGTATGGTGTGGTTTCCCTTTGGTATTCGGTTTCTAGCGCGTCAGAGTTTTCTAAAGTCCTTGGTCCGGATAGGATTTGTTGCGCCAAGGTTATTGACGCATCTATCACCTGGGGACAACATGATTCCTGATGAGAGGATCATGATGCGCCCTAATTGGATAGTGGCTACTGATAACTTGGCTGGAGTCGGTGTCTCTCGTGTGAGTGTTGTCGAGCGTTGTAAGCTTGTTTTTGCGCACAGGTGGAACGCCTTCAGGGGTTTGGTTCGTGCGCCTTGATATTCTAGTCTTTTTTCGTCAACGTCATGGTGACGGGATGGGGATGTGGTCCCTTAGCTTGGAGGCGTGGTTGTGTTTGTGTCGGGCGGGTAGTCATTCCTCCTTTCTATTCTGCGCATGTTGCCCAGTTGCCCTTGTGCCAGTCAGTGGAGTCGTAGTTGCCTGTTGGCTGGGTTGTGTGCTTCTGTTCTTCGTCTATGGTGTGATTAACCATTGTCGTCATTTCTTTCTTGCCTCTTAATTCAAAAAAAAAAATATTGCTTCGACCGTGGCCGTAACGAAGGGGACGTTACATATGGTATTAGAGCCGGTTTAACCTGCGACTTGGGATCATTGCAGCTTTCGTTGATATGATTGATTATAATGTTGCTAATTAAGTTGACTTGTACTCATGCAGGTAATCATGGTTAGAGGACATCACAGAGGCAGACGATGGGGTGCTAGGGGAGGAGGCACGACGCCTCCAGTAGCATCCACGCCTGAGGGGTCTAAACCCCAGGAAGACAAATAGGTTATCGGGCAGGAGCAGATACCAGTAGGTGATGTGGTTGGATTGATGAGATATTTTTAGCACATGTCTGAGGCACTGATCATCCGTTTGGACAGAGATGAGGCCAGATCGCCGGCACCCCCTGAGGGTCCACCGCGCGCTCCTGTCGGTACTGGTAGCATTCACTGCGAACTCGAGAAGGTTAAATTTCTCGAGTTCTTTGGTGCTCCGGACAGCGCAGCCGCTGAGGCATGGTTGGAGAATATAGCGATGTGCTTTTCACTTCGTGACTATACCTCCAACATGAAGGTTCGCATGGTGGTATTTCAACTGAAGGGGAGCACTCTTCTATGGTGGAAGACACTCCTACTGCAATTGAACATGGCCGTTGAAGACGTGTCATGGGAAATGTTCGAGGAATGATTCTGAGAGAGATACCTATGAGAGGAATTCATTGAGCATTAGATGAACAAGTTCAACGCCTTACAACAGGGCGACCGTACAATGCCTGAGTATGAGGCCCTTTTTATGGAGTTTCTTTGGTATTCTCCACATCTTAATACTGAGAAACTTAAGGTCAACAGGTTTGTGTTCGGCCTTAATGGCAGCATACGTGCAAAGGTTAGGATTCTGATGCCTCAAACCTTGCATGATGCCATCCGGAAGGCCCTTATAACAGAGGAGGAGATTATCAGCAGGGGTCAGACCAGGACTCCAGCGAGACCAGCAGGGCATGTGTCATCTGGTGTGCAACAACATCAGACACTAGCTAGACATACGCCGAGATATCGTGGCTTCCAGAGGGGATCCACTTTCACTACACCTCGACGACTGACACCTCAACAACAGACAACTTATCGGGGACCACATCATTGGCAACAACGTCGACCCAAACAACAACAATTTAGACATGTTCAACAGAATAGACTAGGATTCGAGGTTGGTGAGCTGTCATCTTCTACTTCGGGTACCAGGACTATTGGACCGAAGAAGGGGTGTTGGACGTGGAGAGGACTACCCTGTGGAGGGGACTAGAGCATATGGATCAACCGGACCCACTACTGTGGGAGATTTGGGCAAGGCCCATCGGATTCACGCAGCGGTGAATAACCGCCAAGCAGAGCACCAATCGACCATGCTTGAGACGTTAGGTACCATCGTTGACCAGACCCTTAGTATTTTGATAGATCCTGGTGCTACTGAGAGTTTCATTTCTGGTGCAACGCTAAAAAGGATTAAGGTAAAGGCAGTAGAACAAGATGTGTTTAGCTTCGTGGAGATGGCTTCGGGAGCCAAACAGAAGGTTGGGGGAAGGGTTAAGGGTTGTACCCTCAACCTGGGAGAGTTTGTCACCAAGGCCAACCTGTACGTCACGATATTAGGATCTTATGACGTCGTGATTGGTATGGACTGGTTAGAATCGCATGAGGCGATACTCAACTGAAGACGAAATGGTTGAGATTGGTTGATGACGAGGGATAGAGATGTGTGATTGTAGGTCGGAACCATGGAGTTTCCCTAAGGTTCATCTATTCCTTGCAGCTTCAGAAGAGCATGCACAAGGGATGTAATCTTTATGCGATCCTTGCGTTAAACGAGAAGGGATTAGCGGAAGGTCTAGAACACCTTCCTATGATGAGAGAGTTTGCAGACGTCTTTCCAGAAGAGTTACCTGGGATGCCACCGGAGAGGGAAATGGAGTTTACCATAGAATTAAGACCGGGGACTGAACCGATAGCGAGAACACCTTATCAAATGTTGACCCTGGAGTTACAGGAGTTGAGAATGCAACTGAAGGAGTTGTTGGACCTGGGACTGATACATCCAAGTGTGTCACCGTGGGGTGCACCTGTTATTTTCATACAAAAGAAGGATGGGTCATGGAGGCTTTGCATTGAGTATCATCAGTTCAACAAGGCAACAATCAAAAACTAGTATCCGTTGCCAAGGGTTCATGATCTATTCGATCAAATGAAGGGTGTGACGGTGTTCTCAAAGATTGACTTGCGATTAGGATAGCACCAGTTACTAATTAAGGAGGATGACATCCCTAAGACCGCCTTTAAGATGAGGTTTGGACATTACGAGTTTACTGTTTTACCGTTTGGACTGACAAACGCCCCAGGGGTATTCATGAGTTTGATGAACGGGGTATTCTGCGAGTACTTGGACAAGTTCATCCAAGTATTCATTGACAATATTTTGTTTACTCTCAGATGACAGAAGAGCATGATGAGCACTTGCGCTTGATACTATAGTGTCTGCGAGAGCACAAATTGTATGGAAAGTTGTCCAAATGCTCATTTTATTAATCGAAGATTCACTACTTAGGGCAAGTCATCTTCGATGAAGGTATCGCCGTGGATCCCGCAAAGGTCGAGGCTATTATGGAATGGTCTGCATCGACGAATGTCCCATAAGTGCGTAGCTTCATGGGTTTTCTAGGATATTATCCACGGTTCGTCGAGGGATTTTCGAAGATAGCAAATCCGATCACGGAATTGCAGAAGAAGAGAAAGAAGTTTGTTTGGACCGAGAAATGCGCGGAAGCTTTTAGGAGGCTCAAGGAGTTTTTGACAACGACACCGATACTAAAGGTCCCTGACATGGATGCAGACTTCTTAGTATGCACTGACGTATCCAAGGAAGGCTTAAGTAGAGTCTTGATGAAAAACGGTCGAGTGATCTCTTACATCTCGAGGAAGCTAAGAAGGCATCAGGAGAACTACGCGACGCACGATTTGGAGTTGTTAGCCATTGTAGATGCCTTGAAGGTTTGGAGACACTACCTTGTTGGACTAAAATTTGAACTAAAGACTGACCACTGTGGACTACAACACATCTTTACGCAAAGCGACCTGAACGCGCGGAAACGACGTTGGTCGAAATTGCTCAACGAGTACGACTTTGAGATTACTTAAATAAAAGGAACAGTGAACCGAGTGGCAGATGCATTGAGTCAGAGACCACACATCTTTTCGGTGTTGCCTCTTCAGACTAATCTATGTGAAAAGATTCTAACTTTACAGCGTGACGATGACTGGTAGAAAGAGGTCGAGGGTTTTATTGGACAAAACACGATGATGGTACCAATATTTGAAGGATTTACGTTTGACGACGATGGTTTATTGAGGTTTAAAAATCGGATTTACGTACCACCGAACAACGAGTTAAGGAGCTTGATCCTAAGCGAGGCTCATAGAGCAGTTTACATGGCTCACCCGGGAGTCACGAAGATGAGGGTAGACCTTAAGCCCTTATTCTTATGGAAGGGAATGAAGGCAGACATAGTCAAATATGTGGCCAGATGTCTAGAATGTCAGCAGGTAAAGGCTGAACATAGGCACGCAACAGGATTACTACAGCCACACGCTATTCCATAATCAAAATGGGAGTTTATTTCGATGGATTTTATTGTTGGATTGCCATTGACGATAAGGAGACACGACTCAATTTTCGTAGTAGTAGACACTCTGACGAAGAGTGCTCACTTTATCCTTGTGTGTACAACGTATTAGGCACTTGACATAGCTAGAGTTTTCATCGATGAGATTGTGAGGCTGCATGGCGTGCCTAAGAGGATTATATCCAATCGAGGATCGGTGTTTACAGGACGATTTTGGACAAGTTTCCAAGAGGCCTTGGGAACCCAACTTAACTTTAGTACTGCGTATCACCTGGAGACTGACGGACAGAACGAACGAACGAACCAGACCTTGGAGGACATGTTGCGCATGTACGTGATGGACCAACAAAAGCGTTGGGAAGAATTCTTTCCACTGGTGGAATTCAGTTATAACAATAGTTACCAAAGCACCATTAAGATGGCACCTTTTGAGTTTCTTTAGGGGCGACCGTGTCAGATGCCTTTGAGTTGGAATCGGCTTGAGGATAGGGTCCTGGTGGGACTAGAAGCGATCCAATAAATGGAAGAGAAAATGCAAACAATAAGACAAAGGATTAAAGAAGTGCAGGATCGGCAGAAGAGTTATGCCGATGCGCACCATGTCGACCATAGTTACGAGGTTGGCGATCGAGTCTTCTTGCGGGTTAAACTGCATAAGAGTTTGATCAAGTATGTAAAGGGAGCTAAACTCTCTCCTAGGTGCATGGGACCTTTCGAGATTGTGGAGAGAAAGGGGCCCGTGGCCTATCGACTGGCCTTGCCTGATTCTTTGAGGCGTATGCACGATGTTTTTTACATATATGTTTTGAGACATTATATTAGTGATGCTACACATGTTATTGACATGAGTTCTTTGTAGGTGTCGGACGAGGGTGCGCTCACGGTTGAGCCAATATGCATCCTGGATCGTCGTGTTCGACATCTATGGTGTCGAATAGTAGATCAGGTTAAGTTCCAGTGGGGCAATTATAGTCCGCACTCGGCGGCTTGGGAGGACATATATGATATGCGCCAGTAGTTTCCATTTTTGTTTGATAGATAGACTTATGATACTTTGATACACACTATTTTGGCATTTATACTGTGAAACTTCTGGACGAAGTTTAGACCAAGAGGGGGTGTATGTAACATCCCTCTCTTGCGCACTGAGCGAACTTATTCTTTGAGGACACTTGCTCGCAAGTGATCCAGATTATTATGCTATTAAAACATTGATTTGATTATGAGGCGTCATGGGTTGATGACATGTTGTTTTACTACATTGACGTAGACAGGTGCTATTGATTTGGTTTTACTGAGTGTGCAGGATTTTGGACCTCGAGGATGCAGAGGCATTGATGGAACCCCTTGGACTGCGGATCGAGTCGGGGAGTGAACCGTTTGGGTTTGACTGTTTTATATGTGATATTAGTACATCTGGTTAGATGATATGATTATGGATATATTGCTGACATGATTGGTTGATTATGCAGGCTGACGATAGCTTGTCGACCAGACTCACATGTGGAGTAGAGGGGTCATGCAGGACTACCAGAGATGTTGAGGGAGAGGTGTGGACAACAACCCTGCCACAACCTACTAGCACTCCTGTCGTGACTCAAACTATAGGTTAATGATTTCCTAGTTTGAGAGGACCACAATGCCGTGAGGGAAGACTATGACAGTTGCTCACGATGATTCTAAGGTGTGCGCAATAAGGCAAGGGCCTTATTCCTTAGAGGCCCTTAGTCTCCCACAAGTTCACCTGGTAGAGTATTGACTCCAAGGGTTTTTTATGTCTACCAAGTCAGTCAAGAGGCGAGTTGCACCCTTGGAGCACGTGGTGCATCCTGAAGGGCACGTCGCGCAAGAAAAATGGAAAGAGGCGAGTGGCACCCTTGGAGCACATGGTGCATCCTAAAGGGCACATCGTGCAAGAAAAATGGAAAGAGGCGAGTGGCACCCTTGGAGCACATGGTGTGTCCTGAAGGGAACGTCGTGCAAGGGAAACATATGAGGCGAGTGACACCCTTGGAGCACCTAATGCGTCATGAAGGGCACGTCGTATGGTTATTGATAAATAAATGAACCGAGATGGCCTTAGGACTAATAACGTGATAATAAAATTTTAAAGCAAATTCCCTAATAAAATGTCGCCCAACACGGAAATTAAAGTCTAGGTCTAAATTATACTAGTGATAGAATTTTCTCTATCCTTTAAAAAAAAAGAAAGAATATATATGTATATAAAAATAAAAATAAAATAAATAATTGTTTTATTATAATATGGTAATTTAAAGTTTATTAATTAAAAAGGGAAAAGGGAAAAAGTTAATTTCTACACCTACCAAATTGAGTTCTAAATGAAAAGGGGAAAGAGGGGAAATCTAAATATTAGGAAACTAGGAAAAGAGGGAAACATAAAAAGAAAAAGAAAACACAAGGGAAAAAGAAGAAAGTCAAACTTAGTAAGGTATCTACCATTTAAGAACATTCTAATTTAAATTGAACTAGCAAATTAATAGTGGGGAAAGTCATTAAAACCTGTAAGGGAATTTGGGGACACCTAGGAGCGATTCTAGGAGTGACTCTAGGTGGATGAGGGAAATAAGGGTAGTTAATTAATTAAAGAAATTAATTTATGGAGGAATGAAGGGGATGGGTGACACTTGTACGGGGAGGATTTTTAGGAATTAATTTATTAAACATTAATTTAATTGGGATTTTGGGAAGGTAAAGGGGTTCAAAAATCTATATAATGAAGGGAGGAGAGGGATGAATGATCTCTTCTGTTTGCGTAACGTTACGCTGCATAAATCTCTACTTGACTGACTTAGCTTGTGGGAGTTGGGATACCCAGCTTAGTGAGGATTGGTAGCTTGGCCTTGCGAGGCGATCTGGGAGCTAGTTGATTCTCTGGTTAGTGTGCGTGGCCCCTTTGTGGCTCGGGGGGCTAAGGGGGAAGAAGAGTACCCCTAGCGTTGGCTGGGAGGTACCAGTGAAGTCTCATCGGTCGGCAAGTGGGAGTTGCTCGAAGCACGCAGAACATCAACTCAGAGCGGGCGATCAGGCAATGGTACGCCTTTTTTATTTTTGCATGGTAGATTGTAGTAGGATTTATGCTTTGGATCTGCATGTTTAATTGGGGAAGTAAATTGATTGTCTAGATTGATGACTGAATTTTTTTTCTAGCCTAGATCGATGATTGATTGTCTGCCTTGGCCTTCGATTCCCTGCATGTCTTGACCGTCCAGGGTTGATTGATTGTGATGATTTCATTTTATTTGCCTTCGTCCCTAGCTCACTAGTCCTCACCTGAGCAGTTGACCAAGATCTTGATCTATGGTCTTTGCTTCGGTGTTAATAGACCTATGGAGCTCAACGCCCTGCTTTTCTGTGCGAGGATGATGAGTGAAGGATGTTCCTGTCAGCCGTCTACCTCTAATGTTTGTCCTTGGCTGATGGTTCGCCTTGCGCCTTGATGAGATTATTTAACTTTGCAATTTTGATTATTGGCGAAGTTTTTCTTCAACCTCAGCATGTTTATATCTCATCATTATCTCGTTCTTACCCCATTTTTATATCTTGATGGATCAAATTCTCACCATGCGTTTTTATTCTTGGACAAATTGTAAATCTACGTTGTGTATATATGGATAAGTTTTAACCCTGTGTGGTTTTTGTTTGGATTGGTCTGCTATATATATATATATATATGCGTTAGTTAAAGGTGATTTATCATTTTCCGTTTCTTGTTTTTTTTTCTAATACAAATTTCATAATTAAATCTTCTACACAATATGATTTAAAATTGTTTGATATGTTTGAATGCTTGAATATACATGTAAGAATCAACTTGGATCAAAGTTAAAAGAATAGACTAATATTTCTTAGCAGGCCTGTAAATGCGAAAGGAACCTTTCTTTTATTAAAATCCTGTGTATTTACGTGTCCCTGTGGCTGTGATTGTTGTTATTATGATACTGTCAAATCTTACCTGCCATGGGTTGTCTGCGTTTCTTTTATGGGCTGTGATCTTTTTCCTTATGCCTTTAATTCAAAAGCGATTATTTTTATCTCTGCCTGCGTTTGTTGGGTACCCCAGGCGAAGAAAAAAAAAGGGTCGAAACCCTTAACCCTGGTTGCGTTTGAACTATGTATTGTTTGAATTAACCTTTCCTCTGCGTTTAGCTCAGGTATTGACTATAATCACATTTTTCCTCTGTGTTTGGCGTATGTACTGAATGAATTAAGTTTTAGTCTGCGATTGTATAGTGCCTGTTGTAATAACCTTATCCCTGTCATCGTTTTCCTTTATTAATGACTGAAAATATGATTGTCCTCCTGGTGTGATTTTGTACACGTTTGCCCTTATCTATGACTATGTTGTGGCTGGAATGACCACGGTTTGATTTTAAAAATGAAAGATTGAATTTGCTGTTACACGCCCGCAAAATTGCTGTTACAACTATTGACTGAATTTGCTGTACACGCCCACGAATTTTGCTGCTAAAACTGATGACTGTATGTTGCCTTAATTGACCACGATTCGCCCCTCGAAATGTGACTGAATTTGCCGTAAATGACCACGAATTGCCTTTAAACTATGACTACATTTTGCCCTTAAATGTTGGACTGCGTTTTGCTGTTGATTGGACATGTTTTCCTTAAAGGATTGAGTAAGCGTTGCTGTTAAATGGACGAAATCGCCTTAATTGCTGACTGCGCCTTTAACCTGTAAATGACTTTAGTTTGGACAACAATATCCTTGGTTACACCCTTGGATTTAAACTCCTTATTACCTATCTTTATGGTTAAACTTATGATGGACAAGAAGTGTAAGAGTCAACAGGTTTTACATTAATGTTGCTAATACTGTTAGATAACGCTTGTAAACTAATATTGTTATAGTGTTGAATAATAGCGTTATATTGGAATTGGTAGCATTGTATATATATTTGTTAAATTGTTAATGCAGATTGTGTTAGATTGTACTTAAGGTTAATCAGATTCGCAAGTTACTACTACTAGTAATTAGGCTTGCTGAATTAATATGTATCAGAAGTTAATTTGACTTATAGTTGTGGTCCATCCTGGTAAATTAGATTCGAAGAATTAGATGGGTGTGTATGGATTTAATCTAATTTAATTTAGACTTGTCAATTTAATTAAATATTGAATGAAGAAGACTGCCGAAATGACGCGATTTTAATGTTAATTAGATTGTGTTTAGTGATTGATTATAACACAAATTTGCCTATTCAATTTGTAGTTTATACCTTTCGATTGAATTGAATGACTGAGGTGTTAGGTAGAATGGTCGTTTGGATTTTTTTTATTTAAGGTTAATCTATTGGTAAGTTAGAGACTGATTTAAGGGTTGGACTTGCTTAATTTAGAGGGTTAATCTTTGTCAACACTTGCAACTGTTAACTAGTTTAGACTGGGTGAGCGGTTGGGTCATGGACGAATTCATGTCTTGGCATGCATCATCCCTTGTCTTCGTCCTCTGGCGTTTCTTCAACCTGTCGTTGGGGTATGGGTGTGGTTTCCCTTCGGTATTCGGTTTCTAGCACATCAGAGTTTTCTAAAGTCCTTGGTCCGGATAGGATGTGTTGCGCCAAGGTTATTGACGTGTCTATCACCTGGGGATGGCATGATTCCTGATGAGAGGATCATGACACTCCATAATTGGATAACAACGAATGATAACTTGGCCGAAGTCGGTGTCTCCCATGTGAGTGTTGTCGAGCGTTGTAAGTTTGTTTTTGCGCACGGGTGGAACACCTTCAGGCGTTTGGTTCGCGCTCCTTGAGATTCTAGTCTTTGTCCGTCGACGTTGTGGTGACGGGATGGGGATGTGGTCCCTTAGCTTGTAGGTGTGGTTGTGTTTGTGTCGGGCGGGTAGTCGTTCCTCCTTGTTATTCTGCGCATGTTGCCCAGTTTCCCTTGTGCCAGTCAGTGGAGTCGTAGTTGCCTCTTGCCTGGGTTGTGTGCTTCTGTTCGTCGTCGTTGCTTTCTTACCTCTTAATTCAAAAAAAAAATAAATTGCTTCGGCCATGTCCGTAACAAAGGGGACGTTACAAGCATAGAATATGGGAGTGGGATATTGAAGTAGAACAAAGGAAGTTAAAGATCTTGCAGTAGCCATATTGGCCATAGTGTCCATGGAAACTCCATGTGAGTGCCTCTTTCTTTGTATTTGCATTTCATATTTGAGAAGAAAAGAGCAAAGCATAGGCCTCACCATCTAGTAGTCTATTTCCCATATTGGGTTTTCCCATGGTACATCTTGGGTTCGCTGTGTGGATGATGTGTTATTTGTGATCCTTTCATTTTAGTTTATGTTATTTTAGTATTTTCATACATTGATCCACTAACATTAAAATATGAAACCTAAAGTAAAAAACTTCATAATAAGAGATTTCATAAACTTGTAAGATTTATTGTGATAAACTATTTCAGTGGAATATTCACAATAGTTTGTGGATCAACAAGGTATCCTAAAATGGGCTTGGTGAGGATAGCCTTTAGATATTTATTTCCCCAAGGGTCACAATTTGATTATTGTATATCGTATCACTGCAAGGAGAACACCTTGTAGTAGATGTTTTTAGTGTTACAAGATTTGGAAGAAATTTCAAAAAAAATTTAGCTACAACCTTCACTATTCTAAGTGGAGGTTATAACGAATGTTCCATATAACTAATTTTTTTTAGACGGTCGAAGGTTGTAGTGGAGGTTTTTTTGTTGGTACTTTTATTAGTTAAAAATGCACTGATGCGTTTTAATTAATACACACCTGTTTTTATTTTATTTTTAAAACAGAGACCGAGAAAATAAATATATTAAAAAGATGCGTGGAAATGCAGAGAGTATACATCATAAGTTCAGGGGATCAATAAAACAAAATTTGGTTTCCCCATGTTCTCCAGGCAGGAGTTGGGGATGTGCCATAGGAGAGATTTTTTGATTTTCTCTTGGCTACATTTGCTTTAACAAAGTAAATTCTACAAAATAGCCTAACACATGAAGAAAAAAACATTGCATTTACTCAGGAAATATTGTGCGCATCTTGGCCTTCGGGTTCCTCATCTTTTGGCTACTGCTGAGAGACATTTAAGTCCAAGGTCTGAATCATGGGCCCCAAAGAAGAAGCTTCATCAAACATGGTTAGAGGAGACGCAGAAGGAGAAGCTGAAGGGGAAGCTGGTTCAACACCAAATTGTAGTTCTGCAAGTTGTTGCCCGAGGGCTTCACATTCATCGCACATCCTCTGTTGGTCATTTCTTTTTTGAATGGTGATTTCCATGATAGAAAAAACCTATGTTGATAAATATTTGAGTTGAATTTGCAGAGTTTGGACTGTGTTAACTAGTTCATCGTGGTCCTCAACTGTGATTTCTCGTTGTCCTCTCTGATTCTGCCTCATATTCCTAGAGTTACAAGCCTGCTATGGGAGAAGAAGGAATAAATCGATGCCTTTGGAGGAGGAGAAGAAGTCTTCCCGAACGAGCATGGAAATGCACATGATGACCGCTTGGAGTGCAAGAGTGGCTATAAAATATGAATTATCCATCCCCCGTGTGAAGTACAGGAGGCGATTTGATATAACGGTGAGAGGATGCACGCACGAGCTGAGACAGACTGATCTGCTAACTAAAATGTGGTCGTTAATGCCCAGAGAGGAAGCAGAGTACTAAGGTGACGTCAAAATAAACGAGCGTAGAGGGATCCATGTCCAAATACAGAGTGAGAAGGTGAAGGACGCAGGGGGCAAGCTGATGAGGGGACTTCCACACCCAAGGGAAGTTAAGAAGGAGGGGAGGATGGCACGAGTTGAGGCGAGGGGTGAGGTGTCGAGGTGACGCAAAGGGGAGGCATGCAACGAGAGGATCAAAGTACAGGTGCCGAGTTGGAGAAGCGAGGTGTCCCTACACCACAAGGCGGGGATGGGGAGCAGGTTCGAAGTCAAATTCATCATCATGGGATAGGGCTAAGGGAAAGGCGATTGTTAACATACAATGAACCCAAATCCTTAGCTATGGCTAGGTTTGCTTGCTCATCAACGTCCTTATTATTATGTCTAAGGACGTGGAACTAGATTAGATTATGGAAGGAGTGGGAGGCTAAGTAGATACAATGGGAGATGAATTTGAGATAGATATTGGTTGGGTTAGTTCCTCTCCGAGCGTGGTTGATGATTAATTTGGAGTCTCCAATGACTGAGAGTGAATGGATGTTCATTTCTTTGGCAAGAAGGAGACCCTGTAACAAAGCTTAATCTTCCACTTGGTTATTTGAAGCTGTTCCCAAACTCCAATGAAAAGAGAGGACTTTGTTTCCTCATGGGCAAAGAATGACCCCTCCTGCTCCTGTCACCTCGTAAACACTTGTGTGTTCTTACGAAACACACCGATGTGTTTTTAAGTGACATGTAGCCGTACATGCACCCAATCAAAAAACACCGATGGTCTTAAAAATATTACGCATCAATACCATATTTTATGTTATATGAAACACTGATAATTTATTGTTACTGTACGCAGCGGTGCACATTGTTTTTTATGCAACAATGGTGCTTGTATAAATATTATGCCCCGATGCTCTTATAGATGGTCACATCGATGCCTATATTACCACGTGCACGAAAGGATAGTGAAATTTCCATAAATTGAGGTGAGATGTCGACGCCATTTTTTGTTACTAAGCACCAATGCATATATGATAATTAAAACACCATTACGTATATCATATACAAAAGCACCGATGCGTATATCATATACAAAAGGACTGGTGCATATATCATATACAAAAGGACCAATTTTTATATGTTATATAAAGAACTGGTGTGTATGTTATATATAAAGCACCGATGCATGTATTATATATAACGCATCGATGCATATATTATATATAAAGCATTGATGAGATTAGTCGTACATTATGTTTCTTAAAATAATAAATATAATCAATCGTACATTTTGTCGCTTAAACTAATGATGTTTTTTCAGAATTGTTAGCACCAATGCTTCTATTTAATTAATGGGCACCAATGTTTCTATTTAATTAATGGGCATCGATGTGTATTGCTAGAAACACATCACCGTCTATTTTATGGGGAGCGCTGTTTAGTGAGTTCAAAAGAATACAATGCATCGATATGTATATGTTTTAATTAATCATTTTTTTACAAATTTTCTATTAATTATCTCAAAGTCAATTTTTTTTTATAATAATATCGTTTTTATATTTTTGTTATTGTGTTTTGATATAATGAATGCAATAATGTGTTATCCAACTATTTACACCTCTGTTATTTGTAACAAGGTAAATAATCCATACATTAATTAATCAACAACACAACATTTCACAACATTCGACAATGCAATAAAATAAGAAACCCATTTTATTATCTATGAATAGGAGACCCATCATCATACAAAATGGGATAACAGAAAGATCCACAATAATCAAAATGCAACCAATATGTAATTATTACACTTATCGGTGACATGTCCTCATGCAATTGGGACATTATGTCGGGTATAGTCAACAAAATCCATGATTTTCATAGACAAATATCCCAAAACATGCAACTTTCAGTAACATTCAATTATATTGATTGTCATTCATCACTTGAACTATTGTCATCACTCAAGCTGTGTGCATGCCTCATTTCTTCATCACTTGTAGGTGACATTCTACTTTGGTTATTTAAACTACTGTTTTCTTCATCGACTTGTTTTTGATGTTCTGCTTGTTCATGTTCCATTTGCAAACATAGAAATAAAGTGTAATAAGTAAATTTACATTTATACATATAGTAAAATATACATGATTGCGTAAATAAAAAAAGTGTACCATAACAACTAGTGATTCATAAACAATACACATGCTTTCGAAGTCATGTTGCATGTTGTGTATTAAAATCTCTTCTATTGGCTTCTCTCCATAGTTTGTTTCCTGCATGTTTAATGCGCCATGGCAAAAAATAGTTGATATAATTAATATAAACGTTTCTTATTGCTCCATTAATTATAAAACAAGGGAAGTCGAGGAACATAGCTACTTACAAATTGTTAAATTAAACTTTGATACTTCAACATATACTCACAACCCTTACTTAACCAAAGGTTGATCAATTCATTGGTTGGATCTTCTTTGTATGTTAGCCACTATTAGAAGACATCCATGGATGAGTGAAAATTGATTATTTAAATATAAATATCACAACAAATATGAAATCTTAAGTAAGGCCGAAAACATAAGTACTCACAAACTTTGCGATCAACCTTTTTCTTCCTTGTCGTCATGTCTTATGTGATGAATGAGTTCCATTTTTTATTCTTTTTCTACAACAAAGGATTTGAAATTTAGTATTTCATACGATAATTAAATTCAATGTACATAAAAGAATAAATGAATGATTACATACCTCCGATGCACATTGTTGTTGGGACGCCTCCTCCTATGATACAATTATGTTTATTTATTTTTCCATCTCCTTGTACACTTTTTTTTGACATCCCTATCGACATGTGTTAGCTATCCCCTCGTTTGCCACCTGGAATTTTCATAATCTTCTTGAAAAACGAAAAAGTACAATAATTTTTTTTAAATGGATATGAAAGTAAATATAACAAAACAAATTAATTTGGTAATTATTGAAACACATTAGAGAAAAAACATGTTTAGTAATAATACCTTTTAAATGATTCTTTTTTGTTATTGTAAGTTTTTTCTATTGCAAGTCTCACGAGTCTCATTGACCATTTCTCCATAAACTCTTCCCATAGTTGATGTATAACCTGATCCTTGGAGTCATTGGATTGATTTTTGTATTGTAAGTGGAAAGTACATTTATAGGTTCTTTCCACTATATCCCTCAAAGTTTTGTAAAACAATTTTCCCCTCTCATTAACTTCAAGCAACACTCTAGTTGAACTGATGACCAAGTTGTCATCATCCTTTTCATCCTGCAAAATTTTTTTCCTCTTAGGGCGACATTCTGTTTCCTTGCTAACGGTCCCTGCGTAACATTAAAAATGTGAAATTGAGTGTTTAAAATTGGTTAGCGATTCATGTTAAGAAATTCATTTTTAGTAAAAAGTCAAAGAAAAACTTTATGTTGATTACCTTTGATCCACGTAATTCCTCTTTTTGCAACATTTCCATAAAACTTTTATGTTCTTTTACACTTAGATTGTGAACCATATTATTGAGTTTCTTCAAGTTTTTTCTTTGCCTGACACATATTATTATTATTATTATTATTTTTGCGTGGAAGAAAGCACGAGAAACCCATCGAGTACTTCCCCATATTTCGTGGATATTAAAGGGGGTAATCCGTTGGCCTTGATTACAAAGCCTCGCCTCGGGGGAATCAAGAGAGTCAAACCCATGGCCAAGAAAAAGAATGAGAACTCACGTCTGACTCTAGACCAATTGAGCTAACCCTCGAGGCTATGCATAAACCATATTAACCAATACACATCATTAATTTAAAACTACCAATAATTGAAGTATATAATTAAATTTTTAATAAAACTTAAAGAACTTGCCTCGTTCTCTTGTTGGGATGAGCTACCATTGTGATTGTTGCAATACGTTGTTTTCCTTGAACTTCTATTAGCCATCTTTTATTATAAAAAGAAGAGATTGTCATATATAGAACTTATGAAATAGTTTTACAAAATAATATTTCGATGCGTGTAATGAAACAATACGACCCGATGCGTTCAACATATCTATATGTGTCGGTGCTCATTACTACATTTTGCGCACCGACTAAAAAAATAATCATCAAATACAAAACTTATGAAATAGTTTTACAAAATAATATGTCGGTGCGAGTAATGAAACAATACGACCTGACACGCTCAACATACATATACACATTGGTGCTCATTACTACATATTGCACATCGACTAAAAACAATAATTGTCAAAGTTATAACTTATGACATAGTTTTACAAAATAAATATATGTCGGCGCGTGTAATGAAATAGTACAACCCAATTCACTCAACATACCTATACACACGGGCTAATCCACATGCATATGTTGTTAAAAACATTAGTAATTATATTTTAAACTAAGCAGTGTTTTTGACAGAAATATGAGCACCGGTGCGAAATTACTGTACTGTGCAAAAAAAAAATAACACTGACATGGATTGGGATTCAATGCAATGAGTTATACCATTGCAACAGATACTAAACAACCCATATATAAGTTAAAAAAAAATCATATAAAAATCTATAACTTAAAAAAAAGAAAATATTAAAAAAACCCTATAAAACTCTATAGCTTAAAAAAAAGAAAATCCCCTTGTGAAATATAAAGGGGGGAACCAAGAAAAATAATAAGAAATATAGGGCTTCCAATACCGAATGTAACTATGAAACCCTTGTATTTTTTTGAGATTACATTGAAAATAATTTGAATCAAATATGGAGAAATTGGGATGATCAATAAAATGAAATTGCATACTTGAAATTTCTCCTCTACAGATTTGTATGTGGCATACGAAGATCCATTCCAAATTTGGCTCTTCAAAAAAATCAATCCACTCCAAAGTATTTTCTGGTAAATCTCTCTTGCACAAATCTTTGCTCTTGATTTTTCCAAAAAAATAACATTCACTTTACTACATCATCTTGTAGTACAATACTGCCAGAAGAGCAAGCTTGACAGAAAATGACTCTTTCTCTGGTACGGTTTACGCAACCTTGAATGATATATAATGAATATGATGATAATACTATCACTGAGTAGTATTGAACGATTCTTAATCAGGTGGCACACAATTAATTTAATGTATTGAAGGGAATTTATGTTAATATTTCTGTAAAAAAACATGAATATTAATGAATGAAACATGAGAGTTTGCGTCTATACAGATAGTGTGATTGTGGACATAAGTCAAAAAAATGAATAGTGTTTTCATTTATAAACACATAATTTTCAAAGAGAGAAGGGGGTTTTAAGGGGATCCATGTTGATGTGACTCTATATCTCTCCCACCTATTATTTGTAGACGACATATTGATTTTTTGTAATGGAATGAGAAGGGACACCAGGAAGTTGAAGGATATAATGGACCTTTTTATTCAAGCCACTGGAATGCTACTTAACATTGGTAATTCCTCTATCTCCTTTAATAATTTAGAGGAGGCAACCATCACCTTCTACATGAGCCTATTCCCCTATGTTGTGAAGGAACTAGACCAAGGTCTGAAATATTTGGGCTTTTACCTCAAACCAAACAAGTATTGCATAGAATATTGGGGGTGGTTGCTGGTGAAGATTGAAAAAAGGTTATCTATGTAGAGTCACAGGTGGTTGTCTCGGGCAGGAAGGATCACTATTGTAAAATGAGTTTTAGAAGTGATTATGGTCTACTAGACGTCACTTTCCTGGATTCCGAAAGGCACCCTTGAGAAAATTAGAAAAATCAGTTTTAGATTATTCTGGGGAGGTGCCTGGGATCACTTTTTCTTGCCATGGGTTAAATGGAATCACATCATCATCCCAAAATCTCTAGGAGGGTGGGGACTCAAAAACATTTTTATCTTTTTAAAAGCTTTAGTGGCCAAAAGTGTTTGGAAATTGCTGTCAGGAAAATTCTTGTGGTGTTGGGTGGTTGAACATAAATACATTGCCCCAGATACACTGGAAGATTCGATAAGAAGGCCTAATAAACAAAGGCCAAATATCTTGGTGATTTGGAAGGCTGTCCTAAAATCCTTTTCACTCATAGCAAAAGGCCTAGCTTGGAGGATTGGAGACAAATCTAGGGTGCATTTAGGCATAGATCATTGGAAAATGTGTGCTGAACACTATACTCTTCCACTCCCTTTGGTACACTTGCTGTGGGAGCGCAACTATCACACCCTAAGTCATATTTTTTTTTATCAAAACCAAACTTCGATGTGGAAGCAAGGATGGCTGTCAGCAGATCATTCAGAACTTGGGGACACGTAGAGAGATGCATGGACTCATTATGTGTCCAACTTGCAGAGGTCACATGTTCGTATTAGGGATCTGGGGGACGAGTTGGTTTGGTTTTTCTAAGAATCCGGAGTTTAGACTCCAAAACATGGATACATCCACTTGAATTCTGAAATTGTCCAGAGGGAGGAAGTTTGGTGGTGGAAAAGGCTTTAGAAGTTAAAATGTTCAACAAAGGCTCAAGTTTTTATGTGGTGTCTTATTGAAAATAAATCACTCGCATGGGATGATATACAAAAAAGGAATAAGGCAGGGCCAGGCTAGTGTTCCTTATGTAAAGAAGCTTAGGAATCAAATATACATTTGAATTTGAATTGTTCTTTCTCTATAGTGGTCTAGAGGGAAATTTAAAATTTGACAGGTTGGGCTTTGATTTCGCAAGGACAAATCATCAATGAGAGCCTTCAAATGTGTCTATCAAACCCAAACCATAAACCATATAAAGCTTCACTGTTTCTAGTGGCGTGGGGGATATGGCTTGCTTGTAATCGATGTATCTTTTAGGATAGGACAACTCCACCCTTGGTGATTGCGGCTAAATGTCTAATCATATTAAGCTTTTAACCATAGGAGAAAGGCACACTGAGGATCAATAATTCTATCCCAGAGACAATAGGCAAGACACATCCCTGATCATTTTTTTACGGGGCCTCACAAGGGAACCCGACGCGTTGTGGAGGTGGTGTGACTCTGTCTTTAGATGATACACACACATTTAATCTCAAGATGGGTCTTGGATCTATCACTAAACAACTATGCATAATTATCCTCACTAAAATTTTTCATTATGTTTGCGATGGAAAAATAAGTCACATATCTACAAGTTTTTGGCGACTCCTTGAATGTGATTAATTGGGTGAATAAATATTAGAGATGTGTGAACATTCATTTAATCCCTCTACTAGAAGAGATTAAAGATTTGGTGAAATTTTTTGAGACATTTGTGCTTACATATGTTTATAGGGAGCATAAAAAAGAGACCGACCAACTGTCAAAGACACGAATCGTGATGGATTATGGTTCTTGGTTCATTGTGGAAGAAGTAAATGAGCAACACTATGGATATTTTCATCCTCCTTTTCACGATGAAGCCAGTCATTGAAGAAATAATCTTTTTTAACATGTTACGTCGATGTTTTTTCTTTAAAAATCTCTTCTTCTTGACTATTTTTTTATGAAGAATCATAAAATGAAGATACTGTTTTGAAGTAGTAGAAGTTCAAATAAATTTAATTGCTTTGTCTATCAGACTGACGAGGACATACTGGAGGACTAGTAATCTAGGTTTTTTCTTATGTAATGCATTTTATGGATATACTGGTCAATAGGAATTTAAAAAGCCCCTATATGACTGTAAAAATATCCCTTACAGGATATTTACCAAATTTTTGTGTAGTGATAGGATTTCATGCATCAATGCCTCTATAATCAGGCATCTACAAAATGTAATTTTGCTTTTACAAAGTAATTAAATTACGATTTATTTATTTATTTATTTTTGAGGAAAAAAAAAGCATGTACTTTTCTGAAAATGAAATTCCCACTCGTTTTTTTTTCTTTATATTTTGGTGCATTGATGATAACCCCGACCATTTTTTTAACATATTTTTAGTGCGCTATACAATTTAGTGCACCTGTGCACTTTAAAGAGCATCAATGTGCTTGGTCCGTATAGAAGTACCGATGAAAAGTATATATTTATGATTTTAGTTTTTTTTTTGCTATATATTCACTGTATTACACAATTTTAGGCACCCGGTTCGCTATAGACATACAAAAACAATGATGTCAATTTTATTGTCATAATAAAAATGCAAACCTTCGCAATTAAATTTTGTGGAGATTTTGCTTACAATTTTAGGCGCAGGCAAGTGCGCTATAGACTTACAAATGCAACAGTGTCAATTTTATTGATATAATAAAAATGAAAACCTACGCAATTAAATTTTGCGGAGATGTTGTTTACAATTTTAGGCTCCCAATGCGCTATAGACATACAAATGCACTAGTGTCAATTTTATTGACATAATAGAAAAACAAATCTCCGTAATTAAAATTTGTGGAGATTTTTCTTTGCAGAGACAGTAACAAAGGTGACGCTTTGGTTCTTTTCATAATTTAACGCACCGCTGCCTTCTTATATATAGATGCACCGGCGCATCTGTAACTAATTAAGAGCACCCATTTTTTTTTAAAAGCCATTTGAAATTTTGTTTGAACTTAGATTGTTCTATTCTTCCCAAACTTTCCTTTAAGAATTCGTTCACGTATTGATGATGGTTTTGGATCAAATGCAGGAGAAAAAAGCTATAATATCAAATGACCAATTCTTCATATTCTAGCTCATTCCATATCGTTGCAAGTTCGTCAAATTATTCCCCATTGTTTGAAGTAAGTTTAGATTTTATTTATAATTTATTTATCTGATTGAATTTATGTCATTTCTGCACGTGCATTTGAATAATTGTTCATTGAATTTTGTAGGATCATGATTCTCGATCGAGTTCATATGTGGAAGATATTCCACTAGTCCAAAAACGTCACAATCTTTTATCAAGAGAAAGATACCACATGCAAATGTTTGATAAAAATGGACATCTTCTTTACCCCACCAATTGTAAGATGCCATCTTCCAACAACATGAATCCTGGGTCAACAATATTGCACCATGAATTGGATCTCTTTTATGACACACTAGTAGTGTGTGGTTGTTCAAAATGTAAACGGTTGAAGAAAAACCCTTGATGTGTCACTTTGTCCCATTATATTAATGATCGACTACCCAAAGTTGATGGTCTAATACCTCCCATTGCGTTCAAGAATCCAACAGGTGACATACAAAAGACACGTAGGAACAATTCCATATGCTCCATTTTTGAAAAGTTGGAGGCCAGATCAACTAAGTTTCGTCCTAAATTGGCCAACCCATGTCCTTCTGTTGAGTCCATGGGTGAGTGAAAGTATGATATCAATACTAGGAGATCCAAAAAGTTGTATGAGTTAAGAGAAAAAAATGTCCAAATACAGACCAAACTATGTTCAATTGTTGGAAGGTAGAGATGACTTCCCTCTTCCTATCCTTCTACAGAGTAAATACCAAACCTGTTACAACTGAGCTTTGTATGGCGCTTGGACATCTTCCATGCATGTGCCCAATGTTGGAACCAAATTCACTTTTTGTGGTAATAGTTATATAATTTCCAAGTCTAAAACAAATGTTGCAAATGTTGGATTGTTTATCCTTTCACATGTATTCATTCCTCCTAAATAATCAGTAGCACTTATGCCATATTAGGGTCCTCTTTATAGTTGGTCTAATTACTTGAATATTGTTAAATACAAACATACAATTTCCATGTATAGTATGTGCATGAATGATTATGCTTATGGAAAATTTAACATGAAAAACTTGTCATATATTGATGGTCATCCACAAACTCATGGAAACATTGCATATTTCATAACTAGTTGTAAGTCCTCATTATTTAGTGCAAATTGTTCCTTTGAGGAACACTATAATGACAAAGAGTTATCTGTGAAAATGAATGCATCAAGATTTGTTATTGTGCATGCAATATGTAGTTTGTCTCCCAATGAAACATTGCAGGGTTCATAAATAGTTGTAAGTCCTCATTATTTAGTGCAAATTGTTCCTTTGAGGAACACTCCAATGACAGAGTTATTTATGAAAATGAATGCATCCAGATTTGTTATTGTGCATGCAATACGTAGTTTGTCTCCCAGTGACGAGTTGTTAATAAACTGTAACTTTCATTGACCACCAACCACTTGTAAACAATGCCTTGCATTGGGTCTACCTTTAGACGTCCCCTTGGGGCGTAAGAAAAAAATGATTGAATAATTGTATTTTTTAGATTTTCAATGGAACTAATGTAAATTTATTGCTTAATTCGACATTTGTTTTATCAAATGGTTGGTTGAATGTTACACTCATTACATCAAAGATGGGGACTAAGCCCTATAAAATCTACACAAGAACTTTTGTTTATTTTATTTATTGAGTTTTATTAATATTTTTTATATTTTTTAAATATTAATATTAATATTCTTTTAACTTTAACAAATTAATTATTTTCTTCACTAACCAAATCTAATACTTACATTTCCTTATGAGGAGATTCATGAATAATTATTATAACATTATCAATAAAATAAATGAAAAAATAACATTTCATAAGAGTAATTATTCAAATTAATTTTTTTATTCATTAAGCAAATCCAATATTTCCATACACTTTAATACAAAATCAACAAAATGCAATACCTAGCATATTTTGTTAATAGAAGATTGAACTAATACTTACATATTTTTTTAATAGAAGATTCATAAAGTTGGTAGTAGAGTTAAAAATTGTAAAACCATTTCATCAAAAGTGTATAGATGAAACTTTATTATTATATATTCTTTATATTTAATAATTTAAACTTAATTAAATAAATTTAATATATTATAATAGTTGAATAATATAAATTAATAAAATCTTTGGAAAAATTAAATATAATAATTGTGATTTTAGTAAACAATTATATTATACCTTTGTCTTGTAATACTTGAATAATACAAATTAGTAAAAGAACATTATTATATCATCATTATTATTAATGAATAATTATATCATGAGGTTATTTTTTTTTTATAAGCTCACAGTGAAAATTCTATTTATTTTTCAAAGCATCATACAAACAAAAGTTCCTCGTTGCTGGCCTACCACTTGGGAAACTAGACCAGTAGCAGAGGAGAATATCATCAGTCCAAATATACTGTTTGTATTTTGTCCAAAAAATTGTAAAAACTAGAAAAACCAGAGATACTCTACGGGGAAATTTGATAGAGTTAACATGCCTATTCTAATTTCTGTCTAACATTTCATCAAAAAGAAGACTTGAAAGATACCAAACTTCAGAGAGTAGAAGGATTGACTGAGGCGACCGATGGATTGTCTCACTGAACATTGCCTTGACCGGATTGCTAGTTGTGAGCTGTTGCTGGCGCTACCAGATTGTTTGAATCAGGACAAAGATGAGAAAGAATCTCTCTGACCATTATGTGAAGACCATCAAGATGAAGTTGAATTGTGTTTTGGGCATCCTCCCTTGTTTGAAGCATTTTTCCAATGAATGTTTTAATGTGCCAGTATAATTCTACCATATTCTAGTAGCGAGTATCCCTTGCTCTGGTATGCCCTACGTCCGACACCCAATGAATTGTAGTCTCAACCAATTTGGTTTCAGTGGTCATGTCTCTTTCTAGTATGACCGTAGCTTCGACCTCATCCAGACTCCGTTGAAAGCGATGGGGAGTGTTACTCTAATAGTTGTTGGCTGCATTGTGTGCCTCTTGTTGCACTCATGAGACTGGTATTTCTTCTTCAAGTTGGCGGGAGGAGGAATATTCTGGAGCCCCCGATCCTTGACGATAATATCTTGGATATCCATGTTGAGGAACCATGATAACACAGATTAACACATAGAGAGAAGGATGCTACAAGTGAGAGAGTAGAGGAGTAGGGTGCCGATCACCGACTGTGGAGCGAAGGATGTTGGTTTCAAGAGAAGGATTCTCACTTTGCAGAGCAGGCGTCGAGCATTTGCTTTGGCTTGCGTCCATGATTTTCATTGCAAATCTTAACATGGAGAGGGTTATTCATGTGTGGATAATTCTGAGACTCGTCTATAGGACGAGTTGTTAATGGAATTAAGTTTATCATCTAGGTGGTTACGCTGACTAGGATTCAAGTCATGTGAGGGACTAGAAGACTTGTGGGAGCCCACATGGCTTACCGTTTGATCAGTCTCGGGAGAGCTGTTGTGCCTTAAATGCTGGAGCTGCGTGTCGACTGGAGGATCATCTCTAGGTACGAGTGCTGAGCTGGTGGGATCCGCCTCGTAATTTTCATTATTGTCATCCTCGGGGAGGGGTCTCCCCGAGGTTTGTGTCCCGAACATCCCATACGAGGATCATAAGGTTATTATTACAATATATGAAAAAGACATAATTATTCAAATGAGAATCATTTCACTCAACATATTTATGTATTTTTATTTGTAAACATATTTAATCAATGTATTGTATCTTGTTGGACAACAAACAATTCACCTTGAAGAATAATTAAACATTATATATGGCATTAATGGTTATAAGGTTTTCCAATCACACACCAAAGTACACGATTTCATAAAACTAAAGTTAAACATTATATATATGGCAACTCTAAATTCTAATGAGTGATACATATCAAATTTAATTTAAAATCAAAGAAATCATTAGCATACTCATAATACATTTTATAAATCAAACAACAACAACATCAACATGATTTGAAAAAACACAATATACATGTGCGCTACACTGTTTATAACACACCGGTGCGATTGAAAGCACACCAGTGTGGTTTTTACGTAAAAAACACTGTAAAATAATTTAATTGACAAAGTACGTATGAAAAGCTCCGTAATTAAAGTTTTGTGGAGGTTGTGCTTTGCAGAGGAAATCACTCTTTGGTGCCTCTCATAATTTAGCACATGAAATCGATCCTCTGTCCTTCCCTCAGTGCTCTGGCTCACATCTCCTCCTCCGCGGACTGCTCGACTTTCTCCAAGATACCATCTTCGTCATTCTTGTAGCCATAATATGAATTCGTGTCAATTCGTTTGTAAATCACATACCTACACCTCCTCTTCTTCGCCTCATGGGGATTATTGAATAGCTCTTTGAAATTGGGGAGGAATTTCGTAGCCCTGAAGTATCTGTAACCAAGTCCCTTTTAGGTGACACCAAGCACATCAAATTCCTTCCCTTCCAAGTCCGTCATCTTGGCCCATACTTTTGCATAATTAGGACTGCGAAGCTCTACGATCAAAGCTTTCTAGTGCCCATTTTGCTTGATCAACAAGAAAGGAACCATGGTGCATGTCTTAATTATAATACTCTATCAACCTCAAGAATGACCTAAGGTCCATATTATATATTTAATAGAACTTAAGACACACATTTGAAAAACAAATGATGGTTGATAAGCTTTTCTAGCATGCTGTATCGGTAAATATTAAGCATTGCCTTGGCCTCAACCTGCTTCTCCATGAGATCCCCACTCTTGTATTTACTAAGAATCTAATGTTTCTTCTTCTCTTGAACCATGCACTCGATCACTTTCTCATCCAGAAGGGGCACATGGGCAACAATATCTCGCTCTCTCTGCTATTGGTTTCCCTCATTCCGCTTTACCATTTCTTTTACCACATATTCCTCTTCCATTAAAAGAACCAACTTAGCAACAACGACCTCTCCACTCTTAAACGCCAACTTGGCCTCCCTCTTGACAGACTCGAACCTATGCCAGTCCCTCAGTGCTCAGGCGTGCATCTCCTTATCCGCAGGTCGCTCGATTTTCTACAAGATATTTTCCTCATAATCCCTCTAGTCATAATAAATAGTGTTAATTTTCTTCTAATCCCCACTCCCTAGACCTCCTCTTCTTTTCCTCAGGGGGCTTATCGAATATCTCTTTGACATCGGGAAGGAATTTCCTAGCCCCACTTTTACAATTGGTTACTAGAATATGGTATGCTACAATCTTCCATCAACCAATTGTACAAATGGGGCTGCTAAATTTATTCCCGACGTTAAAGAGATATTAGATAAGGCCCCCGAGGCGAAGAAGATGAGGTATAGTATGATATTTACAGGTGAATTGATGCCGGTTATTATGGCTATAAGGATGACGAGGACGATATCTTGGAGAAAGTCGAGTGACCCACGAAGAATGAGATGCGGGCCAGAGTGTTGAGGGAGTGGTAGAGGATCGGTTCTATCAAGATGGAGGTCGGGTTGATGAACCAGACGGAAGAGGTCGTTGTCGTTAAGCTGATCTTGTTCGAGGAAGAGGAAGATGTGGTAGAAGAAATGGTAAAGCAGGATAAGGGAAACCGATAGTAGAGGGAGAAAGAGTTTGTTGCCCATGTTCCCCTTCTAGATGAGAAAGCGATTGAGCACATGGTTGTGTAGAAGAAGAAACATGAGCTTCTTAATAAATAACCTAGTGGGGATGTCATGGAGGATCAGGCTGAGGCCAGGGAAATGCTTGATATTTAGCAATATGGCATGCTAGCAAAGCTTATCGATCATCATTTGTTTTTCTAAATGTGCTTCTTAAATTCTATTAAATATACAATATGGTTCTTAGGTCATTCTTGAAGTTGAAACAATATTATAATTAAGACATCCACCAGGGATCCTTTCTTGTTGATTAGGTCAAAGGGGCACTAGGAAGCTCTGATTGTAGAACTTGGTAGTCCTAATTAGTCCAAAGCAGGGACCAAGATGACGAACTTGGAAGGGAATGAAGTTGATGTGCCTGGTGCCACTAGCAAGGGCCCCGATTACAGATACTCCAGGGCTATGAAATTCCTCCCTGCCCTCAAAGAGCCATTCGATAAGACCCCTCGAGGCGAAGAAGAGGAGATGTAAGTATGTGATTTACAAGAGAATTGACGTATGTTCATATTATTTCTACATGAATGACAAGGATGGTATATTGGAGAAATTCAAGTGGCCCATGGAGGAGGAGATGCGAGATAGAGTGCTGAGGGAGTGGTAGAGGATCAATTTCATGCATTAAATTATGAGAGGCACCAAAGAGTGACCTTTGTTTTTTCCTCCACAAAGAAAAACCTCTGCAAAATTTAAATGTGGAGGTTTGCATATGTAGTTTGTGAATTAAATGATTTTTATTCTGGTTGTTGTTGCCGCTGCTCCTATGCTTGTCGTCGTCGTCATCTATGATTCACATAAAATTATTTTTAGGCACATATATAGATAAAAAATTGAAATTTTAAATCACACACATATAAATAATTTGTATTTATTAAAAACTAAAATTAATTTGTGTTTGCAAACAAATGTGGAAAAGTAACCAGTGCTACTAAAATAGTTACTAAGCCCTGTGACCGGTATGCTGTATCGGAAACAAAGCATCGCTAAGTGGTGCGGTACGTCAAACACACCGATGCTTCATTATTAATAAAGAACCAATATATACATAATGGTGCATTGTGTTATAGAATGCACCAAAGACAAGGCATCCAAGAATACACCCCGCTATGCCATTTCACATATGTTATGTGTGACGTGGTGCAGTTTTTTCTACGGAGCGCACCGCTTTATTAATTTTTTTGGTTGGTAAAATAGGTGGTGTGATCTTTTATATGCAAAGCACTGACACTGTAAGTTCCTTGAAGCACTGATGACTTTTTAGTGCTGCGTTGTCTTTGATGACGTACCGGTAATGGAGGCATTTTAGAAAACACACTGCTGCAATAACTTTTTAAATACCCCCCCCCTTCCACTTTGTTAACAACACTGGTGCATTTGGTTGAAATGAACGCACTGGAGTTCCATTTTTCTAATTTTTTTTGCATTTTTATCGGTGTGTTTTTCTTAGAACGCATCGATAACGGGGTGTCCCATAAGATGAACCATTATGGTAAGTTATTATATATTTTGCCCAGTGCCTTGCAGTACACAACATCAGTGTGTTATCATGGATGTGACACACCAATGGGACAAAATTTTGATATGGAGTGGTGTGATCGGTTAATTGAATGCACCGATGGTCCATTTTTTTTAGAGCATGAGCGTTTTGTTAACTAGTGCGTTGTTATTTTATAATGCACCGTTTATGGGTTGTTCCATAAAACACACTGCTATATTAACTTTTCGACATTTTAACGGTGACGTCCTGTGAATAGCACTGGTGCGTTTGTTCATCATATATACACCGTAAATGCACTACTATGATAAATTTTTAAATTTTTGTCCCAGTTCCCATCTGTTAACAACACCGATGCGTTTTGTTGGAATGAATGCATCGAATTTCCATTTTCTAATTTTGTGTGCATTTTTACCGATGTGTTTGTCTTAGAATGCATTGGTAGCGGGGCGTCCCATAAGACGAACCGCTATGGTAAATTATTATATATTTTTCCTGGTGTCTTGCAGTACACAACACCAATGCATTATCGTGCATTTGACGCACCGCCGAGCCAAAAGTTTGATATGAAAAAATTGGTGGTGCAATCAGTTAATTGAACGCATCGATGCTCGATTTTTTTTAGAGCATGAACATTTTGTTAATCGGTGCGTTGTTATTTCATAACACACATTTTACGGGGTGTTTCATAAACCACATTACTATGTTAACTTTTCGACATTTTAACGATGTCGTTCTGTGAACAATACTAGTGTGTTTATTCATTATATACACACCGTTATCAAGGATTCCTATAAATTCACAGGACACATCGACGTTCGAGGTGAGCTGAATCGTTTTAACGCACTGCATGGAAAAAAATCTAAAAAAGACTAAATTTCAAGCCACTTTCAAATTTTAATGCAGTGAAAGTGAAAATGACAAGGTAATAAACAAATTATCTGATGTATTCTCTCCCAATGATGGATGGTTGTACCGTAGAGAAGAAATGAAAAATTGCAATGTTTTTCCAAAATTTTGAAATGCGTGGAATCTACCGATATAGCTATCAAACTGATGGTAGAGCACTGCAAAAGGAGAGAGAGAAATGGTGCTTTCTAGAGAGGTTGGAAGCACATAATGAGGTGTAACAATGAAAATCAATATGGCAAGTTTTTTTATTTTACCGTTATTCGGTGCGCCCTATAGTTGTACGCACTGATGCTCGTTGGAGAGGCTAAAACCACATAATGAGGTGTAATAATGAAAATATGTAGGGAAAGTTTTTTTATTTTACCGTTATTCGATGCGTCCTACAATTGTACGCAATGGGTTGTTATGTTTATTTGAGCATTGATGTGCTATAATACAACAAAAGCACCGACGAAAAAAACTTCTACTAAAACCTCCGGACGCTCGCCTTCACTATAATTTTTTAAATTTTTAGTGGATAAGGGTGCACCTTAATGTTGAAGCAATGGGGCGTCTTTATTGTGTGCACACCAATGCATTTTTACCATATAGGAGCACTGCTAGAAAACCTCAGCAAAAACCTCTGATTGCTCGCATCCACTATATTTTTTTGTTTTTAGCAGATAACGATGTTCCTTAATGTTGAAGTATTAGTGCGTCTATATTGTGTGTGTACTACTGCGTTTGTACCTTACAGATGCACCGCTAAAAAAACCTTCGGTCGCTCGCCTCCGCTAACAACCCCCACTATAAACAAAGAAGGGATATTTTTTTGGGGGAGGTTCAGTAAAAACCTTTGCTACAAGGTGTTCTCCTTGTAGTGTTTTCACCTCGTAATGTAGCAAAAAATGGTGTTACTGTGACAAAATTTATTGAATCATCTACTTAGAAATATAGTTTTTATTAAATTATATGCTTCTAATTTTGGTCTTATTTCGCCACCTCCTCCTCGTGAATATTGTCATGTTTTAAAAAAAATATGACTTTACTTGCATTACAACTCTGTGAGATTGAACAATTGTTCAACTTTTGGAAAATGTTGAAAGTTACAAGACGATGTACACTTTTCTAAATATGGCATTAAATGTTCTATGTTGTATTCTAGGTAGTAAAGGTCTTTGTCGAAGGATTTATGATATGGACTAAGCTATTTTATGCTATATATATTGGTTTTATGGAGGTGGCCATGGCTATAAAAGGTCACGATGAAGAACAATTAAGAGGACTTTACACTATGATAAATAAAAAATATAGAATTATGGCCAGTGACATGTTATGTGTAGGTATTGATTTCTTAGTTATCATTAAACCTCAATTTTAACCATTTATGGTGTGTGAGGAATCCTTTGTGGTAACTATGCAATCATTCTAAAATGTATTGATAATTTTCACTAGTGAACTCTATATTTTAATAGTGTTATGATAACTAATGACTTATTCAATTCATGGATGACTATATAAGCTTTGTCTTCTTATCCCATAAATAAGCAACATGTATTTAAATTAAAAGATCCACACATAGAATAAAAATTTATTCCAATTATGAGACCATTTTTTTATTTGTCATCTACGAGATTTGTGGAATTTTGTAGGGGTAGATGAAAAGAACCAAGACAAAATATCCATGATGATATTTCCTAGGGGTTCAATTGACAAAAGATCCTTGTTTTCTTATTGTTTTATTGGTTCTGCGTCAACGTGGATCGGACACAACTATCAAATTTCTCCATACTTTGGTTGGTTATCTCCTTAACCTTTCATTGCGATGTACTCTTTATAAATTTGTGTCATTATCTTCATGCCCACCTTACATATGTATGTATATACATGTTTGCATGTCCCTAGTATTAGAAGTGTTTCCCACTTTTTCGAGGTAGCTTAGGGAACCATACAAATTAGTTTCATACAAATTGGTTTCATACTGTAGTTTCTAGTCCCATGGACCTTCCTTATAGTCCTTTGTTGGACATCAATACAATTATGTTATCGTATCTCCAAAACATTTTTTTGACTTGGCTTAATTTATAGGTTCAAAATTAATTCATTCCTTGTTTATCATCAACCAAGTTTACTAATTTGAAATTTAAGTTTTGATTAACAACTGTTGATGTGGACAAATGTTCGTCATCAAATTAACTGAGTTCACCTGAAGTTAAGACACAATTAGCCTTCTCTTCATTTGAGATAGAAAAATCCTCTAGTTTAATGGCCTGACTAAAAATATTGGATTTTATATTGAGTTATTAAAATCTAAGTCCTATATGCAATTCTAAATATAAAATAGAAAGCAATCCTAAAATAATCACCTAGCTAGGATTTTAAGAACAAAGAGTGAATATGAAATCAATAGTTAGTTATGCCATTAAAACAAAGAACTGTTCATTGTGTATTTGATAAAAGAAATAGTTAAATAATCAACAATGAAATAAGGTTAGCGTGTATTTGAATTACTAATTATAATTTCACATTCACATGTTAGCAACTATTGAAGAAACAAGAGTAAGAATAAATTACAAATGCATGAGAAAAGTCCACAACAAAAATAAACATTCTTATAATCATTCTAATATTAGAAAGTAAGGAATAGTCCTATATAATAAACAACACTAGAATGCGTCTTCAAAAGTTTGTCAACTTTGGCTTTTGAATTAACTTACAAAATAGTTAACAATGTCAAACAAAAATCCCTTTCTATTTAGCATACATCTTATTTATACAAAAGGGTAGGGTAGTTAAAAAACTTAAGCTCCCTGATTATTGGTATTCTCCACTTGTTTAGTGATGCTTGTTCCTTGAATTTTCTATATTTTTCAATATAAACTTTCTAGGCTTCAAAATTTTTCTCAACGATATTAATTTTAGGAAAGTGATGCTATTCGAAATGGGCATTTTCGGAAGAAATACTTTGATTCATTCATTTCTCAAACTTATTTAACTTGGGAAATAGAATCCTAATCAATGTGATGTCCCTAGTTGGGTCTTCAATGTATATCTTCATGAATCCCTTGTCAAATATTGGGAATGAGTGAATATCTTGCCTCTTCTTTCGAATGTCATCTCAAGGGTCTTTAGTGCATCCTATTGAGGGAAAAAAATTGTCTTATGGGAGATGGCATTTTTATACCATTTTCTTTATAACCTTCCACATCGTGGCACAATATTCCATCTTATATTAGACTCCTTTTAAAGCATTCTATGACGAATCCCTCCAATATCTGAGGCCATATTCAATATCCAATAGATCTTTCTACTCAATGAGGGGATTTCAAGAGGAATATCCCTAAGATAGAGTTGCCATCTTCTTGTGTTGTTAAATTGAAATTAAGTTTTCTCATAAGATACCTTCCAACCTTGAATGTGGTTCTCAACATTTGAGATATCTTGGCTTTTCCCTTGTAAATGATGAGATGTCTGATAGAACTTCCTTTGTACACTATTCAATTCATTCCAGATTTTGAATTCATAATCAATGAATTCTGAAACATTGCATTGATTAGACTTATAATAGTCCACTTGGTTTTCTAACAATGCAATTTTACCTTTGTGTTTCTTGAGTCACCTATCTACATATGCTGATTTGTGAACAATAGCTTGTGCAATTGCAATTCCTATAGAAGTAGTCAACGTAACACTAAATTTGCTAGTGTCCATTACCATGAACTCATTGGTGAGCACAAGTTCTTGATAAAAAAATGGTCTTTTTTCACTTATGAGTCAATGTCACAATTTTATTTCTCTTTCTATCAAAAGTAAACAAATCCAAGTTGGCAACTTCGTCAGTGGGTGCAGGGATTGACATTTACCTTGCAATAACCATCCTTTGGGTAGACATGCTAGATAAACTCTAGGGAGTATGCATCTCTGCCGTTGGCTTTGTCCTCACTATTTCAACATTATCTTTGTCCTATTCTGCTTCTTCTTTCGTAGTTTATTCCATGATCCTCTTCCTCTCATATTCAACATCAACATCAACTTTGTTATTTATCTCTTCTTATTCTTTTTCACTTCAACTTTAGCTTCAACCTTTTTCATTAATTCTTCTTCTTATTTGAGTCTTTGAGCCTTTGTATATACTTTAGCATTTGCTTCATCATCTACTTTTTCTTTCACATCAACTTCCATTTTCTTCTTTGCTTCAACACCTGCTTTAGATTTTGCCTTGTCTTATTTCTTCAATGCTTGCTCATTGATTGCTGTCTTGGCCTATGCCTATGCCTTCTTCTTAGGATAAACTCCTGATTTAAATTTCTCTTCTCTTGTTCTTTCCTCTTTTCCTATAAGGCTAGATATTATGCAATGGCCTTATTTGCTTCTTCTCAATTCTCCTTCTCTCTTTTTCCTGTGCCAATATTTGCTTCATGTTTTGTACCTTATCAGAAGTGAGAGCATGTCTATTTGGTTCTTCAAATTCATTCTTTTCATGAGCATAGGTGAAGGCAATTTTCACCTCAAATATGTGTTTTTCAATAATACCCAAAGGATCATGCATTTGGTACCTCTCTAGGGGAAAGTGATAAGCATCCATATCTTCCCCTTCCATTCTATCCTAGGAGGAATCAATTAATCCATATGACTATAAAGAAAGGATATGGAGGGCACACATTTCTTCGATGCTTTATGAGATATGAGTTAAAACCATGGAGCATTGTTTGATAACCAATCTCTTGAATTGCCAACATTTTAGGCACATAGGCTATCAATGTGTGAGGAGGTCTTATTCTCCCATATATCTTGATATAAGTGGACCATTTATCTATATACCAATATCCAATGCTTTTCAACACTTCAATGGATTTTGGAGATATTCTTGGGCAAGGCTTGAGAAAAATCAACTCATATAATGGTGAAAAACTGTAATTACAAATTTGAGCATAGTGGCACATGTACTTATGCTCCCATATATCCTTGCAATACACATGAACTAGGAGGTTGTTTAGGTGTCTAGGACCAATCCATGCTTACAAATGAGTTGGAAGCATATACCCCATCTAGTAGATAAGATGGCATATACAATTATGAAAGATAGGTAGAAGCACTCAAATTGTCTTTCTTGATAGATTCACTCAAAGAATAAGACAAAATGGTTTCCCAATTGAAAAAATTGTCCTTTTCTACGATTCACAAATCAATGGAACCCATGCTATTTTTAAATGAGTAGACAAATTCTCTCCATACAATTTGTTTACCAACTGAGTAGTGAACATACAAGTGCCTTTTGAAATTAATGGTGGGAAATGATTTAGTATCCCTTGTTTTGAAGGTCCTCCCCTCACCATACCAACTATCTAGGTTGTCATACAAGTCATGTGTACAAGCGAAATATCACATGTGTTCATTCATCAAGAATGGTTGCCACTTTTGCAAAATTGTAGTATCTTTGTAAGTTAGTAGACAAGAAAGATCATGGGCACTTGTCATGTTCATTGTACATTTTTCTATGATCTACATTAGTATGATTGATCTACCACTTGATGATTTATATGCATGGAACTACTCTTGGTCTTGTAACAACATTGTGAATATAGGACTTTCTAAAGTTTTGTACCCCATCAATTTCATCATGTTGCCTTTCAGTTGGGTTCAAGTTAGTGGGCAATCGGTTTCCATCTTTAATAAACATGAATAAATCACCATAATGATGTGCATCATCAATTCCATTATCATGAGAGGTGTATACATACATGGGACTTCTGAAATACTTTTCCACTATTTCAATGAATGATAGTTTTTCCTTGCCTAGTTGCCTTTTCTTAGCTAGTTTCTTTTCTACGATTAGTTTCTCTTCTATTGATTGTTCTTCTACATGTTTTTCTTTTATTAACTTCTCCCTCCTACCTTGTCCTTTGGGAGCCTTGTATTTAATTCAAAGATGAATCACCATGAATCTATATTGATTACAAATTTTTTGAATTGGAAAGCATTAAATGTAATCAATATGTCAATAATACAAAGGTGATGGGATGTGCATTAATGCACATGTTTGAGTGTCCCTTCAAAAGGAATAATGGTCATTTGACCCTTTAAAATATCTGAAAATGAAATTGGGAAATGCTAAAAGAAATTGGACCGATTAGAAAATTAGGCCCGCTCAAGGCATTGAGTGTCAAAAACATCTCTTCAAATGATAAGAAAAAGATTCACTGATTTTAAAATTGAGGTTGATTAGGAAATCAAGTCCGAAGGAATCAATAGAGAAACCAAGACCGATTGAGAAAATTGGGCTCGATTTTCTTACGAAGTGAAATTAGAAGGGTTGATAAAGAAATTAGGTCTGATTTCCAAATCGGGCCTAACTCTCAACAACATAACAAGAAAAAGAGCATGCTTTGAAAGTATAACATGATATAAAAACCGGGTAAACTTTCGAAAAAATTCTAAGAGACAAACCTAAGTGATTAAAGGGAACTGATGGGAAGATTGACCCACATAGAAAATTGGGACCAATTGGACAATCAAGATATGCTTGAGTTCAAAGGATTATAATGAAAAGGATCAATCTAGAGATCAATGTGCTCGATCATCAAATCATAAAGGAAAAGAGAAAGTAATTGAAAGAGATTCCTAATCCAAAGGTCAAACCCAATTGAGAGATAAGATAGAATTGATGTTTGATGGATGAAGAAAGAGGCCTAGTTGGAAAATTGAGGAAAGAGCAAAATGGAATAAAAAAAAAGAAATGGAAACCAATTGGAAAATTAACTCACTTGAGAAATTGGAACCAATTTCACAATTGAGGAAGATAGGTGGTTGAGAGATAAGAGAGAGAGACCCGATCCAAAGATTTGACCTGATTGGAATTTGAGCCTAATTTCGAAAGTTAAAGAAGTGTCCCGATCCAAAGATTAGGATCAATCGAGAAATAGAGCATAAGTTTGAAAGGGACATTCATTGAAATGAAAATAAGGCTTGATTGAGAAATCTAGATTGATTGCAAAATCGATAGAAAATCCATAAAAACTTTTTCAAGCCAATAATAGTTTGATTTCCTGGGGTTGGCAGGTGTGGGGTGTTCATCATTGATCTCAAGGGACATGAAGAAACAAACTTTGAATGGGGTCTCAGAGAATCAACAAACAATTCAATTGAAGCTCTAGCACTAGACTAAGGGCTTAGGATCCTAGATACTAATCAAATTAGAGACTTGATAGTAGTTGGAGACTCATTGCTCATAATAAGACACATGAGGAACTCATCAAACCCAATCAATTGTTTTTTTGAATGGACAATATCCAGAAGAAATAAATAAACAAGAAGGTTTACATTAATCGAATACTACCATGTTTTGAGGGTTCTAAATCAAAATGTGGATGGTTTTGCCAATGCGACTTCTCGGCAGAAAATAGGAGAATTAAGATAAAATGGTGGGACTTCCTTTACCTCAATCCCATAGTTATTAACACAATGGGTTAAGTATAGGATACAAATTTCAAATGAAGGTCTATTAACAGAAAATTGAAGCAAAGCTAAGAGGATTGGAGTCATGTGGTAAGGATAAGACTTAATTTGCCTACCCCTCATAGGATGCCCATAAAATTTCTCAATGGTGGAGTAGGGTAATATGCCATTCAAATTTATTATGGAAATTGAAGGTGGGAACATTATGTTGCAAGATTTTCTTGTTGGCATGAGTTCATGAATGTTGGATAATAGGCCCTCTCTTCAAGATTTAAGGTTTGATCTCTAGGGGGTAGAATTTGATGGGAAAACTAGTTGAGATGTAATTCAATGGTTGGTATGGATTCATGAAGTTGGTATCTTAGTGGAGGCTTGCTATGAGGTTTGTAGTTCAATGGCTTGCTCCATTTACTCTAGCTATTTTGCTCACTTGAATTTGTTCAATATTTTTGAGTCTTTTTGGTTTGCATTAGATATGGAGGATCATATCCATCTGAGTCATTGTGCTCTCTACAAATCGATGGGTATTAGTTGAGTTCCGAGGCACCATGAAATTTTTATTTCAAGTGTCCAATTTATAGTAATGAAACTTTCAAATATTTTTGATAGTTAGGGTGAGACTTAGAACCTACAATATGAAGAAATGTTGGAAATTGTTGTTCAATAGAAGAGGAAAATTGAAATTCTTAGGGAGGAGTGTAGTATGTTTTGTAAAATGGTGATGATCCCAGTGAGAAGCACCAAATATAAGATATCTCAGGAACATATATCAATTGTATCCATTCCCGAGGAAGTTAGAGAAGAGGAATCAATGTAATAATAACTGGGAGATGTGGTAATGGATCTAGTGGAACAAGAGGACAATCCCCTCCATGACAATTAGAATGAGGCACACAATGGTCATGCATTTGGATAATTTGATTTTCTTTTATTATTTGCATTTTTTTTTGATATTAGTCCAATTCAATAGGATTTACACTAGTAGATTACAATGTCATTCTCATGGAAAAGACATCAGAATATGTTATGCTTTGAAGTTTTTGGAATACTGTAATAATTTTGATAGTATGGCACCTAGACAACCTCTATATTTTTTATTATTACGTTGAATAGTATATTTGTAGCGCTTTTTAATACAAAATTAACCGTTTTAGTATAAAAAAAGAAAAAAGGCTCAATTTCCAAATAAAAAACAGGAAAACATAGTCCCTTGCAAAAGGAAACTTGAAACAAATCTCTTGAATGAGAAAATGGAATGTAATACAAAATTGATACAAGTAAAATCCTTGACCAATCTAAAAGATAATTATTTCCCCAAACTAGGATTAGGAAACAAAATCAAATCAATATGAAAGCTAACATATTATCACCCAAAACAAAGAAAAGAGGGTCCCCAAGTTTTTCAAAAAAAGTTGGGGCTTGTTGAGACCTCAACAACAACTTGGCTTTTCCCCATTTTTAAGAGGGTAAGTTTTTGTATTGCAAATAAAAGGAGGTGGCTTGATATTTTCCTTTTGAAATTAGATAGCTTCAGACAAAATCCCAGTACAATACACATGAAATGGGTTTTGGACCACCTAAAAGTCTGTCGCAAAATTATTAGTAAATTATGAAACTTTCACTAATAATTTTGACTTTAGACAATAGGATCTTATGGATTGTGCTTGAGGTAAATCTATACAATGGAAGAGAACATAATAGACTAGTTAGATGATACAACTGAGGGATTGGATATCTTCAAGTATACGATGCCTTCCCATGTAAATTTCTCTCTAGGGTTGTTGCACCTTGAAGGAAAAAATGATATTGGGGTTGAAACCGGAGCATTAAGCCAAGTTTCAAAGGATCATTTGATATTGGTGTAAGAGGTGGAAACATGCTATGACAATTTCTCGAAGGTAGAAGGTACACCATTTAATTCTCCAGGAAGATTATTGAAAGATGATACAATTAGCAAGGGTTTTGATGGGTTCAACATTGAAGGTAGACTTAATGGCATACCAGATATGACATGTTCTTTTATTTCATCCCAAAATAATATACCTTGCATATAGACTCCGAGATCCAACAATTTAAGAAACCTTGAACTAGACTTAGAACCTATAGTATGAAGAAATATTGGAAATTGTTGTTCAACAGAAGAGACAAATTGAAATTATTAGGGAGGAGTGCAGTATGTTGTGTAAAATAGTGATGAGCCTAGTGAGATGCAACAAATCTAGGATATCTCAGGAACATATATCAATTGGCTCAGTTCTTGAGGAAGTCAAAGAAGAGGAATCAATGCAATAATAACTAGGAGATGTGGTAATGGAACCAATGGAACAAGAGGACAATTCTCTCCAAGACAATTAGAATGAGGCACACAATTGTCATGGCTTTGGATAATTTGATGTTCTATTATGATTTGTAAAACAATTTTGATATTAGGTGAGTTCAATAGGATTTACACTAGTAGATTACAATGTCATTCTCATGGAAAACGCATCATAATAGCTTATGCTTTGAAGTTTTTGGAAGATTTTAATAATTTTGATAGTATGACACCTAAACAACCTCTATATTTTGTATTATTACATTGAATAGTATAGTTGCATCCTTTTTTTAATACACAATTAACTGTTTTAGTCTAGAAAAAGAAAAGAGAGGCTCAATTTCAAAATTAAAATCAGTGAAACATAGTCCCTTGCAAAAGGAAACTTGAAATAAAGCTCTTGAATGAGAAAATGGAATGTAATAAAAAATTGATACAAGTGAAATCCCTGATCAATTGAAAAGAGACTTACTTCCCCAACTAGGATTAGGAAACAAAAGCAAATCAATATCAAAGCTAATGTATTATCACCTAAAACAAAGAAAAGAGGGTCTCTAAGTTTTTCAAAAAAGCCGGGGCTTGTTGAGACCTCAACAACAGCTTGGCTTTTTCCCATTTTTAAAAGGGTATGTTTTTGTATTGAAAATATTAAGGAGGTGGCTTGATATTTTTCTTTTGAAAGTAGATAGTTTTAGACAAAATCCCAGTACAATACACATGAAACATGTTTTGAAACACCTAAAACTCTTGATCTTGGTGGTTTCAAAGGATGGTTTGATCTTGGTGTAAGAGGTGGATTCAAGATTTGATAATTTCTTGAAGGCAGAAGGTACAATAATTGATTCTCCAGGCACATTATGAAAGGATGATATAATTAGCGAGGGTTTTGATGGGTTCAACATTGAAGGTAGAATTGATGGCACATCAGAGCTGACATGTTCTTTTCTTTCATCCCAAAATAATATACCTTGCATATAGTCTTTGAGATTTGACAGTTTAAGAAATATTGAGCCAAATATGCTATTCTAAGTACCCTCTTTGGAAAAAGTCGATGGATGCCTTTGATTTTGTACAAAGGGTGGGGGGAATTCATAGGTAATATTATGGGATTTGAGTGTATGAATGGTGGTACTCAAGATCCCACTAATTCGAAGGAGAATTTTGAGGCAAAGCAACACAAGAGGGGTAAAAAGGTGGTTAAAATATAAATATTCGAGGGTCAGAAAGGTAGTTGGAGAAAATATATGTGTCGAGAAAGTGTTGGAGATTTTTGTTAAGATGCTATTGGAAAATTGACTTGTCGTAACATATCAAAAGACGTCCAAAAATCTTGGATACAAAAGGCACGGGCTCTGAAAATTGGCCATGGACCTTCATTTTTGTTTCTAACAAAGGGATATATAGGCTTCAATTTTTGTTTCGAATAGGATGCAACTATCATTCTTAGATGCTCTTAGTTTTAGGGAACTACATTTCTTTCCATAAAACTGTGGCATCCATGATTTGACCCTACGATTAAAGTTTTCTCAAAAATACCAGTCTGGGTAAAAATAACTAGATTGGAAATGGAATTATGGTCTGAAAATATAATCGAGGAAATTGGCTTAGAGGGACAATTCTGGTTGACACATCTTACAAGTCTAGTATTTTTTGACCAGTGTCTAGAGTCTTGGTTGAACTAGATTTTAGTGAGGGATAGTTGGAAATCCTAGAGATTTTTTTTGGAAATGTATCATATACTCAAGAATTGGAATATTTCAATATTCCCTTTAAGCTTGTCAGATGTCACTACTATGGACATATTGTGAGAGATTGATCCTATACTTTTTCTAAAAGGTATTGAAAAGGAAAGACACCTAGGATGGGAATGGATCTTAAGGGAAATTTGTTGTTATATAAACAAGCTTAGTAGAAGCATTAGGGTTGAAGCTTGATGGATAGATTGACATTCTTAAAGATGTTATTTCAAGATAGGACAAGAAATCCACAACAAATGAAGTGGGTGGTCCTATCGAGAATGGAATAATCCTCATCCTCTATAGAGCCGAAGATTAATTTCTCATGGATGCAACTCATCTTCAAACTAACCAAGAGGTCAATGGGAAAGGTATATCAAATTATTGTTTGAGTAACACCCTTATTTATTATTAATAACATGATGTCAAAAGAGGGATGGTTTTAACTTAATGAAAACCCTAGAAAACAAAAAGGGAAAAATGGTATTAATAAGGGGAAAGAACCTATCCTTAGATGGTGGACAAAATACCAACCATGAGGACAAGAGATAAAATATTGGTTTTCATGACCTACAAAAGTAGGTCAATAGGATCAGAATTTGCACCAAATGATAATACATCTAAAAATAGTAGTAGGTACCAACTTTGATCCAGAAAATGGTAACCACCAAGGTGGAGTAATACAATGAGGGGGCTAGGACTTGACCCAATTAAGGAGCTAGTCCTTGGATCAATGGGAATTTTGTTTTTAGAAAACACTTAAGAAAAGTCTATGAGAGAAATTCAACAAGAGACTACGACTTGTAAAAAATAGTAGAGCTAGAAAAACATGATCTTATGCTTCTTCAAGATACTATTTTGAATTAACAATTTTTTTCTTTTTTGTTTCAAGTATGCACATAAAATTATTGTACAAAGGTTTGGGATAGACATTCACGATGATAAATGTGTATGGACCTTACGTTGATATGGGTTTTTGGGATTTTTTTTTTCTCTTTGGTAATGCTCAAGGAGGAATGTATTATTATAGCTAATGATGTGAATTTCACTATAAATGAAGTCTGGAGGGATTCTACAAGGACTAATAGGCTTGCATATTTTTTCAAGCACAATATTGAGGTATGAGGTCTAGTATATGTAGAACCAATCACAATCAAACTCACTTGGAGAAATTTTGGTATTTAGGCAATTTATGAAGAACTAGTAGGGGTAAATCTATCCAAGATAGTGAAGATAACCTCTTTACTCCCTCACTTTATGACTAAGGAGGTTAATCAAAATTTTTATGAAGATACCACAAAAGAAGGATTTACATCATTTCTCCATTCGTTTTAGAAAGATAACAATTTGGGTTAGGATAGGCTCGACTGTTAGTTTTCCTTGGTTTTATGGTTTGATTGATAAGGACATTTGAAGAGTAATTGAGGAGATCAAGTCCTCTGGATAGGTTCCATGGTCTCTAAATTCCATGTTTATTTCCCTAATTCCTAAATGTGACAAACCAATTACTTTTTATGATTATAGGCCAATCTCTCTTTGTAATTGTGTATATAAAATAATTGCCAAGGTAATTGCAGTCAGATTGAAAGAGGTTTTTTTCTAAGGAAAATACATGAAGTAATTAGGATTGCACAAGAGGTTCTCCACTCAATTAGAACAAAGAAGCTACCTATCATGGTCATCTAATTGGACCTCTCAAAAGCCTATGATAAGACCAACTAGTTATATTTAACAATGATACTAATTCATGTGGGATTCATTCACTCGGTGGTAAAATGGATTATGGGATGTGTTACATTTGCCTCTTATTATGTTCTTATGAATGGAGCAACCTTAACGTTATTCAAACCCACAAGGGGACTAAGATAGAGCTATCCACTTTCATCCATTATGTTCTTGTTGGTTGCTAAAGGACTCAGCCAAGTAATCATGGAGGAAAAAATAACTGGATATTTAAAAGGAATCAAGATAGGTAGTTCTATGATTTTAACTCACTTAATTTTTGTAGATGATATTTTGCGATTCTCAAATGTGTGCCAAGAAAAGGAAGCAAGGAAAATAAAATAACTCCTTAGCATATATTGCAAGGCTACATGTATGGAGGTTCAAAGGTCAACAATTAGCTTCAATGGTTAAAGTGAGGAGCATGTAGCTTATTTGAAAGTTCATTTTCCTTTTAAACATTTTAAGATTCAAGAGGGCTTCAAGTACTTAGGATTTATTCTAAAACCTAATGGATACATAAGGGGAATTGGGGATGATTGTTGAGAAAGATAGATAAAATGATTCACTTTTGGTGTAATAGATGGCTCTCAAGAGGAGGTAGATTAAACCTTGTTAAGCCAATATTGGAAGCCATCCTAGTGTATTGGCACTCCCTATCTTGGACCCCAAAAGGTTTTTTAGATAAGATCAGAAGGACTTGTTTCAATTTATTATGGGGTGGGAAAGGAGAAGGCAGATGTATCCCTTGGGCTAGATGATAATATATAGCCTTGCCAAGAAACAAGGGGGGATTGGGTTTAAAACAAATTCATGTCTTTGGGATGTCTCTAGTTGCAAAGAGACTTTGGAATCTCATTTTAAAGGACAACCTTTGGAAAAAAATAATCATACAAAAATACATTTCCCTTGCTATATTATTGGATTGGACAAGGTCCCCTTAGAAACCTATTAATAATGTTTAAAATCATTGGAAAGCTATGGTGTTAGATTTTCCTATGATTTAAAATTATTTAACTTGGAAGATTGGTAATGGGGAAAAATTAAGGATAGGATTATATCCCATCATGGTGTGTTGAGAACAATTTTGTTTGAATCAAAACCTAATAGATCATTTACATGGAAAATGATTTTATACTCTTCATTAGATTGTTGAACTATTGACAACAAATGTATGGCAACATGGATGGAAAATGGCTCAATCTATTAAGCTTTATGAGGCATGGTTTGAAAATTGGTAAATGAATTTGAATGAATTAAAAAGAATTCATGTTATAATAAGAGATAAATAGGACACTTTAATATGGGAAAACAACAAAGCTACATGAATGTATTAAGAAAAGTTGGCATATGAATCTTTAATCAATCCCACTAGTCAAGATGATGTGTTGTGGTGGGATAAAATATGGAAAATAAAGGCCCCAAAGAAAACAAAATTTTCCTTTGGCTAGCATTAATGAATAAGGTCCTAACTTAGGATAGACTACAGAAAAAGGAGACAAGACCCATCTATCTATATGTTATGCATGAAGGAACCATAATCTATCTCTCATTTATTCATTCAATGCTTATATGCTCAACACTTGTGGAAGGATATGAATAAATTGATTGGAATATAAAATTTCTAAAGGGGAATATTAGTGGATGAATGCTTTCGAGCTTGGTTTCAAAAGAAGGAACTTAGAAAATATAGATCAATTCTATGTTTAGATTTATGGGGTATATGTATGTCTAGAGATACACAAGTTTTTGAAGGAAAACAAATCCCATATTTTCATATATACAATCAGGTTTATGGTCTTTATATGAGATACAAAATGTCCCCAAAATTAAAATAACGTAGGCTCGTACGTGTTTTATTCATTGATTTTTTTTTTCCTTGGGGTTTCTTCAATGGTGCAAGACAACGCTCAAATGATGTCGGTAGCATTGGTGGAGTTTTTGTTTCTCATAGGTGCACTTTATCAAATTCAAGGTTGGCTTGGGCTCTGGAACCAACAATTTTGCAAAAATGAAGGCTCTCTAGATTTTATAAAAATTTGCAATGGAGAAAGGTATCATGAGTCTATAGAAATTTGGGGACTCTTCTTTGGTTATAAAATGGATGAATGATGAAATATACATTGACGATGCTTTATTGGAATATTTGGCAAGACAATTAAAGGAGGTTGCATCCATGTTTGAGTTTATCACTTTCACTCATGTTTGAATATCTTTGTTGGAAGAGTAAAAGAATGGCCTCTTAGCACAATCAAGAACCTTTGTTTTTTAGTGAAATTT
>ML800746.1:234711-255173 GCA_009831015.1 Picea engelmannii
CAATGGGTAATGAATAAATGTTGAATGCTAATTGATGAGTTTTTGTGCAAGAGGGCAGTTTTGGGAAAAAGAGCCCCACACTCATTCACCCCCCCTCTAAGTGTGGTAGGTGTGTCCAACAGATAATGGAAGAGCACTAAGTATACTAGTTAGATGATCCAATTGAGTGATTGGATATCCTGAAGTATATGATGCCTTCCCATGCAAATGTATCCCTAGGGTTGTTGCACCTTTAAAGAACAAGTTATATTAGGTTTGAAACCAAAACATTAAGCCAAGTTTCAAAGGATGGTTTGATCTTGGTGTAAGAGGTGGATTCAAGATTTGATAATTTCTTGAAGGTAGAAGGTACAATAATTAATTCTCCAGGCACATTATCAAAGGATGATATAATTAGCGAGGGTTTTGATGGGTTCAACATTGAAGGTAGAATTAATGGCACATCAGAGCCAACATGTTCTTTTCTTTCATCCCAAAATAATATACCTTGCATATAGTCTTTGAGATTTGATAGTTTAAGAAATATTGAACCAAATATGCTATTCTAAGTACCCTCTTTGGAAAAAGCCGATGGATGCCTTTGATTTTGTACAAAGGGTGGGGGGAATTCATAGGTAATCTTATGGGATTTGAGTGTATGAATGGTGGTACTCAAGATCCCACTAATTCGAAGGAGATTTTTGAGGCAAAGCAACACAAGAGGGGTAAAAAGGTGGTTAAAATATAAATATTCGAGGGTCAGAAAGGTGGTTGGAGAAAATATATGTGTCGAGAAAGTGTTGGAGATTTCTGTTAAGATGCTATTGGAAAATTGACTTGTCGTAACATATCAAAAGACTTCCAAAAATCTTGGATACAAAAGGCGCGGGCTCTGAAAATTGGCCATGGACCTTCATTTTTGTTTCTAACAAAGGGATATATAGGCTTCAATTTTTGTTTCGAATAGGATGCAACTATCATTCTTAGATGCTCTTAGTTTTAGGGAACTACATTTCTTTCCATAAAACTGTGGCATCCATGATTTGACCCTACGATTAAAGTTTTCTCAAAAATACCAGTCTGGGTAAAAATAACTAGATTGGAAATGGAATTATGGTCTGAAAATATAATCGAGGAAATTGGCTTAGAGGGACAATTCTGGTTGACACATCTTACAAGTCTAGTATTTTTTGACCAGTGTCTAGAGTCTTGGTTGAACTAGATTTTAGTGAGGGATAGTTGGAAATCCTAGAGATTTTTTTTGGAAATGTATCATATACTCAAGAATTGGAATATTTCAATATTCCCTTTAAGCTTGTCAGATGTCACTACTATGGACATATTGTGAGAGATTGATCCTATACTTTTTCTAAAAGGTATTGAAAAGGAAAGACACCTAGGATGGGAATGGATCTTAAGGGAAATTTGTTGTTATATAAACAAGCTTAGTAGAAGCATTAGGGTTGAAGCTTGATGGATAGATTGACATTCTTAAAGATGTTATTTCAAGATAGGACAAGAAATCCACAACAAATGAAGTGGGTGGTCCTATCGAGAATGGAATAATCCTCATCCTCTATAGAGCCGAAGATTAATTTCTCATGGATGCAACTCATCTTCAAACTAACCAAGAGGTCAATGGGAAAGGTATATCAAATTATTGTTTGAGTAACACCCTTATTTATTATTAATAACATGATGTCAAAAGAGGGATGGTTTTAACTTAATGAAAACCCTAGAAAACAAAAAGGGAAAAATGGTATTAATAAGGGGAAAGAACCTATCCTTAGATGGTGGACAAAATACCAACCATGAGGACAAGAGATAAAATATTGGTTTTCATGACCTACAAAAGTAGGTCAATAGGATCAGAATTTGCACCAAATGATAATACATCTAAAAATAGTAGTAGGTACCAACTTTGATCCAGAAAATGGTAACCACCAAGGTGGAGTAATACAATGAGGGGGCTAGGACTTGACCCAATTAAGGAGCTAGTCCTTGGATCAATGGGAATTTTGTTTTTAGAAAACACTTAAGAAAAGTCTATGAGAGAAATTCAACAAGAGACTACGACTTGTAAAAAATAGTAGAGCTAGAAAAACATGATCTTATGCTTCTTCAAGATACTATTTTGAATTAACAATTTTTTTCTTTTTTGTTTCAAGTATGCACATAAAATTATTGTACAAAGGTTTGGGATAGACATTCACGATGATAAATGTGTATGGACCTTACGTTGATATGGGTTTTTGGGATTTTTTTTTTCTCTTTGGTAATGCTCAAGGAGGAATGTATTATTATAGCTAATGATGTGAATTTCACTATAAATGAAGTCTGGAGGGATTCTACAAGGACTAATAGGCTTGCATATTTTTTCAAGCACAATATTGAGGTATGAGGTCTAGTATATGTAGAACCAATCACAATCAAACTCACTTGGAGAAATTTTGGTATTTAGGCAATTTATGAAGAACTAGTAGGGGTAAATCTATCCAAGATAGTGAAGATAACCTCTTTACTCCCTCACTTTATGACTAAGGAGGTTAATCAAAATTTTTATGAAGATACCACAAAAGAAGGATTTACATCATTTCTCCATTCGTTTTAGAAAGATAACAATTTGGGTTAGGATAGGCTCGACTGTTAGTTTTCCTTGGTTTTATGGTTTGATTGATAAGGACATTTGAAGAGTAATTGAGGAGATCAAGTCCTCTGGATAGGTTCCATGGTCTCTAAATTCCATGTTTATTTCCCTAATTCCTAAATGTGACAAACCAATTACTTTTTATGATTATAGGCCAATCTCTCTTTGTAATTGTGTATATAAAATAATTGCCAAGGTAATTGCAGTCAGATTGAAAGAGGTTTTTTTCTAAGGAAAATACATGAAGTAATTAGGATTGCACAAGAGGTTCTCCACTCAATTAGAACAAAGAAGCTACCTATCATGGTCATCTAATTGGACCTCTCAAAAGCCTATGATAAGACCAACTAGTTATATTTAACAATGATACTAATTCATGTGGGATTCATTCACTCGGTGGTAAAATGGATTATGGGATGTGTTACATTTGCCTCTTATTATGTTCTTATGAATGGAGCAACCTTAACGTTATTCAAACCCACAAGGGGACTAAGATAGAGCTATCCACTTTCATCCATTATGTTCTTGTTGGTTGCTAAAGGACTCAGCCAAGTAATCATGGAGGAAAAAATAACTGGATATTTAAAAGGAATCAAGATAGGTAGTTCTATGATTTTAACTCACTTAATTTTTGTAGATGATATTTTGCGATTCTCAAATGTGTGCCAAGAAAAGGAAGCAAGGAAAATAAAATAACTCCTTAGCATATATTGCAAGGCTACATGTATGGAGGTTCAAAGGTCAACAATTAGCTTCAATGGTTAAAGTGAGGAGCATGTAGCTTATTTGAAAGTTCATTTTCCTTTTAAACATTTTAAGATTCAAGAGGGCTTCAAGTACTTAGGATTTATTCTAAAACCTAATGGATACATAAGGGGAATTGGGGATGATTGTTGAGAAAGATAGATAAAATGATTCACTTTTGGTGTAATAGATGGCTCTCAAGAGGAGGTAGATTAAACCTTGTTAAGCCAATATTGGAAGCCATCCTAGTGTATTGGCACTCCCTATCTTGGACCCCAAAAGGTTTTTTAGATAAGATCAGAAGGACTTGTTTCAATTTATTATGGGGTGGGAAAGGAGAAGGCAGATGTATCCCTTGGGCTAGATGATAATATATAGCCTTGCCAAGAAACAAGGGGGGATTGGGTTTAAAACAAATTCATGTCTTTGGGATGTCTCTAGTTGCAAAGAGACTTTGGAATCTCATTTTAAAGGACAACCTTTGGAAAAAAATAATCATACAAAAATACATTTCCCTTGCTATATTATTGGATTGGACAAGGTCCCCTTAGAAACCTATTAATAATGTTTAAAATCATTGGAAAGCTATGGTGTTAGATTTTCCTATGATTTAAAATTATTTAACTTGGAAGATTGGTAATGGGGAAAAATTAAGGATAGGATTATATCCCATCATGGTGTGTTGAGAACAATTTTGTTTGAATCAAAACCTAATAGATCATTTACATGGAAAATGATTTTATACTCTTCATTAGATTGTTGAACTATTGACAACAAATGTATGGCAACATGGATGGAAAATGGCTCAATCTATTAAGCTTTATGAGGCATGGTTTGAAAATTGGTAAATGAATTTGAATGAATTAAAAAGAATTCATGTTATAATAAGAGATAAATAGGACACTTTAATATGGGAAAACAACAAAGCTACATGAATGTATTAAGAAAAGTTGGCATATGAATCTTTAATCAATCCCACTAGTCAAGATGATGTGTTGTGGTGGGATAAAATATGGAAAATAAAGGCCCCAAAGAAAACAAAATTTTCCTTTGGCTAGCATTAATGAATAAGGTCCTAACTTAGGATAGACTACAGAAAAAGGAGACAAGACCCATCTATCTATATGTTATGCATGAAGGAACCATAATCTATCTCTCATTTATTCATTCAATGCTTATATGCTCAACACTTGTGGAAGGATATGAATAAATTGATTGGAATATAAAATTTCTAAAGGGGAATATTAGTGGATGAATGCTTTCGAGCTTGGTTTCAAAAGAAGGAACTTAGAAAATATAGATCAATTCTATGTTTAGATTTATGGGGTATATGTATGTCTAGAGATACACAAGTTTTTGAAGGAAAACAAATCCCATATTTTCATATATACAATCAGGTTTATGGTCTTTATATGAGATACAAAATGTCCCCAAAATTAAAATAACGTAGGCTCGTACGTGTTTTATTCATTGATTTTTTTTTTCCTTGGGGTTTCTTCAATGGTGCAAGACAACGCTCAAATGATGTCGGTAGCATTGGTGGAGTTTTTGTTTCTCATAGGTGCACTTTATCAAATTCAAGGTTGGCTTGGGCTCTGGAACCAACAATTTTGCAAAAATGAAGGCTCTCTAGATTTTATAAAAATTTGCAATGGAGAAAGGTATCATGAGTCTATAGAAATTTGGGGACTCTTCTTTGGTTATAAAATGGATGAATGATGAAATATACATTGACGATGCTTTATTGGAATATTTGGCAAGACAATTAAAGGAGGTTGCATCCATGTTTGAGTTTATCACTTTCACTCATGTTTGAATATCTTTGTTGGAAGAGTAAAAGAATGGCCTCTTAGCACAATCAAGAACCTTTGTTTTTTAGTGAAATTTCTATTTCTAGACTATTCTATTTGCAATTTTTCTATTCACGATATATGTAATATTTTTGGACTGCTATATGACTCTAGATACTGTAGAAGATGGCACTTGAAAGTATCTTTTTGAGGACTATATAATGAGAATCCATTCAATCTTTAACCATGTTTTTTTGTTTTTCAAAATATATTCAAAAGTAAAGGATGAGAGACATTATCTTTAATCTCCTTTATGTACTCATGCCATGGGCACATAAAGAATGTGATTTCCATTCTTTCTTTTGAATAGAAATTGTGTTTTTTTTGTGTGGATTTTTTTAACTTTAGACCATGGACTAGAATGTAAGAACGATTTCTAGCAATCCAAACCTAGAAATGGGCTATGGTCTAAATTCAAAATACATAGTCTTAGCTCTCGATTAGTAATTTGTTAATCTCTAGACAAATCCCCATGATAAGAATAAAACCCCATGTAAATCCCTAGAAATTGAGTCATTGTATTTGTATTTTTATATTATTAGTGTCGACTAGATCTTTTAATTATAATTGTACCCTTGGTCTTATATATATACACACACACACACACACCAAGGAGACCTAGTTTAGGATCATCTCATATGGTATTTGGAATTGCATATATTTTAAAAGGAACTTTCCCCCTCAAAGTGGACTATTCTTTGAATATTTTTTGGAGTTTGGTTCCTAACATGTGGTTTCAGAGCATATGATCCTAAGGTTTCACTCCTTCAATCAAGATATATTGGAAATTTCGCTATAATTTTTTTTAGGACGCTTCAGATAGAAAAGTTTTGAGGATACCGAGGAGACATATTGAGGTACATGTGGTAAAAAATTTAGGTACTGGTTTTTTATAATTTCTAAGATATATCTTGTGGAATTTAGGGTTTCTGACTATTCTTGAAATTAGTTTCAAACAAATCATCTTGGAATTTTCGCTATAATTTTTTTTTGGAAAGGTTTCAGAATGTGAAATTTTCAATAGAATGAGGAAACATATCTAGAAAAACATGGTACAAATTTCAAATATTGATTCATTATACTGTCTAAGATATAGCTTTTGGAATTTAGGGTTTGTGACCAGTCCTAAAATCAGTTTCAAACGAGTCATCTTGGAATTTTTGCTATAAATGTTTTTCAACAAGGTTCAAAACTGTGAAATTTTTAGGATCTTGAGAATAAATAGTGAAGGACTCGTGTTAAAAATTTCTAGGTTTGTGTTTTTTCAATTTATGAGATATAGGCTATGGAAATTAGGGTTATTTTACTAGCCCTAAAACTAGTCTCAAACATGTGTTATTGGTAGGAGTGATATATTTGAAGCTTGTTAATTCCAAATCGAGTGCCACTAGTTCCTTTGGAAAGAAGACATACCATAATATTTCATGTAAAAATTGTGAAATCAGATCTGAAATATTGGACATGTGGAATTCCATACAAGTTCTCTATCCGGGAAATGATAAAAATCAACAAATTTTGGAAAGTTACCATAACTTCCACTTGGCAGATCAAAATTTGGTTAGACCCATGGCATTATAGAGAAGGAATATCATAGTACTACAAGTCAAAATTTTGGACTTATAAAGGTCGAAATTTTATAGATACATCAGGACAAAAGTTGGCAAACAAGACAGTCTCAAAATTAGGGTTTTAAAGGTACATCACTTACAATTGGCATAACTTTTAATTGGAAGATCTATTTTTGGTGATTCAAAATTTGTGATAAAGATAAGATAAAGGAGTATTATTGTTGTTTTCTCACATGACTAAGGGTGTTCTATATACCACACCAATTAAACCTTCGGGATGCTCACACATGACATCTGAAGAAAGTGAAGACTTAGAAAATATATTATCCCAATTGAAGAACCATGTTGATGAAATGAGTGGTAGTATGTTGGAACTAGTTGATTTATTACATTCTTAGGAAGGCCTTAAAAGGGAAATGGAAAATTTGATGGATCAAAGGATAGATTACATGAATTAAAACATGGATAAAAGGATGGAACAATTACAAAATTCCATCTTACATATGCTAGATGAGAGATTCCCTAAAGGAGATATCAAGACACAGGGAAATCATGAAAATGTGGAGAACATAAATACAAAGTTCCAGAAGCATGATTATTCATCACTCCAATATCCACATCGTTAGGGGTTCCATTCGACACCAAGGAACAACTTAATTCCCAATATTGATATGAGGAAGTTTGATGGTAAAGATCCTATAACATGGATATTCTAAAATGGAGCAATTCTTTGATCTACACCAAGTGCCAAGCTTAAAAAAGGTTACTGTTGCATCCTTGTATTTATTAAATAATCAATTTGTTTGGTATCAATGGATTTGCGAAAAAAAAGAAGGATTGTTTTATCTCTTGGTCCATTTTTACAAATGAATTGATAACACATTATGGGGATATTAAGAGCAATACATTTTTTAGTCAATTGATAAATCTTCAACAAAGAGGTCCAATTACAGAGCACATTCAACAATTCCAAAAACTAAGTCTCAGGGTAAAGACCATTCCATAGGATAATTTGTTATATCTCTTTATAGGCACTTTAAAGGAGAACATTCAACATGAGGTGCGTCTCTTTGAACTTAAATGTAATGTCCCCACTGTGGGACATCATTACACTGCAAAGGTTTATGATGACCAGAGTAGCCAGATGGATGTTATAACAAGTACATGGGTTATTGAGAGGCATTTTGGGGTCCAACTTGCACCTCTCATCCCATTTCATCATTATGACCCATTCCGCACAAGTTGGATTTGGTTTCGTTGCATTTCGACGATTTCCATGATTTTGAGTATTTTGAGCTATAAGTCAATTAAATTCACTGAAGAGGTCATTTTGGGCACATTACTTGGAGGAACCTCTTAGTGTAATAGCTCATTGGAATCGGGAGGAGAAACACTATAGGATGGGATGGCTAGAAGTGACTTTCAGTGGCTAGGGAAGCCACAAGGAGAGGTGAGGAACTTTTCAGAGGTAAAAAAGGTTAATTAATTAATAAAAGTGATTTAATTAATTAATTAAATATTAATAAAATGAAAGTCACTTTGGAGGGACAAGGTGAGAAAAAAGTATAAAGGAAAGGCAAGGGCCTCTACTCATTCATTCATGTATGTCTATCATTTTGATATCTAGCTTCTAGCTAGAGGGCCCATCTCTTGGGGGTTTTGAGGCTTTTGACTTAACAAACCCTAGAGGACGATTCGATGGTGAAATATTCCACCTAGATTGTCCCAAGATTGGTCTCAGAGATGCAATAATATCCCACACCATTCTAGTTCCAGATCTACTTAGTGCAGGAGGGTTCTACACCAGCCACATGCACAAGAAGAGAAGGAGGGCACACCATTGGGATTTTCCAGCAAGGGGGTTGCATCATTTATTGAAGGAAGGTTCATTGCAGGAGTTTGAGGGATCCCTTGGATTTTTGAGCACTTGGGTTTTACTTGCAGGGTCTTGGCCATGATTTCTAGTGCCTCTTGAGAGAGTTCTATGGTACAAATTATTTCCTAGAGCATTGGGACGAATTGGAGAGAAGGAGGACATTTTCGAGATTCAGATCTATTCAGTTTGGAGGGGTTATACTTCATATATGACCCTGAGACTTCACATAGTGACTTGCAGTGTCCTGATATATATTTATAGCAAGTTTAAGGGCATTTGGAGGCCTCCTTCATCAGGGCCGAAATTATAGGGTTTGACAGTTTTAGGAGGGTGCAGCTCCATTGGAGGATTCATCATTCAGAGGAGTTTCCCTTGGTATTTCGGTTTGATATTTCAGGATGGGATTCTACTCATCCCGATATACAGTTTGAAATATTCTGCATAGCATTTGGAGGCCTCCTTCATCACGACCAAATTTATGGGGTTTGACAATTTTAGGAGGATGCAGCTCCATTGGAGGATTCAACATTTGGAGGAGTTTCCCTTGGTATTTCGGCTTGAGATTTCAGGAGGGGATTCTACTCATCCCGATCTACAGTTCGAAATATTCAATGTAGAATTTGGAGGTCTTTGACAGTAGGGCCGAATTATTGAGGGTCTTAGGGTTTCAACAAGGCATGGCATCTTCCAACTTGGGGGTTTAGCATTTCTTATGGCCCAGATCTACTCTTGCATTGGTCTTCAGTGAGTATTCGGCCTTCAGAGGCTTATAGTATCTTCTATTGGAGAATTTTGTAGCAGCTTCTATCTTCTTTATTGGAGCCATTTGTTGAGCATTCCAGATCGGCCTTCTCATTGTAGCAGGTTCTTCTATTTATGAATAAAAGAAGATTTGAGATGTTTTGGCTTGTCTATCATGTTGTTGATCTTGCATATGGTTGAGGTATGTTCCATGATTATATCTCCTTGTTTATTACTGCAAACACACATATAAAACATCATTATAACCCTAAGCATAACCTAAAGGATCACTGTAAGCAAAGTGTTTGATGAAATACCACAACCAATTAAAGTTTTAAAAGACACCCAAAACCATGATGTTCCTTGCATATTGGATTGGGAACATTACAACGCCTCAATTACTCATTCATTCATGTATGTCTATCATTTTTATATCTGGCTTCTATCTAGAGGGTCCATCTCTTGGGGGTTTTGAGGGTTTTGACTTAACAAACCCTAGAGGACGATTCAGTGGTGAAAGATTCCACCTAGCTTGTCTCAAGCTTGGTCTTGGAGATGCAATACTCTCCCACACCATTCTAGTTCCAGATATACTCAGTGGAGGAGGGTTCTACACCATCCATAGGCACAAGAAGAGAAGGAGGGTGCACCATTGGGAGTTTCTAGCAAGGGGGGCACACCATTTATTGAAGGAAGGTTCGTTGCAGGAGAACATTCATCATGAGGTGCGTATCTTTGAACCTAAATACCTAGAGCATGTTTTTAGTATGGCAAGGAAAATGAAAATTAAAAATATGGCTACTAGAAAAGTGATCTCTAACAACTATAGAGAGCACCATGCTCCCCCTCCTAACCTCACTGAACCTACAAGGTTGAAACCTCAACAAATGGATGAAAGAAGAGAAAAGGGACTATCAAATGGATGAAAGAAGAGAAAAGGGACTATGTTCCAATTGTGATAGCAAGTACAATAAGGGGCATACATGTGGTGAGAAGAAATTATTCTACATAGGTTGTGAAGAAGAAGAATATCAAGAAATGGAACCGTTGCATGACATATAAATAGAAGAGACTACTCCAACCATATCCTGTCATGCATTGTCTAGCATCAATACTCCCTAAACTCTCGAGATTGAAGGATATATAAAAAAGAAAAAAGTACAAATGTTGGTTGATTCTGGTAGTACCCATAACTTCATTAATTTAAAATTAGTGAAACTTCTCAATTGGTTTGTATTTCCAACACCAGAGTTTCAAGTAATGATTGCAGATGGAAGTACTAGAAATTGTTCAGGGAAGTGCCATAGTATTAAGCTCAATATGAGGGAGTATTTATTGGATAGTCCCATGATTTCCATCCAAATGGGTGGTGCTGATGTTGTATTAGGAGTCCAATGGTTACAATCATTGGGAACAATGGCTCTTAATTTTCAAGAACTTTTCATGCGATTCTTCTCAAAAGGAAGGGAAATTGAACTTAGAGGTATCCAAGGGAAGCCTTGGAAAGTGATAAGCTCTAACAACATGAAAAAATTACTCAAAAAGGGACATCATGGTGTACTTGCACAATTACACTCACTAGATGTTCAAACATCTAGACCTTTTATTCCAGTGGATCTCCAAAACGTTATTGACAATCATTCTAAAGAATTTGAAGAGGTTCCTAAGGGTCTTCCACCTGCTCGAGATCATGACCATGATATTCATTTGCAGCTAGGAAGTGTACCACCTAACATTAGGCCTTATAGGTACCCATATGCACAAAAGAGTGATATTGAGCATATGATTCAAGAAATGTTAGAGGCATGCATCATTCAACCTAGTCAAAGTGATTTCTATTCATCAGCGGTGATGATTAAAAAAAAGGATGCCTCGTAGTGTATGTGTCCAAATTATAGACAACTCAACAAAATGACCATTAAAGATATGTTTCCTATTCCTGTCATTGATGAATTATTATATGAATTACAAGAAACTTTTTTTTTTTACTAAGTTGGATCTCCGCTATGGATATCATTAAATAAGAATGAGGCAAGAAGACATTCCCAAAACAACCTTTAGAACACATGAAGGTCATCTTGATTTTTTGTTGATGCCATTTAGCCTTACTATTGCACCTTCAACATTTCAAAGCTTGACGAATTCTATTTTCAAACCCTTACTCAGAAAATACGTGTTAGTATTTTTTTGATGATATACTTATATATAGAAAATCGTGGGAAGAACATGTACAACATGTTGACATAGTGATAAAACTATTGGAAGAGAAACAACTATATGCAAAGCCTTCCAAGTATTCCTTTGGGGTTCAAGAAGTGGAATATCTGGGTCATATTGTATCTCATGAAGGTGTCAAAGTGGACCCTAACAAGATTAAAGCTACGAGGGAATGCCCAATTCCAAAAACCTTGAAGAACATTAGAGGATTCTTAGGATTGACATGCCATTACCACAAGTTTGTCAAGAATTATGGTCAAACAGAAGCACCTATAACAACATTATTAAAAAATGAGGCATTTTCTTGGACTCAAGAATCAACCAAATATTTTAAAAATATTAAGGAGTCTATGTGAACAACTCCTGTCCTAGACACACTCGACTTCACAAAAACCTTCATTGCAGAATGTGATGCCTTAGGACATGACATTAGTGCATTTTTAATGCAAGAAGGAAGCCCCCTTTTTTTTTAGAGTAGCCAGATTAAATTAAAGAACTTACTCAAACCCATTTATGAAAAGGAAGTGTTGGCCATATTACATGCAGTTAAGAAATGTAACCCTTACCTAATAGGAAGACACTTCAAGGTAAAAAAAAATCATGATAGTTTGAAGTAGTTCTCAAAACAATGATTATATTCAAAAGAACAACAAAAATGGGTTACAAAGATGCTAGGTTATGACTTTGAAATTATATACACAAGAGGAAAACAAAATATGGTGGTAGATACACTTTCAAGGAAAGAAGAAGACATATAGGGGTTAGTGTGTGCCATTTCCTTTTCACAATATGATTGAGTGGAAGAATCAAGGATAGAATGGAAGAAAGATTAAAAGGTATGCAAGATCATTCAACAACTACAAGAGGACCCGAGTGCGTTAAATCAATTTATGTGGAAGAATGATTTACCGTGGCATCAAGATCACTTATATTTATGCAAGAATTCTCAACTCAAACATAATGTCCTTTTGGAATTGCATATTTCTCCTATAGGACATTCAGGGTTCTTGAAAACTTATCATAGGATCAAGAAATATTTTTTTTGGGAAGGTCTTAAGAGTAATGTTCAAAATTTTGTGGTTGAATGTGTGGTTTTCCAATAGAATAAGGGACATGCAATCAAGACCCCAGGTCTCCTACAACCATTAGCTATACCGAGTCAACATTGGGAAGAGGTTTCGATGGATTTTATTAAATTCCTACCCAAGTCTAAAGGAAAGAACACCATCATGGTAGTAGTGAATCAACTCACAAAGTATGCCCAATTTTTCTCCCTTTCTCATCCTTTTAAAGAAAGCATAATATCCACAACATTCATGGAAATAGTTCAGAAGCTACATAGAGTCCCTAAGATCATTGTAAGTGACAATGACCCAATTTCCACTAGAAAATTTTAGACCAAATTATTTTCTTGTTTGGGTACTCAATTGGCTCACAACTCCTCTTACCATCCTCAATTTGATGGACAAACTGAGATTGTGAATACATTTCTAGAAGGGTATCTTCGTTGCTTTGCATTCGATAAATAAATATAATGGGTCAATGGGTTTCCCTTGGTAGAATGGCAGTACACCACATCCTTCCATACTTCATCAATTTTTTTCCCATTTATGTCACTTTATGGATATCATCTTCCATCCATCACATCACCCTTGAAATTAAAAGCGAAGGTTCGAGCAATGGAGGACCACATAGAGCACCAACAAGAAGTTCTAAAACTATTGAAGGATAACTTGGTTACAACAAAAAATAGGATGAAACAACAATCAGATCAACATCGCAATGAAAGAGAACTTGAAGTGGGGGATTGAGTATTTCAGAGGCTGCAACCATACTAACATATGTCCCTCAAGAAACAAAAGAAGGACAATAAATTAGCACCCAATTATTATGGTCCCTATAAGGTGTTGTAGAGGATTGGAAGTATGGATTACAAATTGGAGTTACCTCCATCTTCGCATGTACATCCAAGATTCCATGTTTCTCTCTTAAAGAAGGTAATCGATGACAAGATCCCAGTTCAAACTATTTTACTAGAGATCAATGAAGAAGGGAAAATCATACTAGAACCAAAAACAATCCTTGAAACAAGGGTTAAGTAGCTGTGAAATCGAGCAATTACTGAATACCTCATCAAGTGGAAGAACCTGCCAATAGAAGAAGCAACATGGAAAGATGAGTTATTCATGTAGAAAAATCCACAACTAATCAAGTGTTGAGGGCAACACTTGTTTGAAGGGGAGGGGCATGTTAAGGCCCTAGACAAAATCCCATGTAAAGCCCTAGATATTGAGTTGTTGTATTTGCATTTTTATATTAGCATTGTCAGCTATACCTTTTAATTGTAATTAGATCCTTGGACTCTCTCTCTCTCTCTCTCTCTCTCTCTCACACACACACACACACCAAGGAGACCTAATTTATGATCATCTCATCTAGTATTTGGAAATGCATATATTGTAAAAGGAGGTTTCCCCCTTGAAGTGGAGTATTCATTGACTATTTTTTGTATTTTGGTTCCTAACATAATTGCTAGTAATTTCTCTAGTTTTCTCTTACCACATAACTACCTTGAATACATACAAGCAAGCCCTAATCCATAAAAAATAGGCCTATGGCTCATCCATCTCATCAACACAGATCCTTTGATAAATAGAATTTGTTATTTTATTTGCATTAAATAATAGTATGGGTTCATTCCTATTTGTTAACAAGAAGGGATGGCTATGTGCCAATCTAGTTCCAAGGCTTGGTTTGCTGCATTTAAGCAATTATAAAAATATACACCCAACCATTAAATAAGCAACAAAGATACAGTAAATGACACTCTATTTACAAAAATTCTATCAATCAAAATATGTGGCCTTCTTTAATGTGAAAAGACAACTCTTAGTGATATAATCCTTTGCCTATTCAACACAAATTTATCTATATGCTAAAGTTACACTCCAAAGGTGAACATTACTCATCATTTTTGTCCCTAGTGCATTAACAATGTATATGTATGGTGAAACTTTTGAAAGTCCATTCACATATAGAAACAACAATTCTATTTATGTAGAAAAGGGATGTTGTAGTATGTCATTTCTACAACGCACAAACAATTACTTTAACTTAGCAATCCAAGCAAATTGTCCATGCATTCGATTCCGATGTTGGGGTATTTGAATGTCGTAAATGATTAAGGATGACGACAATTATATGAATGTGACATGTTTGTAGATTCCCTTCACTTAGTGAATACCCATATGAGTGGATGCCTCGACCTAGAATGTTGTAGTATATTATTGCACATCGATTACACAATGAATAAGCTAGTGATAAGGCATTGGGTGTTGGATTACTAAGAGGGGGGATGAATAAGTAATAGAGCAATTTAATCATTTTTAACCATATAATCCAAGTGTTATATCAATGTAGCAATATCATTCAATAACTGCAGAGTAAATAAGAAATGAACAAATGAACAATCATACACATACACATACACAGTACACCAGTGTTTTACGTGGAAACTCAAAGCGGGAGAAAACCATGGAATGCTTTTTCTTATATGTCTTGAAGAATTACATTCATTGGAAGCACCAACTTCCTTTGTTTTCCAGCTGCAACTGGAAGGAGGCTCGAACCCCCTATTTTCTCAGTCTACAACCCGAGGGAAGCTCCAACTCCCCAATTCTCAGGCTACAACCAGAAGGAGGCTACAACCCCCTAAGTTTTCTGGATACAACCGGAAGGTGGCTACAACCACCTATCCTTGCCCCGTCCAACCGCCCTGATGTATAAGTAGAATGATGAAACCACTGTCACACTATCATTGTGAGATATACCACTGTACAACTATATCAACCTGTATCACTAACCTGCATCCAACCTGTACAACTGCCCTGTAATCAATCTGTACCTGAGATGACATGTATCAACAAAAATACAACATGTACGCGACCTATAGTGCTGCAGCACACATATGTACGTGCCCTATCTGTTATTCATCCTCTCAATACATCAACCACTTCACAAATAGAAGCTCTCAACCATGCATAAAAACCCTTAGCTATATGCCAAGAAATACAAGATGTGCCACAACTCTAACAAGATGTATCAATGATAAATTATATCAACACTGTATTTCTATAGTTATGACTTATACATAAGTTCCCATGCAACCACTAGTCTCTCTAGGGAGAATTCTCAAATCTCCATAACCATTTCTCATGCATACATCAAAATCCAATTATTCATAGAAATACGACATACCTTTTGAACCAATGGATAGATCTAATGTATCTGAGCACTGTAGACCTTCCTGGGAGCTTGATCTTAGAATCTAAAACCTCTGCATCTTCATCTTCTAAAGTTTCTATGGCTTTACTGACATGTACGGACCCTAATACACTGCCATCCCGCATACGCCTCAACATGTACGCATCCTAATACACTGTCAGCTCGCGTACGCCTCAGAAAATAGGGTTTTTTAGTATTCGCTGTAATTCCGAGAACTTCGCCGTCAACCCTTCGTACTACCTCAAAATTTCGCAACTTCAGATGTATCCATGAGTACTTGCAATAAGCCTCACACAACAAAAGATATTCAATGTGTTCAAGTGTAATTAAATGAGAGAGCTTTGCCTCTTATTTATACTTTCATGTAGCATTACACTTTCTTTATTTTAGGGAGTTCTCCATTCACTTTATTATTTAAATAATTTATTTTGCAAAAACTTTGACTTTTAGGGGTTTCTATATGACTCATGAGGGTTCTCCAACTTCATATGGCCATAAATCTCTAACCATGAGGAGTTATGTGACGTTCCACATACCATCGGAAATGGCATGACCAACACTATCCATCTTGAATAGTTTCATTGAAAAATTCACTGACCTTCATCTCATTATTACACAATTAAGCATGGGTTCTCTAACCATACTTCTAGGATAACTCAATCTACAAAGCGTCTTCCTGTGAGGGTTTTCACCATAAGGGGACCACTTTGGAGTTCATCCATTTATACTTCTTATCAACTATGACAGGACAATAATGAGTCATATTTACATCAAACAAACTTGGGTCCATTACCCAAACCTTTTTGCTACCAGAATTTACTACCGAACTTTCTTCAAGGGTTGACATCAATGGAAACCAACCTTAATCAACGGTCTCCCCCTTTGGCATTGATGGAAACACTCTGTTGCAATACTGAAGTCATATCACTCATGCTCCCCCTTAAACCATGCCTCTTTCCTCTGCATATCTATGACCATTTCTCCCCCTGGAATCATGCCTCTGTCCTCTGCATCTGATAAATACCCCCCCGCTTTGTCATTAATGGCAAAGGTATCTTTCCATCTGGGGCTGTTCCCCTAACTGATCCATCTTCTTTATGGTGCTTCCTCATGTACATCTAATATATATAAGATAAGCATTCAAAAAAATTCATTTTGGAGTAGAAATAACTCCGAGTCTTTGGCGAAGATACTCAAAGGATTACTGTGAAAGTGGTTTTGTAAATATGTTTGCCAATTGTTCTTTTGTGCCCACATACTCAACTCTGATGTTATTTTATGCAACCTGTTCTCATAGAAAGTGATACTTGATTGGAATGTGCTTCGTCTTGGAGTGCATCACTGGGTTCTTTGAGATACTGATGGCACTTGTATTATCACAATATATTGGAATGGGCTCATCATACTCAACCTGTATATCTATCAGAGTCTGTTTCATCCAAAGAACCTGTGTACAACATGCTGCTGCTGCAATATACTATGCCTCAACTGTAGATAGAGATACTGATGATTGTTTCTTTCTTAGCCATGATATTAAACACTCACCCAAGTAGAACGCTGCTCCACTGGTGCTTCATCGGTCATCAATACAACCTGCCCAATCTGCATCTGTGTAGGCAATACGTGATAGATCCTTTCCTTTTGGATACCATAATCCAAACCCTTCTGTTCTTTTGAAATATCTGAAAATCCTCTTCAATGCTAATACATGTGATTCCTTTGGTGCTGCTCGAAATCGTGCCACCTGTTCAACTGCCTGCATTACATCTGGTCTGGATGCTGTCACATATAGTAGGCTACCAATCATTGACTTGCATTGCCTCTGATCTGTAGACTTTGAATCATCATATTTTCTCAACTTGCAATTGGTTTGCATGGGAGTGATAACCTCTTTATCATTTCTATGATATACTTGGTTTGAGAAATAAAAATTCCTTGGTTGCTTTGACGCATCTGAAGTCCTAGAAAGAAGGATAGTTCTCTAAGTAATGGCATTTCAAATTCATTCTGCATATCCTTTGCAAATTTATGGCTTAACCTATCATCATCACTACCAAAAATAATATCATCAACATAAACTTCAATTGATAAAATACTATCTTGAATTACCTTGATGTAGAGTTTGCTATCTGCACTTCCTTTTCTAAACCATGTCTGTTGTAAAAATTTATCCAGTCTAGAGTACCATGCTCTAGGAGCCTGTTTTAGACCATACAAGGCCTTCTTTAATTTACACACATAATTTGTGTTCTCTAACAACTGAAATCCTTCTGGTTGTTCAATGTAGATCTCTTCTTCAAGTCCCCCATTCAGAAAAGCTGATTTTACGTCCATCTGGTACACTTTAATATTTTTGGAGCATGCATAAGCTAAAAAAAATCGGATTGCTTCCATTATGGCAACTGGGGAAAATGTCTCTTCAAAGCCGATTCCTTCAACCTATGCATATCCTTTACATGCCAATTTAGCTTTGTTCCTTGTAAACTGTCCATATTCATTCAATTTATTCTTGTATACCCACTTTGTGTCGATCACATTCTTATCCTTTGGTCTTTGAACCAATTCCCAAGTGTCATTTTTTTCTATTTGATCCAATTCTTCATCCATGGCCTTATTCAAAAATTAATCCTCGCTGGCCTCTTCAAAACAGGTTGGTTCAATCGTAGATGTGAGTGCTATGTGCATTTGTTCTGGTGAACGCATTCTTCTTCTAGTCTCAACTCCTACATCTTTGTTTCCAATAATTTGATCTGAAGGATGATTCTTCTGTACTCGTCATCTAGGTGTCTTTGGAGGCACTTGTTGAACTTGCTCTTCTGCTTCTATCAGATCCTCTTCATCTTCCCCTTATTAAGCCCTAATATTGGCTCATTACCCCTTAATTGGGGCATATTACATTAGTAATGTTATTTTATTTATGTCGGCTTTATTCCATTATTTGTAATTATACCTCCTAGTCTCCTATATATACCAAGGAAACATTTTCATTTGGAATCATCTTGTACTTGAACATTTAAGTGGGGTAAAAGGAGGTTGCCCCCTCGAAGAGGATTATTATCTAAAATTATCTCTTATTCAAGGCGTTGAGTACTTTTCTGAGGTTTTTCTATGCTATATTGATATTTGGTTCTTAACATATGGTATCAAAGTTCAAGGTCTTGGGGTTTCGCTGCTAGATTTGAGACACCTTGGAATTTTTTCTATACCTTTTTTTCTACAATGTTTCAGAAGGAATGGCTTAGAGGATATTTAGTAGACAGATCAAGGTATGTTGGGTTAAAATTTTAGCTCCTAAGGCCTTATACTTTCAGAGATACAACCTGTACAAGATAGGGTTCTGGAATCATCCTGAACTGAGTCATTGCGGAATTTTTGCTATATAATTTTTTTTGTAATGTTTCAGAACCTGTACTTCGAAGGCTATTCACATAAATTAGTAAGGTATCTTTGGTAAAAATTTCAACTTCTGGGTCATCTTAAATTTGTAGATACACCCTGTGTAAGATAGGGTATCTGACTAGTCCTATTGACTAGTCTCAAGAAGGTGTTCCAGGTAAAAAAATAATAAATTCTTCCTAGAGTATCCAAATTGGGTGGGACTAGTTTCATTGGATCATGTACAGTCTGTAGTATCTCTAGTATGAGTTTCAAAATTTTATATCAATTATTTTGTGCGGAGCACGCTATACAAGTGAGATCTCTTGGAAAGGCCAAAAATCGGCAAGTTGTGGGGAAGTTACCGTAAATTCCATTTGAGACATCCAATTTTGATCAGACCTGTGGCATTGCATAGAAGAAATATAAGAGAAATACATAAAAGAAAGTTTCATACCCAGAAGGGCCAAAACTTTGGAGATACAACAGAATAAATATTCTGTAGCAGAACCACCTCAAAATCAAGGTTCAAAAGTGATACTTGGCCAACATGCCACCCATAAAGGGAAATTCTACACCAAATAAGCCTCGAGACAATCCTACTTGGACTCTTGATGAAGGTGAAGAAATGCGTAGGGACATAAATGATTTACAAAAGAATATAGTAACAAAAGATGAACTACAAGAGATGGAAGCTAAGTTGGAGGCAAAGATGGATGGTTTAAAAGAGGAGATCATGGAAGTATTGAAAAATTTCGTAACAGAGAAGACACCTGAAAGTGAAAATGCATCCCATGAAATTCATGATGAGGATACAAGGAAGGTGAATCAAGAATGGAGAAGCTCCAACTTTGGGTTGAAGACCAACCACGTTCCTAAGATCGATATGAGGAAGTTTGATGGCAAGGACCCAATCACATGGATACTTCAGATGGAGAAATTCTTTGATCTACATAATGTACCACATACACAAAAGGTACGAATTGCTTCTTTATATTTAGAACCTAATCAATCTGTATGGTATTGATGGATTTGTTATCACAAATCACTAGTCACTTGGACAATTTTCACGGAAGAAATGATAGCACACTATGAGGATACAAGGAGCAATACCTTCTTTAGCCAATTGATAAATCTCAAGCAAAAGGGTTCAGTTACCGAGCACATTGAGAACTTCCAAA
>ML800746.1:279748-292620 GCA_009831015.1 Picea engelmannii
TTCAATTTTAACCTTCAAATTTGTGATCATTTGTTCTAATTCCCGAGTGTCTTCTTTGTTGTCTAGTTCCGCTTGTAGCTTCTTGTTTTTCCTCTTTTCTCTTATGATAACTTCTATGGCACTCAACAATTCCTCTCGGTAGTCAACTTCTGCCTCTTCAATTTCTTCTTCGACTTCTTCATATTCTTCTTCGGCTTCTTCATATTCTTCTTCAGAGTCTTCTACCGCCATGAATAGAACTCTTTCTATCTCACTGTCACTAACTTCATCTTCATCTGATGATGAGATGTCTTCTTTGGTGCATAAACTTTTCTTGAAAACTTTCTTTATGGTTCTTTTGTCTTTATATGTTTGTTTGCTTTCTGAGTAACCTTCATCATTTCTCTTTTACTTATTAGGAAATTTGTTAGCAAAATGACCAATACCATCACAATTAAAACAAATTAAAGGAATCTTACCTCTATACTTGCCGTCGGTTCCCTTGTTCAATATTTTGACAAAGTTGGCCACTTCTTCATCATCTTCCGAGATGTCACTATTGCTGCTATGTTCTTTTTCTTGTTGCTTTCCCTTTTTCTTTGATGTTTTGGATGCTTTGAAGGCTGCTTCTTTTACATATGGATTTTCCTGTTCAATTCTCATTTCATATGCTGTGAATATTCCATGTAGTTCATCCATGCTTATTGAGTTTAGATCTTCTCTTTCTTCTAGTGTTGATATATTAAGGTCAAATCTCATAGGAAGAGATCTTAGTACCTTTTGAACAATTACAGATTCTTGAATTTCTTCTTCCAATCCCATGATTTCATTTACTATTTCATCGACTCGTAAGAAGTAAGCTGCAATATTCTCATCTTCCTTCATATTTAGTTGTTCGAATTGACCTCTGTAAGTTTGAAGCTTTGCTGCTTTGACTTTTGAATCTCCTTCATAAATATTTCGAAGTTTGTCCCAAATCTCTTTAGCAGATTTACACTGTGAAACTTTGGTGAATACCGTTTCACGAAGACCATTCATAAGTGCATTTGTGGCTTTGGAATTATTTTGACTGAGTTTCATTGCTTCGTCATTTGTTGGCGAAACTGCTGGTACTGTGTATCCATCTACAATTGATTGCCAAATTTCAAATCCTTGTGCATGTATATATGTCTTCATCCTTATACTCAAAAATTCATATACTTCTATCCATCAAACCGTGGTATTCCATTTTTATACAAGTTGTTGCTCTCCATGATCTACCTTTCAGTGGTTAAATTGATTTCTGAAGGAATCTCACTCTGATACCAATTGTTGGATTACTGAGAGGGGGGTGGGGTGAATCAATAATAGAAAATTTTAATCATTTTTAACCATATAATCCAAGTGTTATATCAATGTAGCATTATCATCCAATAACTGCAGAGTAAATAAGCAATGAAAAAATGAACAATTATACACATACACAATACACCAGTGTTTTACGTGGAAACCCAAAGTGGGAGAAAACCACGAAATGATTTTTCTTATATGTCTTGAAGAATTACATTCATTGGAAGCACCAAATTCCTTTGTTTTCCAGCTGCAACTGGAAGGAGGCTCCAACCCCTAGTTTCTCAGGCTACAACATGAGGGAAGCTCCAACTCCCCAATTCTCTGGATACAACCAGAAGGAGGCGACAACCTCCTAATTTTTTCGGCTACAACCACCTATCCTTGCCCCGTCCAACCACCCTAATGTATAAGTAGAATGATGAAACCACTGTCACACTATCACTGTGAGATATACCACTGTACAATTGTATCAACATGTACCACTGACCTGCATCCAACCTGTACAACTTCCCTGTAATCAATTTGTACCTGAGCTGAACATGTATCAACGCGTAGTACTGCATCACGCGTATGTATGCGCCCTATTTGTTATGCAACCCATGTATGTACGTGACCAAACTGTTATGCAACCTGTGTATCCCTTCTGAAAAACTAGGGTTTCCGTTCTCTTGAAAACTTCTGATCCTCTGTAACTTCTTTCACATATATTTGTAACCTGTCACTGTATCCAGACTGTATCTGTACCCTATGATCACATCCTCTTTACCCAAAAAAAAAATATATCTCTCTAGTCACGTGCCATATAAATGTGTGTAATCATAAACAAGTATAATATCCCTCACATGATCTAGACATCAAACCCTCTCTGGTATTCAGCCTCTTAATACATCAACCACTGCAAAAATAGAATCTCTCAACCATGTACCATAAAAACCCTTAGCTATATGCTAATAAATACAAGATGTGCCACAACTCTAACAATATGTATTAGTGATAAATTATACCAGCACTGTATTTCTGTAGTTTAAGTTCCCATGCAGCCACTAGTCTCTCTAGGGAGAATTCTCAAATCTCCATAACCATTTCTCATGCATACATCAAAATCCAACTATTCATAGAAATAAGACATACATTTTGAACCAATGGATAGATTTGATGTATCTGAGCATTGTAGACCTTATTGGGAGCTTTATCTCTTAATCTAGAACCTCTGCATCTTCATTTTCTCAAGTTTCCATGGCTTTACCAACATGTATGCACCCTAATACAATGCCAGCCCGCGTATTTCTTAGTATGTACGCACCCTAATACATTGTCATCCTACGTACGCCTCAGAAAATAGGGTTTTTTAGTATTCGCTGTAATTCCAAGAATTGCGCCGTCAACCCTTCGTACTACGTCATACTTTCACAACTTCAGATGTATCAATGAGTACTTGCAATAAGCTTCACACAACAAAAGATATTAAATGTGTTCACGTGTAATTAAATGAGAGAGCTTTGCCTCTTATTTATACTTTCATGTAGCAATACACTTTCCTTATTTTAGGGAGTTCTCCATTTACTTTATTATTTAAATAATTTCTTTTGCAAACACTTTGACTTTTAGGGTTTTCTATGACTCATGAGGGTTCTCCAACTTCATATGGCCATAACTCTCTAACCATGAGGAGTTATGTGACGTTCCACATACCACTGAAAATGGCATGAAAAGAACTATCCATCTAGGATAGTTTCACTGAAAAATTCACTGACCTTCATCTCATTATTCCACAATTAAGCATGGGTTCTCTAACCATACTTCTAGGATAACTTGATCCGCAAAGCGTCTTCCCATGAGGGATTTCACCATAAGGGGACCACTTGGATTTCATCCATTTACACTTCTTATCAACTATGACAAGACAATAATGATTCATATTTACATCAAACAAACTTGGGTCCATTACCCAAACCTTTGTGCTACCGAACTTTCTTCAAGGGTTGACATCAATGACAACCAACCTTAATCAACATTGGGGATAGACACCTAAAACAATTGATAATTCATCCAAACATATGGTTGCAACGATGCACAATGCTTTTCATTGCTTATGTTTTAGTGCATTTAAACACTAAATCCAATAATTTCGACAACCATAATTAGTTGTAAGTTTTAATGGGTGTGTACAATAATATTGTATATCTACATTAAATGGAGTACACACATGTATATCCAAAAACTGAGGCAAACATCTAGAAATAGAACCCAACACATAGAGAACACAGATTTTTACCTTGGAAACTCAAATGGGAAAACCAACATTCGATGGGGGTTTAATTTGCTCAAGAAATTGTTATAAAGGGTGAACTATGGATCTGAATTAGGGATTTAATGCAATCTTACTCATTGGATAAATTCTAGATGGATTTAGATTAGAGACAACCTTCAATCTTGAAGAAAGTCTCTTCTTCTAATTCCTTGATTTTCTGTTATGCCCTTCTTCTTCATTTCCTCTCTACTTGTCTTCCTCTCCTCTTCATTGTCATTTGATTCCAACGACATAATTTTTTAGTAGGGATCCTTGGAAGGCCAACCATCAAGATGTGTCATCTCATCTTCTCCTAGTTTTGGATTTGAACAATTAATTCAAACTTTTCCAAAAAATAATTATGAAGTATAAATTGAGAGAAACATTTCAAATCCATTTCAGAATACTTTCCCATTTAGAGGCTTTTGGTCCCCAAAATATTCAACTTAATTCATTTATCTTCTTGTTCTCTAAAGTTGTGTGCTTGCCTCCTCTTTTGCCATAGATTAGAGTTGTCTCTCGGTTTTCATGGAGTCTTAAATAACCATGTCGAGTCATCTCTATGTATCAATCTCTAACAAATCTCCAAAAAGGGGCTCTTCTGCTATAGATGGAAGATAAGAGATGAATAAGGATTTCCTTTGGAATAATCCTATTATCCACTTCATTGATGGATATGGAATATTTTTCTATTGTAGGTTCTTGGGCAATGATTGTTCCTTATTCTGTCTCCTTACCCTTCACTCTCAAAACTTTTTGTTTAGCTGCGCGGTTCTTGGGATGAAGTTCCAGATGAAGCCTCCAACATGTCCACTAAACCTGTAATGTTGGTAAAAATTCTTGCTAATGCATTGGCCACTTGACACTCTTCATGTTCATGTTCTTTTGAACTTGTAGCTATATCAAGTATTCTTTCTATTCTTCCCACATAAGGAAAATGCATTGGAGTACCAACAGTCATTAGCCTTGTGAAATTTTTTCTTGTAGAAGAAACAAGCCATATATACTTTGACATACCTCTTTGGTTTTTGCTTGTCCATGTTAGCTTGTTTTCTTGGTCCCTCAAGTGTTGGTGTAGTTTTGGATGGTGGAAACAGCTCTTGGATGCCCTCTTTCAAGTTTCTAAAAGAAAGTTGGAATGGTTTGGTTATTTTTATCCGCCTTTTCATCGATTGAAATAGATTCTTCTTTGGTCCCTCTTTACTTAACAAAGGTTATCTTGGTGGTCTTTGATTGAGTTAAAATCTCTTGTCCACAAAAATCTAGGCCTTCATGCTTGGACCTGTGTTTAGCTACAACGAGGTTTACACTCCCTTGGATTCTCTTGCCTAGCCCTTGGACATCATAGCTCATTTTCCTCACAAGATTAGAATCAATGCCTATGGTATGATTTTAAAAATCACCAACCGACACTTGAGAAACAAATTGAGAAAGGTCCACAGAGGGTGAAATTACCATGTTCATCTCATTCATGTTGTTGGATTTTACAGTAGAAATGGGAAGTGTTTGTACTTCCTTGGTCTCTTGGATAGCTACATGGAACTTGGACAATGTATCAAGCTCATTTTCCATCTCTGCAATCATCTCCTTTAAGTGTCATTTCTCCTCTTGGATCTACACATTGATGCCTCTTAATTCTTCCAACCTCTCTCTTTTCAGTGCCTTGCCCACACTGGGTTTGATTCTCCTCCAAGTGACAATAGTTGCTTCAAGGCCATAGATTCAACTACTATAATACCAGTATAATCCATAAATGGTAGGCCTATGGCATGTCCATCTCATCAACATGGATCCTCTATTAAAATAAAATTTGTTATTTTCTTTTCATTCACTGATAGGATATGTTCATGCCTATTTTTTAACTAGAAATAATGGCTATGTGCCAATCTAGTTCCAAGGCTTGGTTTTTGCATTCAAACCGTTATAAAAATATATACCCAACCATAAAACAAGCAACACAGATACAATGAATGGCACTTTGTGTACACAAATTCCAACACCCAAAATTTGTGGCCTTCTTTAATGGGAAAACACAACACTTTGGTGAGATAATACTCTACCCATTTACCACATATTTATCTATTATACTAAACCAACATTCCAAAGGTGAATGCTACTCCTCATTGTTGTCCATGATGCATTAAAAATGTATATGTCTGGTGAAAATTTGAAAGTCCATTCACATATACAAACAACAATTATATTTATGCAAAAAAGGGATGTTGTAGTATGTGGTTTATACAACGCACAAATAATTACTTTAGCTCAACAATCCAAGAAAATTGTTCATGCATTCAATTCCAACGTTGGGGTATTTAGACATTGTAATTGATTAAGGACAATATGAATTTTGTAAATGTGACATGTTTATAGAATCCTTTTAATTAGTGAACATGCCCCAACTTATAATGTTGTGGTTTATTATTGCACATTGATTACACAAGGAATAAGTCAATGATAAGGCATTGGGGATATATGCCAAAAATAATTAATAAATCATCCAAACATATGATTGTAACAATATTTTTCATTGCTTGTGTCTTGGTACATTTAAACACTAAATACAATAATTCTAGCAACCATGATGAGTTCCAAGTGCTAATGGGCGAGTACAATGCTATTGTGCATCTACATTAAACGGGGTACACACATGTATATCCAAAAATTGAAGCAAACATAAAAAAGGAGAACCCAACACACATAGACAACAATGGTTTTTACCTTGGAAACCCAAATGAAAAAATTGACATTCAATGGAGGTTTTATTGGATTAGGAAATTGTTACAAACGGTGAGACATGCATCTTAATCAATGACTTAATGTATTCTTACTCACCAGAAAAATTGCAAATGGCTTTGTCTCATAGACAACCTTCAATCTTCGAGCAAGTTTCTTCTTTCAAGTCTTTCATTTTCTACTACTGCCTTTTTTCTTCATTTCCTCCCTAGCTCTCTTCATCTCCTCTTCACTATCCTTTGATTCCATTGAAATTATGTTCTTAATAGGGCTACTTGGAAATCCAACCATCAAGATGAGTCATTTAATCTTCTCATGGTTTTGGCTTTGAATAATTAATTCAATATTTGCCAAAATTTAATTTCAAGTTTAAAATGAGAGAAATATTTCGAATCCATTTCAAATCAAGCCCATGTAAATTCACAAGCCCGAGGGTGCATAATCACAATATAAGGGTCCACATATAAGTCACCATGAATATGCTCTATATTTAGTTAGTCATTATATCTCTTACAAGCATATGATTTAACTATGTTACAAAATCAACTATTTATCAAATTAAGTATGACATAGAGCTATATATGTTAGGAAATGCTAAATTTAGTCCTTTACTTCCAAACATATCTTTAGATAAGGTGGTCCTTTACTTCCAAACATATATTTAAATTATTGGATGCCCATTTTATTCTAAATTGAACTGTCTTTTCTATAAAATAAAATAAAATGTTTAGGTCTTATTTTTGTCCACTCCCACTTGAATATGGAGCCAACCTAATGAGGTTGGAAACTTAGAATTTAGGTTGGTCTCATAGAAAGTGTTGTAACTTACCACTAAGCCCAAGTGACTCCCTATTCCCTTTTTGTTACATTATATGAAATGACATATTTTTAAGCTCCAATAATTTTCCTAGTTATGGTAATATGTTTTATAGGGCAAATGCCTTTTTAGGGTTATGAATTCTATTTTTTTCCTGCGTTTGGTTTGGTTTAGTTTTTTTGTTAGATTTTCTATGTTGCATTTGACATTAATTTATGAAAGGGGAAGTCTAAACATAGGTTTTCTTACGATGAATTGGTTTATGGGATTTTATATTCGAAGATATCATGCAATGTATTTCTACATAATACAAGCATTCAATACTCTATGGACGCCAAACCGAATTGGTTTATGAGATTTTATATTCGAAGATGTAATGCTTCATCATGCATTGTATTTATACATAATACAAGCATTCAATACTCTATGGACGCCAAACCCATATCCAACAATCAAGGACGAGGTGGAAGTGGGGGGACCTTTAATAAGTCATGGATATGCCATTGTTCTATTTTACATGGTATTATATTGTTGTTGACCACCTTTTTTTTTTATAGTTGTAGTACGAATGTATAAAATTATGCCCTTGGTAATAAACCAATACACAAAACTTTGATTTAAATTTATCTGTTCAAATTTTAGAATTGGTATATTCTTTAGGCATGCCCATTTTTTTTTTAATGCATTCATTTAAAACATGCTATCTATTTTTTCTTTGCTCAAGGTTTTATGGAAATGACATGAAAATACCATTTATTGTAAATACCATAAATTTATCACAGTAAAGACATAACTAGAAATGACCTATGTATATGTATATAAGGTAAAGAGTTTAGTGAAATTGACTTGTAAAACAAGAAAGAAAGAACATGGAATCCATGCATATGTTGCATAATGTTAACTATATGTGACATGTGTGTATTGACAATATACACTCGACCCTAAACAAACCTTGATTTTGAAAATAGTGTGATCATACTTTCACTCACCTTTGAATCTGCATCTACGTTGACAAACCTTGACATCCTTGCTATATTAGGTCCCCATACATTGCACACATTAGATTAGCCATTTATATTAGGCCTACATGTCAATTTTAGGTTGGTTACTATATTTTGTGAGAATATCTTTGTTGGATTTCTTTTACCTACCCCACATTTATACAACTTGTAGAGATTGCTTCTCTTGTTTTTCCTTTTATCGTAGCCCAACTGTGTTTCACTACCAAACTAGCATCAAACATATTAGACCTACATGCCAATTTTAGGTTGGTTACTATATCTTGTGAGAATATCTTTGTTGGATTTCTTTTACCTACCCCACATTTATACAACTTGTAGAGATTGCTTTTGTTGTTTTTCCTTTTATTGTAGCCCAACTGTGTTTCACTACCAAAATGGCATCAAACATATTAAACAATGAAGAAATCATGTCTATTTAATTATGTTTCTCTTGTTCTAGGGTATCTACAACAATAATTAATCTCACCTATAAACTAAGGAGAAATATAAACTAAAAATCTATTTGTAGGCCCTCTTCATTTACCAAATATTAATCATCAAAACATACCACATAGGAAAGATTATACTTTTCTTCCTCGCCTCAAAGCATATGAAAAGCATAGAATGAAATCCAACTTGTGCACCATAGGTATTGTTCTCTTTGTTGTTGTGGATGCTAGGGTTGTGGGGTGGTTGACATTGCTCACAAATTGGTTGAAAGAATTCTTAAACAAAATATTGTGTCATGGACTACAATAATCATTATTTATTCCCAAAATAGCCACTCCCATGAAGCCTTGACGTTCTTCATTGAAATGAAATTCTAGGGTACAAAAGACAACTCATTCACCATATTTAGTGTACAAAGTATCCAATTGTTATTTGTACAAAGTTGCAGCAGGCCATAATGGAATTTTCCTTTCCCTGAAAACCTAGCTTCACTATATCAATAAGTTCATTATGTATTTACAATAGTGCAATATAAAAATAGTGACATATGCAACCAACCAAATAGTTAATAAAAAAATCTCTATACAACCAATTAGTTTAAAAAATATTGACTGAAATAAAAAATTAACTAATATAACATAGGAATACAAAATTAAAGGATACCAAATACCATATACACTACACTATACACTATGTTACCAAATATCATATATGCTACGCTGCAAAATAGGGATATCAAATATATTAGCTACACGCTACTATTTTGCATGTGGATACCAAGAATATCATATTGTTGAATATATTACTCTAATTGGTATCCATGTTGGTATCACATGTAGTATTTAATTTGGTATTTGGAGTATTATGGAGTAATATTATTTATCAGATATCTTTGGTATCCATCCAAAATATGGTATCCAATTGCTACTTTTATTTTTTTGTTGTTTTATATTCAATCATTCTATTTCCACTAGTTGCATCATCCAACATCAACCTCGTTTAACCTTCCCCTTCCCAACAAAATCAAGTTTTTTCTTAGCAAAATCCTCCAAAATAACCTAATACCCCACAACAAAACAAGGGAAAGAAGAAGAAGGGTAATAACAATAATAATCAACACTAGAACTAGGGGCAAGGGGGGAATCTGCAAAATCACCCTCACAGTGTTGGAAACTCCAATGATAAAAATTAAAATCAAAACCAACCCAACAATAATCATCCCAAGCAAGGCCCCTCCCATTGTATGGATAATTTATTAAAGAAATGTCACTTGGGCATTATTGTATAATTTAATTCCATAGAGGTTATGGATAATTCAACAAAATAAATCCGCCCATCTTTAGAGTTGGTCCTCGACAAACATCATCGGGTCTTTGAGATACCAAAGGATTTACCCCCTTCTCGAGGAGAGCATGACCACGACATCCCCCTTATTCTGATAAGTCAACCACCAAATGTATGTCCTTATCAACACCCTTTTTCAAAAAATAATGAAATAGAAAAATATCATTCAAGAACTAATGGAAGCGGGGGTCACACATCCCAATACAAGCCCTTACTCTGTTATGATCCAAAGCCTTAAAAATGATAAAAAGTCAATGAATTACAGTCCACCTCGAGGGGGAAACCTCTTTTTACAATATATCCAATTCATAATACAATATGAGATGAGATAAGATGATCCTAAGACTAGGNATATATATATATATATATATATATATATATATATATATATATATATATATATAGGAGACAAATGGGTACAATTGTGATGAAAGGGTGCAATGAAGGGTTCTAGCTGACCTACACATATAACAATAGAAATGTAATAATTCAATATCTAGGGATTAATAAGGGGTTTTATAAATAACACAGGGCTTTGTCTAGGGCTTAACATGCCCCTCGCATTCAAACAAGTGTTGTACTCAACACTTGACTAACCATAGTTGCTTCTGCACGAAGAAATCATCTTCCCATGTCACCTCTTCCACTAGTAGGTTCTTCCATTTGATGAGGTACTATGTAATTGCTCGATTTCTCAACTGCTTAATTCTTGTTTCAAGGATTGTTTATGGTTCTAGTATGATTTTCCCTTCTTCATTGATCTCTAGTAAAATAGTTTGGACTAGGAACTTGTTGTCAGTTACCTTCTTTAAGTAAGAAACATGGAAGACTAGATGTACACGTGAAAATGGAGGTAACTCCAATTTGTAATCCATACTTCCAATCCTTTTCAAAACCTTATAGGGGCCATAATATTTGGGTCTTAATTTATTGTCCTTCTTTTGTTGCTTGAGGGAAATATGTTTGTATGATTGTAGCCTCAAAAATACCCAATCCCCCACTTTAAATTCCTATTCATTACGATGTTGATTTGCTTGTTGTTTCATCCTGTTTTGTGCCATAACCAAGTTGTCCTTCAATAGTTTGAGGACCTCTTGTTGGTTCCCTATGTGGTCCTCCACTGCTTGAACCTTTGTATTCCCTTTCAAGGGTGATGTGATGGATGGAGAATGATATCCATAAAGTTCCATAAATGGGGACATTTTGATGAAGTATGGAAGGATGTGTTGTACCACCATTTTTCCAAGGGAAACCACTTGACAGATTGTGTTTGTTTATTAGATGCAAAACAACAAAGATATCATTATAGACATTTATTTACAATCTCAGTTTTCCCATCGGATGGATGGTGGTAAGATGAGTTGTGAGCCAATCGAGTACCCAAACAAGAAAATAATCCAGTCCAAAAATTTCTCGTGAAAATTGGATTTTTGTCGCTTACAATAATCTTGGGGACTCTATGTAGCTTTTGAACTATTTCCATAAATGATGCGGCTACTGTACTTTCTTTAAGAGGATGAGAAAAAGAGAAAAAATGGGCATACTTTGTCAGTCGATCTACTACTACCATGATGACAGTATTTCCTTCAGATTTGGGTAAACCTGTAATAAAATCCATTGAGACTTCTTCCCAACATTGACTTGGTATAACTAATGGTTGTAGGAGACATGGAGTCTTGATTGTCTCTCCTTTATTCTGTTGGAAGAACAAACATTTAGACACAAAATTTTTAACATCAATTTTAAGGCCTTCCCATAAAAAATCCTTCTTGATCCTGTGGTATGTTTTCAAGAATCCTGAATGTCCTCCTATAGGAGAAGTGTGCAATTCCAGAAGGACATTCTATTTGAGTTGGGAATTCTTACATAAATATAGGCGATCATGATACCATAGAAAATCATTCTTCCATACAAATTTATCTACTGAACTAGGGTCCTCATGTAGTTATTGAATGATCTTGCATACCTCTTGATCTTGCTTCCATTCTATCCTTTCTTCTTCCACCCAATCAGATTGAGGAATAGAAATAGCACATAATGAACCTTTTGTTTCTTCTTCTTTCCTTGAAAGGGCAGTTGTCACAACATTATGTTTTCCTTTTTTGTTGATAATTTCAAAGTCACAACCCAACATCTTTGTAACACATTTTTGTTTCTCTTCTAAAGATAATCGTTGCTCCAAGAAGTACTTCAAACTATCATGATCTGTTTTTACTTTGAAGTGTCTTCCTATTAGGTAAGGGTGCCATTTCTGAACTGCATGTAGCATATTGGAAAACATTTTTTTTTCATAAACAGGTTTGACTAATTTTTTTCCCTTAAGTTGGATACTTCCAAAGGTAAGGGACCTTCCTTATTGCATTAAAATTGCACCAATTCCATGGCCTGAGGCATCACTCTCCACAATAAATGTTTTTTTAAAGTTCGTTGTGGCCAAGACGAGAGTTGTACACATAGTCTCCTTAAGTTTTTCAAAATCTTTGGTTGCTTCTTCGGTCCAAGAAAATGCTTCCTTCTTTAATAATGTTGTTAGAGGTGCGACTATTTAACCATAGTTCTTGACATTGTGGTAATATCCTCTCAATCCTAAGAATCCTCTATTTTTCTTCAAGGTTTTGTGAATTGGCTATTCGCTCATAGATTTAATTTTGTTAGGGTCCACTTTTACACCTTCATGAGATACAATATGACCCAAATATTGCACTTCTTGAACCCCAAAGGCACACTCGGAAGGATTTGCATAAAGTTGTTTCTCTTCCAATAGTTGTAATACTTTGTCAACATGTAGTACATGCTCTTCCCAAGATTTGCAATAGATTAGTATGTCATCAAATAATACTAACAAAACTTTTCCATGGAAGGGCCTGAAAACACAATTCATTAAGATTTGAAATGTTGAAGGTGCATTACTAAGTCCAAATGG
>ML800746.1:304506-337451 GCA_009831015.1 Picea engelmannii
ATAGATCACAACCAAACCTCCTCTGTTAGCCAAAATAAAACCCCAAAATGCATCAAATATCTCCAAATAAGAAGAGTACACTTGGGTCCACAATCCAACTCCAATGTTGGGTGCCCCTCTAAAATAGGTGGTTTAACCTTATAAAAGTTTATTTAAATCCATATGGTGTTGGAACATGTGATGTATAAGTAGGTTTATCACAACTTTGTATCTTCTAGACACAATGATTTGACAATCGATAGTCGAGTAGAAGAGATGATTGAGTGGCCGACTAAGGGATTGACTGGATGGTCGACTAGGCATTCGACTAATAGGGAAATTAAAATAGGACAATTAACCAATTCGTGGAACAAGGTAGAACTTAAGGAGTTTGTTATGTGTCTTAACCAATATATGTGGACCTCATCATCCTTGCTTCAAGAGAGTTGGTTACATCTTGGTGCTATATAAGATAACCTTATGGGTTGATCTAAACAACAAGAAATGAGCATGCATGTAGTGTATCGTGTAGGACATATTTTGGTTTCTTACACTGCTATGTATGTTGAGATATGCTCAATCATGTTTAAGTGTTGTAACATTATTTTTAAACACCACAACTCTCTTGGAATACTATCTCTCTAATCTACTTAATCCTATAATTATTTGGCATGGTATCAAAGCTAGTGATTTGAAATCTAGCCTATTACTTATGAGTCTTGTAAAGGCTATATGTGATACACGCAGTTGACAAGTGGGATCTATCTAGTAGATTGACTTAATCTAAGATTAGATTTGTAGATCGACATTATGAGTTTCAAGCAAAATCCTATGGTTATGAATGGCCACAACTATGGAATTTGGATATGAGAATATTGTTAAAAAATAATGTGTCATGGTAGTTTACAAAAACTATGGTTCTAGATTCAAAGGATGACCAACAAAAGTTTGTCATCAACGAGAAGAAGGATAAGGCTATAAGAGTCATAATTGCCTACATCTTTACAAAGATTTTCTTTCATACAAGTGGGATTAACTACTTGAATGTTGGTCACTCTATATTGGTTAAGGAATTCTCCCATACTAGCAAAGCAATGAAAGAACAAGAGTTGTTGGAGGAAAAGGAGAAGGAGATAAAAGAAGTGAAAAACCAATCCAATAAATAAGGTCATTGATACTTTAAATCATCCCACTGTGTCCATAAGTATTGCCTTCAGAGATGATTTGGATCACCAGAACACCAAGATTTTTGAGAACTTAGGTCAAAAACGAGAAGAACCAGATATTTTCAAACAAAAGGATCTTGGAAGATAAAGTGATGCATAAAGAGAAAGCATGAACAAAGTAGACATCTTTAGCCTTATGATATTTACTTATTGTTCATTGAGACCTAGAGAAAATTAGTGAAACTAGTAGTAGTATCAACGTAAATATAGATAGCATAAGTGATGAACCTCCATATATAATTTTTCTAGTCATTGCTTAAGTACACTCTGACAAAAGTAAAGGTTGTGACCAAAGTCGAAAAAATAGAAAGAAAAGGTAGAGGCCAAGCCAAGAAAAGAAGTAACAATGACTAGTGTACACTTACCTTCATTCCTTATGATGAGTTAATGAACTAGACAAGTACAAGGCCTAACCAAGTCCAAAATGCAATTGATATTGTTGAGTTGATGAACTAGAACAATCTGCATTCGTAGATTAAGAGGCCCCTTTACGCCTTAAAATCCAAGGACACGAAGATAAGGGATAGTTTACACATCTAAGGAAAAATAGTGGTATCATTCATAGGTAAGGCCCAACCAAGTTCAAAAAGTAACTAATATTGATGATTTGATGAACAAGAAAAGTATGGAATTCATAAAGTAAGGGTAATTTAAGGGAATGTTGGCTTGTTCATTTGGAGGGTTGGGTTGACCCACTTGTAGGACCTTGCTTGCTTGGTGGAGGATTGACCTGCCTGCAAGCATTAAAGAAATTTTTAGGTCTAAAATGGGCCTTCTAAGGGAAATAGTAAAATAATAGTTAAAATAATAAAACAAGAGTTATGATTTTTCAAAGGGAAAAAAAGAAAACTAGTTTTTTTATTGTATTTTCCACTGATTTCCTTATAGGTTTTCTCAAATATCAAGTGTAGCCACTCATTGAATGTGGAATTAAATGCCACATCCAACAAGTACACACTTTGCATACTTTTTAGATAGACTCACAGTGAGATAAACTGGAAATACATGAAAAAATGTGTTTCTTTTCAGAAACATATTTTTTTCATGTATTTCCAGTTTATCTCACAACAAATTTATCAAAAGTATGCAGATTGGTGCTTGTTGGATACATGATTCAATCATGTGTCCAATGATTTCCTACACTTGAAATTTAAGTAAACCTATAAGTAGATAAGTTGAAAATACGATAAAAAAAAGTAGTTTTTTCTTTCCCTCTAAAACTATTTACCCTTATGGTTGACATCATCATCGTGAATCCTATTGGTTCTTTTAAAGTTGATGTTGATACCACATTTTTTTTTTAGGCCCATTTTTACCTCAAAAATTCTCTAATGTCTTATAAGAGAGATGGGGGGTTGAATTCTTCGTTTCAAGGGTTGACTTGCAAGAGTGTAAGAGAGATGGAGGGTTTATGCAAGGCTCTAAGGTTAGAAGAAGGCTAGCCAAAAGAATAAGTTGAAGACTTTGATTCATAAAACCAATGAAGGTTAGGTTATCAAAATTGAGAAAAAAATTGTTTCTATGGATCCTTTCTCTTTTGAAATAATTGAAGGCTACTTGGCCTATGTGAAGGAACTTCAATTGAAATTGGGTGAATGCATAAATAATTTTCCCAAGAAAGATCGTCAACTCATAAAACTCATACCAATGAATCAAAAGACACCCTATGACATGCTATGTTCAATGTTTTGTGTCATCCATACCTATAGAAAATAAAATGGTAAGGATTATTCCCTTAACTCCTCCCATGGTTTATTAATTAGGGCATAGGAAAAATTGGTTGATGAAGGGAAATTTGAGGTCAAGAAAGAGGCCCAATTGTTGAAGAGTAAAGGTTGACATAATTATAAAGAAAAAGGTTGATAGGAGAAGAAACACAACTACATCGACTAGAATAATAAGAAGAAGCATGGTGATCAAACTTTGACTAATAAAGTAAGAAAGAAGAAGACATGCTACTATTGTAGGAAATGGGGACATATGGAGAAGGCTTGTAGGAAGAAGACCAAAGACCTAGAGGATAAAGTGAAGGAACTTGAAGGATACATGTTGATTGGAAGATCAATCGACCTGTAGAAATTAACTTCATAAGATAAGGTAGATAACTATATGTTGTTAGATTTTATGTTATTATTAAGTTTCTTTTCAATTTACAAGATAACCATAACATAGATAGGATCATTGAGAAAAACACAATCACAAGATACACAACATTTATCCTGGGAAACCCTCATGGGGGAGAAAACCCAACAAAAAATTTCTTAATATAGATATCCAATACAATGCCAAGATAATAAACCAAACACTAGAGAATATCCTCTCCCAAGTAATGCGCCTCTCTCTCTTCCTTCTTCTCCAACTGCAGCTCCAAACTTGCGTTCTGGATGATCGAATGAGTGAGTGAAAAAATTAGGCAATGACCTCCTTTATTTATACAAACTAACAAGTGCTAAAAGGAGGTGTCTCTTCACTGGCAGGGCCGACTTCTCTTTCTGGGTGGTTAGAACCACTTTATTTTTCCTGGGGGGCGACTTCTCAATTTGCATATTACAATCAGGGTTTGACCAATCCGCAAACGGGGATTTGGTCATTTACAATGTCCGACATGATCAATACACAAAAGGGGATTAATCTAGTGAATAATACAACAATAATAAATATAATACTCTTTGCAGTTACAATATTTCAACACTCCACCTTAACAAGAAGGGTATTCTACAACATCATCATGAGAGAGAGAGGGCAACATCTGAAACACTAACTGGAATATCTATAAATCATCAGAAGTTTTTCTCATCATCAATATCATCAACAACACAACACAAAGGTTGGAGCATCATCAACATCAGCACTAGTCTGAGAGTCTTCAACATGAGGCTGACATCACAACACAAAGCTGGCTACACAATATCATCAACACAAAGCTGACATCACAGCACGAGGCTGGAAACACAACATCATCAACATGAAGCTGGAATCACAACACTAAACTGGCAACACATCATCAACATGAAGCTAGCATCACATCACTAGGCCAAAAACACATCATCAACACAAAGTTGGTATCACAACACGAGGCTGACACATCATCATCAACATGAAGCTGGCATCACAACACGAGGTTGGCACATCATCATCAACATGAAGCTGACATCACAACATGAGGCTGACACATCATCATCAGCATGAAGATGGCATCACAACACAATGTTGGCAGCACATCACTACTCCCCCTTTCGAGGGAGGTCCTTTCGGACTACACCAATCTTATCTCGAAAGTGCTCAAAATTTACATGAGATAGAGGCTTGGTCAACACATCAACAACTTGTTCATCTGTGCTAACATATTTGATCTTTATGGCTCCTCTCTGCACCATATCACAGATGTAATGATATCGGATTTCTATGTGTTTTGACTTGTCATGGAACACAGGGTTCTCTGTCATCTTTATGTAGCTCTAGTTATCACATAGGATCATTGTTGCTTCCATCTCTAGGTCGAATAGACCTGTCAACAACTTCTGAAGCCATATGGATTCACAACTGGAAGAACATGAAGCAATGTATTATGCTTCTTTTGTGCTGAGAGAAATGCTAGATTACTTACTACTCTGCCATGAGATCATCGTTGACTCCAGACTGAAACAACATCCTGTAGTGCTCTTTTTGTCAAAGACACTTCCAGCCTAATCTGAATTAGTTTGACCACTCAGTCTAAAGTCATGATCTCCATCATAAATGAGACCACAATCTATTGTACCCTTAAGGTACCTAATCACATGTTTTGCAGCAACCAATTGAACATGTCTGGGTTCTACCAGAAACTGATTCAAGGTGTTCACAAAAAAACAAATATCTGGTCTGGTGTTTGTCAGATACATCAACGATCTAATGATCTGTCTGTATAGCGTAGCATCAATCAATTCCGATTAAGAGTCAACCGGGAGCTTCAACTTTGTTTCCATGGGTGTATTCATGGACTTGCACTCTAACATATCAAATCTCTTCAGTGTTTCAAATGCATACTTCCCTTGGTTAAGGAAGATACTCTCTGGTCTCTTCCAGACCTCAAGACCTAATAAATAGTGCATTAGGCCAAGGTCTTTCATCTCAAATTCTGCAGCGAGCTTCTTCTTACATTCAATGATGAGATTTTCTTCTCTAGTTAAGAATACGTCATCCACATACAACAACAATATAACATGCTCATCATTCATAACCTTGAAGTAAAGGTTAGAATAAACTTTACTCTTGGTAAAGCCCAAGCTCGTCAGAAAAATGTCAATCCTTCCATACCAATCTCTAGGAGCTTGCTTCAATCCATACAGAGATTTCTTCAACTTCTAGGCACGAGTCTTCCTGTCTTCAACTTCAAATCCTTGAGGTTGTTCTATATAGACTTCTTCTTCAATGACACCATTCAAGAAGGAGGTTTCCACGTCCATCTGGTGTAACTTCCACTTCATCTTAGTTGCAAGGTCTTTGATCGTTCTAATTGAAGTGTATCTGGCTACATGAGCAAATGTATCTTCATAATCAATGCCTTCCTTTTGAGAAAAGCCACAAGCAACAAAAATTGCTTTATATTTCTCAATACTTCCATCAACAACATGTTTTATTTTGAAAATCCATTTGGAAGATACCACATCCTTTCTCTTTGGTCTGGGAACTATTTCCCATACATCATTCTTTATGATGGATTGGTATTATTTTGTCATGGCATCTGCCCATTCTTTCTTATGAATGGCTTCTTCAAAGCAGGTAGGCTCCCTCTCTAAGAGATCACACATCAAAGCCATGTAACTGGAGAATGTCTTAGGTTTCTTCACTTGTCTCATGGTTCCTTCGGGGACACCATACTTCTCTCCATCTTGAATAAGTTCCCTTTCCTAGGTTGGATTTATCTTGTGGGAGATCGACATCTGGGGAGGTTCTTGAGATTTTATTATGTCATGGTCTTCTAGAATCTCCTCATCGGGGGAAGCTATAACTTCCCTCATTGGTTCTGCAGCTCTTGGAGCTACAGGTTCCTCTTCATATACTTCTTCAAGTTGGCATCTTCTTGATTTCTTGAGTGTTGCATCTTCATCAAAGGTTACATCCCTGCTGATATCAATATGATGGTAACCTGGTATATAAACTCTGAAGGCCTTGGAGACCTCACAGTATCCAACAAATATTCCCTTCTTTCCTGAAGGGTCTAGCTTGGTTCTCTTCTCTTTTGGAATATGTACAAATACTGGGCAGCCAAATATTTTGAGATGACTTACTTCTGGCTTCTTTCCAGAGAACATCTCTTCAAGGGTCTTGAACCCAAGTGCACTATGGGATAATCTGTTTTGTACATATACTGTTGTTTTTGTTGCTTCTTCCCATAAGTACATTGGAAGATCTTGATCATGGATCATGGTCTTCACTGCTTCCATTATAGTTCTTTTCTTTCTTTCTACTACACCATTTTGTTGAGGATTGTAGGGAGTGGTGAGCTCCCTCTTGATCCCAACATATTTTCAAAAGTTTACAAACTCTTTTGAGGTGTATTCTCCTCCATTATCTAACCTTAGTATCTTGATATTTCTTTCAGAAAGATTCTCTATCAAGGCTTTGAATTCCTTGAATTTACTGAACACTTCATCTTTTGATTTCAAAAAGTAAACCCAGGTTTTATGAGAATAGTCATCAATAAAAGATACATAGTATACATACCCATTGATGGAGGATGATGGCATTGGGCCAAACACATCTGAGTAAATGAGCTCTAGGACTCCTTATGCTTTACCGTCTCTCTTCAGAAAATGGTTCTTGATGTTCTTTCCTTGTGCACATCCATTGCACAGACCTTCATGGTCAACCTTGAGTTCTGGTAGAACTGTGACTACCTTTCTTACATAAGGTAATGCTTTGTAGTTGATTTGGGCTAATATTCTATGCCAAAGTTCACATGGATTCTCAATGGAGTGGGTCATGGCTTCTTCTGAGTGACCCTTTAGCTTACACAAGCCACCTTCTTCTTTTCCAATAACAATTGCTTCTTCCATGGTTTTTCCTTTGGCCCACATAAGGACTTCTCCATCTATGAAGGCACCTTTGAAGCCTTTCTTTTCTAAAGTTGATATGGAGAATAAGTTCTTTGTCAAACCTAGTACATATAGTACATCCTTCATCTTCATTGGGGTCCCTGAATTAAGCTTGTAATTTGATTCTCCTACTCCCTTTATAGGGTATTGATAATCATATCCAAGTGTAACTTTTTGAGAAAACTTATTTTCTGAAAGGCAATAGAGAATGTCTCTTTGACCTGTCATGTGCTTGGAAGCACCACTATCAATGAACCAAGTGTCCTCACCAGGTGATACTGATCCTGAGAGGGCAGAGATTAAGACATAGTCTTCAATTTGTTCTTTTATCATCTTTATGGGTGGTTCTTCATATTCAACTGCATGGGCATGGTGCCTCTTGTTTTTCTTCTTGTATTCTTCTCGTCTAGCTGGAAAATGTTTCACAATATGTCCCATCTTGTCACAATGGTAACATTGGTAGGACAAGGAATCTTTTTCTCTTCTTTGTCCTTTCTGAAACTTCTGGAATCTCCTTAGTTGAGATTCTTTATGTATGAATTTGTTTTGGGGGTGATAATCCTTATGAGTTTCTTTATGGAAGTAAGAGTTCTTTCTTCCTCCTTTAGTATGAGAAACTAGGGCTTGATATTCATCTCTTGATAGAAATGCTTCTCAGTTAGCTACTCTTACTTCTTCTTGAATGCATTCTTCCCAAAGACTGTCAAATTGTAGTTTCTCCTTTCTAGCACAAATAGTTTGGATGAATGCATCCCAAGGTCTTGTGAGACCATTAAGGGTTGTCATTATAAGTTCGTATTCATCTATAGTATGTTCAATTGCTTCTAGTTGTTCTTTGAATTGTGATATTCTGGAGAAATATTCCTGAATTATTTCTCCTTTCTGCATCCTTGTATTTTTGAGTTGAGTTCTTAGATTCATCTTCCGATTGATGTTCCTTCCTTCATATGATCTGGTTAGGGCATCAAACATTTCTTTTGGAGTCTTCTTTGAAGCCACTTGAGGAATCAAGTGATCTTTAATAGAATCTGCAATGATTCTTTTGGCCCTAACTGTGTCCTTTTGGTGTTTTTCTTTAGCTGCAACATCGGTGGGTTCTGGTACATTCTCTTTAATGAATGTTGCTAGGTCATTCTCTTCAAGAGTGATTCCAATACTATACTTCTAGGCACATAAGTTTTCCATACCTTCTAGCTTGTCAACAATCTTAGTGCTTACAGACATCTTTTACCTGGAGCTAGGAAAATGACCAAAACATGAAAATGCTCAGAATTGACTTTTGAACTTACCAGGAGGTGCACTTGGCTAAGGCGAGTGGCATGGTGTGGTTAGATTTCAGAAAATCCATTTTTTCCCCTTCAAACTTGACCAACGGATTTCTGGACTGGTGCTTCTGGTTTTCTGGTACTTTTGGTTTCCTGGTACTTCTGGTTTTCTGGTAATTCTAGTACTGGTGAAAACTAGGGTTTCACTTTCCGAGAGTTCTATCCACTAAAAAGGTGCACTGAAGGTGCCAAAGAGTTCCTTGGGCTAGGGCGCACTTTTCTAGATCACTTTTGGGCTGAAATTCCTCTTCAATAAAAGCCCTAATTTCCTTGTACGACAACAATGACATTTTTCTTTTTCCTGTGAAATGTGATCTCTTCAGCTTGGCTCTGATACTATGTTAGATTTTATGCTATTATTAAGTTTCTTTTCAATTTACTATATAACCATAGCATAGATAGGATCAATGAGAAAAATAAAATCACAAGATACAAAGAATTTGTCCTGAGAAACCCTCATGGGGGAGAAAACCCAACAAAAACTTCCTTAATATAGATATCCAATACAATGACAAGATAATAAACCAAACACTAGAGAATATCCTCTCCCAAGTAATGTGCCTCTCTCTCTTCCTTCTTCTCGAACTGCAGCTCCAAACTTGCGCTCTGGATGATCGAATGAGGCGCTAGCCTCCTTTATTTATACAAACTGACCAATGTTGAAAGGAGGTGTCTCTTCACTGCCAGGGCCGACTTCTCTTTCTGGGTGGTTAGAACCACTTTATTTTTCCTGGGGGTCGACTTCTCAATTTGCATATTACAATTAGGGTTTGACCAATCCGCAAAAGGGGATTTGATCATTTACAATGTCCGAGATGATCAATCCACAAATGGGTATTGATCTAATGAATAATACATGAATAATAAATAGAATACTCTTTGTAGTTATAATATTTCAACATATGTTTTATGTTAGTACTTGTCAAACCTTGCATGTTCAAACTTTTCAGAGAGAATATTGGATATTTGACTCTAGTTGCGCTCATCATATGGGTAAAGATGCATCTCTCTTCTCTATGATTAAAAGAGGCTATAGAAAATAAATATTTGTAGAACTTATTGTTTCACTTACTCTAATTATTATGCACTTACTATTGTGGGTTGTAGAAAGATTGAACATTATACTGGTTTGATCAGTGATGTGTATAGTGTACCTAGCTTGAGTGCAAATTTATTGTATGTACCCCAACCAACTTAGACGAACAAGAAGGTAGAGTTTTTGCTAGATCAATTTGTTCTAATGGATATGCACAACAACTTTATTGTCACCAAAGGTTTCCTTGATCCAAAGGACATATTATATCAGTTATGTATAAGTTCTATGAATTTCCAAAGAAATACCCAAGACCAACTACACTTATAGCTCACACCAATGACCAAAGCAAATTTTAGCATGAACAACTCAAACATCTAAAATTATGTAGCTTGAAAATAATGGTAAAACACAACATGGTTATTGGACTACCTAAGGTTGTTCCCCATGATGGAGTTGATGGAATTTTAATTTTTCTAGTTACACAATTACAATTACTTAATCCAATAGCAACTGCATGTAGGATCACTGAAAGATAGACAATCACAGATACAATATAACACAAAGATTATCCTGGGAAACCCTCGTGGGGGAGGAAACCCAGCAACCAAAATTCTCAATATAGATTCCTTCAAACAGTACAATGATGCACTATAGCTCTCCAAGAAAGACCAAGACAAAAACACCAAAAGAACTAGTCTCCAAGACTTGTGCACTAGACCTTTGTATGCACTCTTCCCAAAGCCTACTGAACTTGGGAAACTTATTTATTGAACAAATTCCTTGGATGAATGCATCCCATGACCTTGGGAGGCCATTCAAGGTAGTCATTACCATCTCTTCTCCTTCTACTGAGTCACCAATGGCTTCTATCTGCTCCTTGATTTGATTCACTCTTGAGAAGTAGGAGTGAATGGTTTCTAAGTTCTACATTTTCACATTCTTCAACTAAGATCTCAGAGTCATTCTTTGATTTATGTTGCTTCCATCAAACAGACAAGTTAAGGTGTCCATCATTTGCTTTGGAGAAGATAATGATGATATATGATGGATAAGGTGGTCCTTAATGGAGTCTACAATAATCCTTTTTTATCTCACCATGTCCTTCTTATATTTTTCCTTAGCTTCATTTCCTTGAGGTTCTTGAACCTCTTCTACAATGAACTTATCAATTTCATGTTCTTCAAGAAGGAGGGTTACTCTGTACTTCTATTCCCTGAAGTTAACAAATCCATCTAGCTTCTCATCGATCTTTTTCCTGGCAGTCATCATGCCTTCTGATGGTCTTGGTTTGTCCGGAAACTGTCTCTAGACTGAAAACGACTCCCTTTTAGGCTTCTAGATCTGCAATTGGCTTCTATTCATGCCTGCTCTGATACCATGATGGAATTTTAAATTTTCTAGTTACACAATTACAATTACTTAATCCAATAGAAACTGTAGTAGGATCACTGAAAGATAGACAATCACATATACAATAGAACACAAAGATTATCCAGGGAAACCCTCGTGGGGGAGAAAACCCAGCAACCAAAATCCTCAATATAGATTCCTTCAACCAGCACAATGATGCGCTATAGCTCTCCAAGAAAGACCCAGACCAAAACACCAAAAGAACCAATCTCCAAGACTTGTGCGCTAGACCTTCTTATGCGCTCCAAGATTGACAAGAGAAGTGTGTGAATGTGTGTCCAAATGAGAGGAACCTATCCTCTATTTATACACAACAGTGTTTCTTGAAGAGACATGACTCTTGACCTAACTAACCCATAAAACAGGGCCGACTAGCCACAATGAGGCTTTTTACAATTATAATTAAAATACCAATAATATAATAATTTATGTTGAGCCGACTTGTACAATATAATTATAATAACCTTTAAAAGGTTTGACTAAAACAAACATACAAGAATATCTTTCGTAGTTACACAAAAAATATTAACAGGAGAATGTGAAGGATGTATACATGGAAATCATCATAAGGCTACCTTTGAAACATTGAAATCTTGGAGAGAAAAGACCTCTCTACAATTTGGCCATAGTGACCAATGCTCCCTAAACAAACCATAACTAGCTAGTGCAGGTTAATGTAGAAATTTCAATACAAAGTATGTATTGCCTGGATTCTCCTGATCTAACGATTATATGCCACTGTTAAGTACAAAATCACTTCTACAAATATTCTTGCGGAATTTAAAACACGATCGCCAATTGCAATATCAAGAAGAAAGATCAATCACACATAACAAAAATGTTTTACTGGGAAAGCATAAAGCTAAAAACCCCACTATCATATATTATGTATATCATGGATCATGAAACAATCTCATACAAAACTTTAATCCAAGAGCTCTCAATACAATATACAATTGTCTCACACTGTCATACAAAAATTGAAAAAATCATGTGCCAGTTTATTGCCTCCAGACAGCCTGCCTCCTCTACGCAATCCCTGCTAATGGAAAACCTGCAAATGAATTCAAATCCTCTTTCCTAGGTTGTGCATTCCTCATGGGCACATCCACTGTGTGTGTGATTGCATGAGTGCACTCACTCAAATCACAACTGATAGCCAATATGTCCCTTTTGTTACAATATAATGGATGTGTTTGTTTTACCATTGACAATATCGCTATTGTCACCCAACCATAGGCCGAAGCCACCCTCCGAGCACCTTAACCTTGACAGAGAATCATTCTAGAAGCAAACCCTAGGCTAGATAGCCAAACAAGGGGTAGTGCACCTTTCCCCAAGGATAGCACACCAACAAGAGCTGATCAGATAGTCCAAACCCTAACCAAGAGATAGTCCAAGACAAACATGATTTACTAGCTGCAACAATTGCAATGGAAGCTCTCCTCCAAACCTGTGCACAAAACTGGGCACTACAGTGTGCACAAGTTTTTCTCTACCATTCTGAGACTGCCTGCCAGAATTAAGACTTGCCTCTTGTATTTATAGTAATTTTGGCTAACTACCTGCACCGACTTCTCATTATGGGTATCTGTTTATTCAATATATATTATTTCTTCTAGTCGACTTATTCTCTTGTAAGCTAATAACCTAATATAGGTCATCCTCTTGAGCCAACTTGACTTCTAGGGTTATTAGCCAACTCATTAGGGTTTCTTCTTGCTTCCCAAAGTATTATATTCTCGTCAGGTTTACACGTGGAGGTAAATACCTCCCGCAACTACCATAATATTAACACTCCCTCTTAGCTAGGGAGGTATTTCAGGTAATGGTCTTGAGCAAAAGCATACCATTCACCCGGTAGCATCAATATAGTTGTATAGACTATCTCATGACTAGATCATGAGCACCATCATCATCATCAATGTCATCAGCTGCATCATCTCTCGAAACCATACTCTATATGAGTAATCAGACATGATGATGGATAAGTCACTCACACCACAGAGTGACACAAGAGCCATTCTTCTAATCTGGACATTTGTCCAAGAAGAATAAATGTCCTGAACAATTTTTCGTTTGGGAAATCTCTATTCATTGATCATTCATCTGGCTGATAATTATTTTCAACACTACTAATAGTCTTCAAGGTAATCAGAACAATATCATTCAATAGAACACAACTGTGTCTATCCATAGTAGTACATAACTACAATCCAGTGGTATACTACCACACCAAGTACCACACAGATACTTGATTAAACAGTGGAACTCATCCACCAAAGTAGTATACATCTACTATCTAGAAACATACGGTCTTCATAACAATCATCTGATATTAACCTGCACAGAAATAATGTTATGATATAAGATGAATCATCTGAGCCATTCTTCCACTCACATATGTGAGATCTTGGAAGAGTGTCTACCCTTAGAAGGTCAAACATCAATGATGAGCTATCTGGACTATTCTTCTCAAGCAAGGCAGAATAACTGTCCTGATTTCTGAGCCTGAACCATTCCCCACCCTGGGCCATTCCTCCGACACTAGACGAAGTGTAACTTGGAAAGAATGAGTCTGCCCTAAGGAATGTCTGTCCCTGATTGTTGAACCTGGACCATTCCCCACCCTGGGCCATTCCTCCGTCACTAAATAAAGTGAAACCTGGAGAGAATGAATCTGCCCTAAGGAATGACTGTCTGGACCATTTCCAAAGGAAATGACTGTCCTGCACCAACCTCCAAAACAAACCATTCCCCTTGTTAACCACAATGGGAAATCGTTATCCGGCGAGGCGGTCCAGTCTTCTTGATTAACCCTCAAGAAGAGAGACTTCCCTAGACCACTTCCCATGTTAACCACAATGGGAAGTCACTGTCTATGGTACATCAACAATCTGGACCATTTTCTGAACTAGAAAATGTCTGTCTGTCATAAATCTAAATCCACTTTTCGAACTTGAAAGAAAATTCTCATTCTGGACCATTTTTCGAAACGAAAAATGACTGTCCATCAATCAATAATACATCAGTGCTCCCTCCCAACCTGGGAGTCATCTCTTCCTTTTTCAATAAGGAATTCATCTCCACGAGATCCAGCTTGAGTATGCAAACTCTTTCATCTTGGACAGAAGCTTTACCAAAATGCCTACTTATCTACTCATCTGTGGAGATATGTATTGGAGAACCACTTTATCCTTTCTGGACTTCCTCACAGATAATGTAATGCTTGATTTCAAATGTACTTCGGTCTGGAACACTGGTTTTCTATGAAGGATTCATGTAGCTCTGATCAGTAAAGTATATCATTGTTGGAAAACTGGAACATATCCATGTGGCACTTCTTTTGTCATCATGAGATCTAATCTTCTGAGTAATCATCTTGATACAATATCTTTGTTATAGAAAATCTTCACCACGCTTTTGTTGTGCACTAGAGGTTCTCCACCAAGTTATCTTCTTCCATCTGCATATAAGGGTCTCTTTTTGATATGCTTCAAAGTCTTGAGGTTTCTCTTCATACGCTCTTTGTTCAATTGCTCTGGAGAATAGTCTTTGCATTCATCTGATGTAGAACTCCAACCCATGGATATTGTGAATCATATAAAGACTCATGTAGAGGTATGTCTGGTTTATTGGAACAAGTAATCATCATAGTATTCTGCCTCCATCTGGGAGAACCTCTAGTTCTGGATCTTGCAATGCTTGCATCACAACTTCCAGTTTCTCTGCTTGATTGCTTTTATTGAGTTCATATCAGGTTGTTAATCTTTTGATTCTTAATACACTGATTGGTTGTTCTCGCTTTTCTTTCTTTCTTGGAATCTTCATGTTCTTCCTGATGTTTTTATTTAGCTCTTGGGTCCATGGAGTTTCTTATAGATTCCATGCCCTAAAGATTCCACTTCTTCCTTTCATTATAGAATCATGGATGTGGATGGACAACCAGGGATACTTTAAAGCTTCTCTTCGAAGAAGCTTTCTTCTGAGGTTGAACTGAACACGTACTGTCTTTCATGGCTGCTACCATGGATATATACTTCATCATCTTCAATATATCATAGTATTAGCTCCCTCCTAATCCTTTCTTCATGTATGAGTGCATATAATTGGCTCCCTCCGTCTAACAGAGTCCACGCTTCTGTCTTATTGTTTTCTGCAAAACGTCATAAGTCTTTCTCCAATTTCCTCTTGATTGTTGACTTATTTATGTCTTTGCTTCTTCTAAGTTTCTTCATGATTGATTCTGATTTCGACTTATCTTGTAATAGCTTCCACATGATTTGTTTGATGTATTTCATCCTTTCATGTGTATTATCTAACTTGTATAGCAATCCTTATCTTGTTGTTCTTCCATAGGTATACTTCTTCTTCGAACACATTATCTTCCAAGAGATAGATATACAAGATATGTACAAGAACTAAGAAGAGTATTGTTACCTTCATAAGAAGAAGTCTCTTTCATCCTGCTTAGTCTTCTTTGTAGGTTCCTTTTCTTTGACAATTGATGCTTCATGTTTCTCCTTCCTTTTTTTGATAGTTAAAGGTTTTCTCAGTGTTAAGGCATCAACTACATTGAAACCTTTTCTCCAGTTGCAAATGTGAACTATGTTCAACTAATTCTTTCACTTGTTGCTTGCTTTGAATGGGAGATACATCATATGGATGTCAAAAGTGTTTTTCTACATTATGATTTTACTAAAGAGAATTATATGGAAACCCCCAGTTTTGAGAAGGATTGCAGTGTTGTGTGTCAATTGACAAATCCTTGTATGGTTTGAAATAGGGTCCTAAGGCATGATATGAGAAGATTGGCCATGATTTCCTCAATCTTGGTTTCAAATGTTGTGAAACAAATCACAGTATCTATGTATTGCATGTAAATAGTGAAGCATCAATTGTTGCATTGTGTGTGGATGCCCTAGTCATTATTGGAATCAATGTTAATTTAATATTGGTTTTCAAGACAATTAACATATACATTTAGATGATTGACCTTGGTCTATTTCATTTATGTTTGGAATCCAAGTCTTACAAATCGATGATGGTATCTTTATTTCTCAATGTATATGTGTTGAATCTCTTATAGAAAATTATAATCGAAGATTATAAACCCTATGCTACACCTTATCAATGGAGAGTGAAGCTAACCAAGGAGTGTCATTCTCTAGAACTCAATGCTACACTATATTGTAATATGTCTATATCCTTATTTATTTAACTCACATTCAACCTAATATTTTCTTGGTTGCCAATATGATTTCTCGATTTATGCAGGATCCATGAGAAAATCACCTTAAAGCTAAAAAGAGAATTGTTCGATGTATCAAGGGAACTTACTATCTTGGTATAAAGTATTGCAATGACAAAGTGAACCAATGAGCCAGATAGATTGACTCAGATTGGGTTGGAGACTATGACAATAAGTAGTCTACATCTGGTTGTGTGTTTCGACTTGGCTCTAGACCCATTATTGGTCTTGTAAAAAGTATAAGGTAGTTTCTTTATCAACCATAGAATCAAAGTGCAATATAGTTCGTAGAAAACCCCATTGCACACAACAAAAAGAAGCATGTGTAGGTTCATGCTCATCATTTGAGATAGTTAATACAAGATAAAGTTGTGAATCTTGTTTATTGCAGAACAAATGATCAGGTTGAATATATTTCTTCTCTTGGAAACTAACTTTGTGAAATTTCAAGCTATGCTTGGGCTTTAGGAAGATACAACTATGGGGGGGGGGTGCAAAGATAATTTCACCCATTGAATCTCTAGAGCATTGTGATAATGGGGGGTGCTAGAACAATAGGTTGCTTAGGTTCATCACACATTTGGATCTTGTGGAGATAGTGAATTGAAAGTCAACAATCGAATAAAAGAGTCGACTAAGTGGTCGACTAAGGGACCAACGGGATGGTCGAATAAACATTTGATTAGTCAAGCACTTAAAATAGAACAATCTACTATTGCACAAAAAAAGGAAGAAATTAATGAGTTTGTTATGCACCCTAACCAATCTATGTGGACCTCATCTTACTCACTTCAAGAAAGTTGGTTACAACTTAGTGCTATATAAGATGGCCCTATGGGTCAATCTAAACAACAAGAAGTGAACATGTACATGATGTATTGTGTATGGAAATATTTTGGTTTCTTACACTACTTTGTATGTTGAACTATGCTCGATTGTGCTCAAGTGTTGTAATGGTTTCTTTAGACACCACCACTCTCTTGGAATACTACCTAAATGAACTACCTAATCCTTTAATTCTCCAACACATGACACCTCATAATGTCCTCCCAAGGAAGGTGCTCCTCTAGGTGAGTGCAAACTTGCTTATGAAATATGCCAAAGGGTCCACATTAACCCTTGAATGTGAAACATGCCTCCAAATATATGAAGTTCCTTAAACAATGTGTAATTACATCCAAAGCAACCTTAATGGCTAGATATGACTTAAATATGTCAAAGTTCCTCCAAATGTGTATAAACCCCTCAAAATATGTGAAGTTCCTCCAAATGTGTAGAAACCCCTCCAAATATGTGAAGTGCCTCCAAATATGTGATAATACCTTGATTTTTTTATGTGAATGGTCTTCGATGAATTCTCACCCTCATTCATGCTGGAAATATACTACCTTGATCAACCATCACTAATACCCAGGTTAAAATCAGACCCAAATGTGTGCTCCTCTATTCTACTCATGGCCTACAATTATCATTGATCACCAAAGGGTTCACATGCCATCCATTGTGATTGTTGAGAAGACAACACCTCCAAAATAAATAAAAAACCATGCATTATCATGTGGTAACAATGGTGATGCACATCATGCTTAGTTCACAGTACTATAATCCCTAATGTTTTCACCTTCCAATATATTTGATCTGGATTTTATGAGCATAATGAAATGAATACATATTATTAAAATATGTTTAACACTGAATAACAAAGATACAATAAAACTGGTTTCTATTCAATAAGGAAATAAGTTGAAACTGTAAAATGCAGTGGAAAACAAGCTTGTTGGAATGGTCGCGGTTTATCTTTGAGAATAGATGTGACGACTGTGCTCATTCGCAAGAAGATCATTACAATGAGGATCTGAAAGCCTTTTTACAATAAACATGAATTCCCAAAACCCTAGACATCCAAAAACCTAACCCTAGGAGATGAAGCGCTAAAAGTCATGTGGGCCCCGTTGGGGTAAGATAGTACATCAAGTTCTTGGGGTCATAAATTTTGCATATGATCTATGTTTTAGGTGCACGATGTCTCATTAAAAAGTTCTATCCGAGGAATACACATGTTTCCTTCATACTTTCACTCAATCTACAGTTTGATTGTGGTGAACCCTAAAAACCCTGTTCAGGGCCTCAAAATGGCCCTGAAAGTCAGGGACCCGAAAACTAGGAAAAAACTTTCAAAATGAACCAGTTGGAATAGGTGGGAGGCCACCAACATCCATATGGATCCATCCTCCCCTCTTAGGAAGCAATGGTCCCCATTTAGTTGAGTTCCCCCATCAGATGAAAAAATTTATGTTGAATTTGGCCCTGGGTGAGCCACTTGCCTTGGTGTAGGAGTTGCCCTGCTTTGACAACTCGATAAAGTTGGATCCTTAATTGTCTAGTGCCCTTGACCTGTGTGTCCACAATCTAATCACTCGATTATTTTCGCATGTAGTCAGGTGATGTAGGAGCATCGCCCACGTCAAGCGAGCCAGCGCGAAAAGCATGAGACAACTAGACAAGCTAGCACAAACTTCTTTTTGAAAGCACTTTGATATTGTTGCGCAAACATTAATGTGTTGATTTGATGAAGCACACTTTGTATATTGTAATGGACCTTGAGAGGATAGATCACGTCCTTAGGTAGCTGAGGCATTTAATAGATTTAATGTAAAGGTAGATAGGAATTTATTTCTAAGATTTGATAGCTTTAGAGCTCGAGAGGGAAACAGGATATATACACCCTCCTTTGTACATTGTAACATTATCAATCATTCAGAAAAGAAGAGAAGAGCGCGTAGAGAAGCGTTTGAAGAACCTCCATGTACAGATATTGAATTAATAGAAGAAAGCTTTGATTCAATTCCATGGTTGTGTTATTCTCTGTGTATTGTTGATATTATGCTTATGAATGTTTGCTTCTTGTCATACATTTGCTTTTATATGTTGTGTATGTGATTTTATGGTTAAACTGAAGTCTGAGAGAACAAGGAGTTAGTTTCAATTGTTTCTCTATCTTGAACCAGAGAATTCCTCCAAGAAGTGCAGTCGAATTGTCCGCAAGGAGTGCGTTGACAGCAGGGTTCAAGTAGAGGTAACTTTTGTTCTAAGTTCTCAGAAGTGCAGATTTGGCACCAGAGCCGTGCAAGGCGTGCGTAGGCTAGACGAAGACTCAGAGTGAGAATCTGAGCAAAGGGATTGAAAGATTTATGCTGCAGGAGTGCGCAGAATCGAAGACTTCAACACTTAGTGGTGTTCGAAGATTTGCCGCAAGGAGTGCGTGCAAGGAACTTCCTGAAGGGACTCGAAAACTGTGAAGAAAAGCCCAGGAGGAATAGACCTTCAGAGTTGTTGAAGGGCAGCGGAAGAAAGTTGTGTCTTCGAAGCTACGCAGAGCGCCGCAAGGTTTGTGTGCAGGGTGACAAGTTCTGTTGAAGGAACGGTTCGTCGTTTCGTGGATTCGATAGGGAAGAAATGGACAGGCGAAATCCTCCAAGGAGATTTCGCGAAGTGTTGTGGGTCATTGGATCTCTCGGAGATGTCAGGAGGCTACAGTGCAGGAGCGGAAGACATTCAAAGCTCGAGAGAAAGAGAGGTGTCGATCGGGATCACGAGGAGCGGAGTTCTGCTCGTGGATCGGCATATCGGGAGTTCGTGAGGTAAGACTCCAAAACTGCGCCCCGGAAATCGCGATAGCACGAGAAGCGAAGCCCCGACGGTTGAGTGGATAGTGTGGGCCATAGCAGGGTGACGTGGCAGGTGACGCGAGATATCAACAGTTCGGCGTCTCGGACATCGGGAGTCGACGGGGAAGATATTTGATCTCGTGAGTGGCGAAGACGTGAGATAGCGATATCTCGGGTATCGGAACCTCGGGCATCGGAAGTCAAGGTAGGAGTTAGTTGAGCTCGCGAGTGGTGAGACTGCGATAAGGGCAGGAGTCCTGATAAGCGGGAGAAGGTTAGCGTTGACTGACATATCGGGTCTCGGGGATCCGAGAGCCCAATTGGTCAACAGAGAACTCGCGAAGCGCGAAGTTCTGATCCTCCGAGTGTAGGAAGAGGATCGTGAGACGAGAACTGTGGGTGCAGATCTTCCGATAGGAAGATAGAAGAACATTCACGTTCTTCGGGCCGAGAGGAAAGAAGGTCCTGAGGAGGGCGACCGTGCTCCGAGGGGTGCGGGTTGCGTCAAGAGTGGTATCAGAGCGGGAAGACTCTTTGTTTTCTGTGACAGAGAGAGACAGAATTTCGCCATGCCGCCGAGAAGAGAAAGACAGTCACCAGATCCCGAAGACAGGGAGGTGCGAAGAAGAGGCAGGCCGGCAGGAAATCTAGAAATGGAGCGGCAGATGAGAGATCTCCGAGCAAGGCTCGAGGAGATGGAGACTGCACAAAGACGCGGAGTTGGTGCAGGGGATCTTAGCGATTCCGAGGTTGAAGAGGAAGCTGGACATGAAGCAGAAGTCACAACAGAAGATGCATCAACCGAGCGGTTGATTAAAGCCATCGCAAGGATGGGTGTGAAGGCGAAGATGGATATTCCAGTCTATGAAGGGAATCTGGATGCAGAGGAGCTGCTAGATTGGATTAGAGCTCTTGACACATACTTCGACTATGAAGATGTCGAAGATGATAAGAAAGTCAAGCATGCGGTTACGCGCTTGAAAGGACATGCAGCGTTGTGGTGGGACGAGCTACAAGCTGACAGACGCTGCAAAGGCAAGCAGAAGATCAAGAGCTGGGATCGAATGATCGCGAAGATGAAAGCGAAGTTCATCCCAAGGGACTATCAAATTACTCTGTTCAGGCGAATGCAGAACCTGAGACAGAAACTGATGACAGTGAAAGAATACACCGAGGAATTCTATCGACTGAACATCAGAGCAGGTCATCGAGAGAGCGATGATGAGAAGGTTGCAAGATATCTGAATGGTCTGAAATACGACATTCAGAATGAGCTAAGCATGATAACCATCCGAACGGTGGAAGATGCTTACCAATTGGCTCTGAAAGCCGAAGAGAAGCTGAGCCGAAAGCAAGGACAGCGAGGGCGAGGCAGAAGCCAGCCAAGAGGCAAAGCAGTTGCCCAGGAAAAATTCCAGAAGCCCAAAGAGGAGTGGAAGAAACCTCAGGGTAGGGTTGAGAGAGGTGGAACCTCACATCAGAGGCAGCCATATGTTGAGCAGAGAGGACAGCAAAATGATCAGCAAGATGGCTATGCTGATGCGAACACTCTTCCTCGTACTAGAGGTCGAGGTAGAGGAAGAGGAGGAGCAATCACATGTTTTACATGTGGGAAGAATGGGCACAAGTCATATGAGTGTCTAGAGAAAAAGAAAGATGCAGGGGAAGCTCACATCACTGAAGCTCAGAGGCGTGATGCTAAGTCAGAAGATGCAGACAGCGGACGATCGCTTGGGATGCATAAGGTCCTTTTGACACCTGAGAAGGAGGTGGAAAGCTCAGTGCAGAGGACCAGACTGTTCAGAACAACTTGCACAACCAAGGACAGGAAATGCAAGGTCATAGTTGACAGTGGTAGCACAGACAATCTCGTTTCGACCGAGATGGTAGAGAAGCTGGCGCTAGAGACGACTGATCATTCCAGTCCATACAAGGTTTCGTGGCTACAGAAAGGACACCAGGTGAGTGTCACTAAACAATGTTTAGTTGAATTCAAGATAGGGGGTTATAAGGATCAGATTTTGTGTGATGTTATTCCCATGGATGTATGTCATTTATTGTTGGGTAGACAATGGCAATATGACCGAAGTGTGATTCATGATGGGAAGATGAACACATATACACTGGAGAAGAATGGGAAAATCCATAAGTTGTTTCCGATAAAGGATAAAGAAGTGAAACCGGAAGTAAGTAACACCATACTTCTCATGAGTGGGAAGGAACTTCTCACGGAGATAGAGAAGAAGGAAGATCCACAATTATTTGTGGTCAGGAAACAAAGAATTATCCTGACTAGCACGAGAGTGGATGACTTACCAGTTGAGATTCATGAACTGTTGGAGGAGTTCGCTAATATCATCGTGGACGAATTACCTCATTCGTTGCCACCAATGAGGAGTGTGAGTCATCACATTGATCTCATACCAGGAGCAAGTTTACCAAATAAGGCTGCGTATAGGTTGACGCCGCAGGAGAATGAGGAAGTCAAAAGACAGGTCCAAGATTTGATGGACAAAGGACTGATCAGAGAAAGTCTAAGTTCGTGTGTTGTTTCGACCGTGCTTAGTCCGAAGAAAGACAGAGGCTGGAGGATGTGTACCGACTCAAGGGCGATCAACAAAATTACCATCAAGTACAGGTTTCCACTGCCGAGAATGGATGATCTGATGGATTGCCTGAGTGGGGAAAATTATTTTTCAAAGATTGATCTAAAAAGTGGATATCACCAGATTCGCATGAGGGAAGGTGATGAATGTAAGACAACATTCAAAACAAACGAAGGTTTGTACGAATGGTTGGTCATGCCGTTTGGTTTGACAAATGCACCAAGCACATTCATGAGACTAATGAATGAAGTCCTGAGGGAATTCATCGGGAAATTTGTAGTCGTATATTTGGACGATATATTGATCTACAGTAAGACCAAGGCTGAACATTTGAAACATTTGGCCATTGTGATGAGAAAGTTACAGCAGAAGAAGTTGTTGATAAACATGAAGAAGTCCTCATTTATGAAGACAGAGCTCATCTATTTGGGTTTTTTTATTTCGGCGAATGAATTAAAAATGGATCCAAGTAAGGTGGAAGTGATCAAGAATTGGCCATCACCCAGAAATGTTTTTGAGGTGAGGAGTTTCCATGGTTTGGCTAGTTTCTACCGAAAATTCATTAGGAATTTTAGTGGAATTAGCGCAGCAATGATGGACACTGTGAAAAAACGACATAAAACTTTTCATTGGATAGCAGAGGCTGAGAAAAGCTTCAATCTGTTGAAGCGGAAGATCACGGAGCAACCAGTGTTAGTGTTGCCGGACTTCATGAAGACATTTCAGGTGAAATGTGATGCGAGAGGATATGCCATAGGAGCGGTCCTAAGTCAAGAGGACAGACCAGTTGCCTATTTTAGTGAGAAGCTGGATGACGCAAAGCTGAAATACTCCACGTATGATAAAGAGTTTTATGCCATCATCCAGGCATTAAAGAAGTGGAGGCATTACTTGATCCCAAAGGAATTTGTATTGTACAGTGATAATCATGCATTACAGTTTGTGAGTCAACAGGATAAGTTGAATCAGAAACATGCAAAATGGGTAGAGTATATGCAAAATTTCATGTTTGTGATCAAACATATTTCAGGAACTGCTAACAAAGTGGCTGATGCTTTGAGCAGGAAATGTTTGTTGTTGCAGGAGTTCCGAGTCAAAACCTTGGGTTTTGAAAACCTCAAGGACATGTATGCAGGTGATGCAGATTTTGCTGAAGCATATGAAGCAGCTGAGAATCCAGTTCTCAGGGATCGGAGCCCATGGATAGACTACATGATCCAGGAAGGATTGTTGTTTAGAGGCAATCAACTGTGTATTCCAAATTGCTCCATGAGGGAGAATTTGCTAAAGGAGAAACACAGCGGAGGCTTAGCAGGACATTTTGGCCACGAAAAAACATTCGCGAAGTTGAGCGAATCGTATTTTTGGCCAAGCATGCGAGCAGATGACAAAAGGTTTGTTTACAGGTGTCGAATTTGTCAACATTCGAAAGGCCGGAAATAGAATGCAAGTCTTTACCAGCGATTGCTCGTACCAGAGAGGTCGTGGGAGGCGATCAGCATGGATTTCGTACTGGGATTGCCGAGAATGCAGAGAGGGGTTGATTCCATCTTTGTAGTGGTGGATAGGTTTTCGAAGATGGCACACTTCATCCCATGCCAGAAGACCAGCGATGCGACTCACATCGTGAACTTGTTTTTCAAGGAGATCATTCAACTCCATGGATTGCCGAAAAGTATTGTTTCGGACAGGGACACCAAATTTATTGGACATTTCTGGAGGACACTCTGGAAGAAGCTGGGAACTAATCTGGCATTTAGTTCATCTTATCATCCACATACGGATGGGCAAACAGAGGTTGTAAACAGGAGTCTGGGAGATTTGTTGAGAATCTTGGTGACGGAGCACCACAGCAGCTGGGACAATGTGTTGCCACAGGAAGAGTTCGCATATAACGATTCTGTGAACAAAATCACAGGTAAAATTCCATTTGAAATTGTATATGGCAGACAGCTGAGAGGAGTATCTGATCTCAGGGAGTCAGAACAGGCTGCGACTAGCAGTGCTAGCGCTGAAGAGTTCACTGAAGCAATGAAAGAACTTCACAGCACGATGAAGCAGCGACTGATTGATTCAAATCAAGAGTACAAGCGCAGAGCATATCAACATCGAATACAACTTCAGTTTGAAGTTGGCAATCTGGTTCTGGCACACTTGAGAAAGGAAAGGTTCCCAAGGGGAACGTACAACAAATTGAAAATGAAGAAAATTGGGCCATGCAGAGTCCTGAAGAAATTTGGAGAGAATGCCTATGAGATTGATTTGTCGGATGGCATCGGGATATCTCTGATATTTAATGTTTCGGATTTATACCCATACAGGGCTGGAGAAGCAGAAACTGGAGCTGAGAAACCAGTGATCCAGTGGAGGAAGCAATTACCAGTTACAGAGAAGCCGCAGATGGAATGCATACTGGACAAATGAGTGGGAAGGAAGACCAAGAGAAAAGAATACTTCGAGTATCTGGTCAAATGGAAGAATCATCCCATGGAGGATGCCAGCTGGGAGACCGAAGAAGTCATACAGAAGCATGGACGCACCGTGCAGGAGCTCATGGACAGGAGCCCATGAAATTTTTCAAGCGAGGGAGTATGATGTAGGAGCATCGCCCACGTCAAGCGAGCCAGTGCGAAAAGCAGGAGACAGCTGGACAAGCCAGCACAAACTTCTTTTTGAAAGCACTTTGATATTGTTGTGCAAACATTAATGTGTTGATTTGATGAAGCGCACTTTGTATATTGTAATGGACCTTGAGCGGATAGCTCACGTCCTTAGGTAGCTGAGGCATTTAATAGATTTAATGTAAAGGTAGATAGGAATTTATTTCTAAGATTTGATAGCTTTAGATCTCGAGAGGGAAACGAGATATAGACACCCTCCTTTGTACATTGTAACATTATCAAGCATTCAGAAAATAAGAGAAGAGCACGCAGAGAAGCGTTTGAAGAACCTCCTTGTACATATATTGAATTAATAGAAGAAAGCTTTGATTCAATTCCATCGTTGTGTTATTCTCTGTGTATTGTTGATATTATGCTTATGAATGTTTGCTTCTTGTCATACATTTGCTTTTATATGTTGTGTATGTGATTTTATGGTTAAACTGAAGTCTGGGAGAACAAGGAGTTAGTTTCAATTGTTTCTCTATCTTGAACCAGAGAATTCCTGCAAGGAGTTCATTCGAATTGTCCGCAAGGAGTGCGTTGACAGCAGGGTTCAAGTAGAGGTAACTTTTGTTCTAAGTTCTCAGAAGTGCATATTTGGCACCAGAGCCGTGCAATGCGTGCGCAGGCTAGACGAAGACTCAGAGTGCGAATCTGAGCAAAGGGATTGAAAGATTTCTGCTGCAGGAGTGCGCAGAATCGAAGACTTCAACACTTAGTGGTGTTCGAAGATTTTTCGCAAGGAGTGCATGCAAGGAACTTCCTGAAGGGACTCGAAAACTGTGAAGAAAAGCTCAGGAGGAATAGACCTTCAGAGTTGTTGAAGGGCAGTGGAAGAAAGTTGTGTCTTTGAAGCTACGCAGAGCGCCGCAAGGTTTGCGTGCAGGGTGACAAGTTATGTTGAAGGAATGGTTCGTCGTTTCGTGGATTCGATAGGGAAGAAACGGACGGGCGAAATCCTCCAAGGAGATTTCGCGAAGTGTTGTGGGTCATTGGATCTCTCGGAGCTATCAGGAGGCTACAGTGCAGGAGCGGAAGACATTCAAAGCTCAAGAGAACGGGAGGTGTCGATCGGGATCACGAGGAGCGGAGTTCTGCTCGTGGATCGGCATATCGGGAGTTCGTGAGGTAAGACTCCAAAACCACGCCCAGGAAGTCACGATAGCACGAGAAGCGAAGCCCCGACGGTTGCGTGGATAGTGTGGGCCATAGCAGGGTGACGTGGCAGGCGACGCGAGATATCGGCAGTTCGGCGTCTCGGACATCGGGAGTCAACGGGGAAGAAATTTGATCTTGCGAGTGGCGAAGACGTGAGATAGCGATATCTCGGGTATCGGAACCTCGGGCATTAGAAGTCAAGGTAGGAGTTAGTTGAGCTCGCGAGTGGCGAGACTGCGATAAGGGCAGGAGTCCCGATAAGCGGGAGAAGGTCAGCGCTGACTGACATATCGGGTCTCGGGGATCCGAGAGCCCAATTGGTCAACAGAGAACTCGTGAAGCGCGAAGTTCCAATCCTCCGAGTGTAGGAAGAAGATCGCGAGATGAGAACTATGGGTGATGATATTCCGATAGGAAGATAGAAGAACATTCACGTTATTCGGGCCGAGAGGAAAGAAGGTCCTGAGGAGGGCAACCATGCTCCGAGGGGTGCGGGTTGCATCATCAGGGTTGATATTTGTTGGTGTCAACTACTCTGATATCTTTGAGGTGTCCAATTATGGTGGGAAATATGGTCGAAGGAGAGCCACGTTGAATACTGGGTGCAGGCCAAGGAAAGGGGGAATGTTGAGCTTAAAAGAATTGTCACCCACAGCCTTGGTGATGGTGTACGACCCATAATGGAGTGGGAGAAGCTTCTGATGGGGCCATGTAAGGTGTTCCTTCTGCAAGTAAAACCACAATTTTTCGCCCACGTGAAACTTATGTGGCACTCGGTGTTGATCATGGCGTTGCTTGTACTTGGCATTGGACTTCTGTAAAATATCTTGAACTTGTTGGCGGATGTGCTGGATCCACTCAATGAACTGAGTGGCTTTTTCAGCTTTAGGTGGAGCAAGGGACGAGTCGGTGGAGGTGGTCTCCAAGGGTAGTGCAACATCCATGGGGCCCAATCGTTGGAATCCCAACCCCACCTGAAAGGGGTTGTGGCCAATTGAGCTATGCAGGGCTCGGTTGTAGCTATACTGGACATAGGGAAGACTCTCATCCCATGTGTGTGGGTGCTTGGAATTGTACATGTGCATGATCTGCATGATCATCCAATTGACGACCTTAGTTTGACCATTTTTTTGGGGGTGGAAGGCAGTGGATTTGGTGATCTTGGTATCCAGAAGTGACCAGAGGCTCGAAATGGACTACATAAAATGGGATTTCGTTTTGCCCGATTTCAGATCAGAGGCTCCTCCTGCTAGAATGGGATGCTTGACCTAGCAGTGCAGAGGTACCTCGGTAGGAAAGGAGAAGATATCTGAGTATTCTTCCACGACCTTATCCACTTGCTTCTGTTGTGTGGAGAGATTGGTCATGGAGGCCCTGGATGTGGCTGCGATATTTCGCTCACTCTGAGAGCGAATCACGAAGAAGACAAATTTCTCAGTTTGAGAGATAACCTTCCTGCATTGCTTAGCAGAGATCAAGGAAATAGCACTAGGTGGGACTGGCTCGGGTATCCTGTATAATTTCCTATTCAAAGTAATAATAACACTACGAGGCCTAGACTCATATACAACATGACGTTTCCATAAATAAGGTTGGCCCAAACAAACATTACAAACTTAGATAGGAGCAACATAACACAATACCTCGTCTTTGAAGGGATTGATGTCGTACGATAGTCGACACTATTAGCTGACGCAGAGACCCCTTCCTTGGCGGATCCATCCAATGGTGTAGGGTTGCGGGTGTGGCGTTGTCAGGAAGGCAAGTTGCTTAACGACCTCTGCTGAGATGAGGTTCTTCTAGATACCTCTATCAACGATGAAGTGCACTGGGGTGCCTTTTACCCACATCTGTGAATGGAAAATGCGTTAGCCTTCTTCTAGCTCGTCTGGTTCACCAGGGTAGAGCTTGGTGATAGAAATGGTGGCACTGGGTTCCACGTCAATGCTTTGTCTTCCCCTTTCTGGTTTTGACTCAAAGTTAGAACTTGCATCTGATTCACAGGCTTTCACTTTGGCCACCAGTGACTGCCTTGAGTGGCAATCAACAGTTTTATGCCAAGACTCTTATGGAAGTCGCACCACTTCCTGGGATCTTTCTTTGTCTTTCCGGTGTCCTTCTTTCCTTGTGGCTTGGACTAGTTGTCCTGATATTGTCCATATTTGCTCTGTCCTTTGTTCTGCGAGGTGGGGCCTCCCTTTCCTGGATTTTGTTGTGAGGGGTTCCCAGGCCCAAATTGTCGCGTCTTTTGTTTGAGCTTCTGCTCGATTTTGATGACATATCGATAGGCCACGCCTAAGGACAAGATGTTAAGAAATTCCATTTCGGTCTGGATGTATCTATGCAAAGCACCTCGATACTTGAGCACCAGATGTCGCTCTGAATCTTTGATACCCAGCTTGGTGCACAAGGTATGGAAGATATTTGTGAACTATGGCACTGCTTGGTCTCTTTCGTGCTGCAGTGTGGTCTATTTTGTATACAAGTCGTCACAACTTCTGACATGGTAGTATTGTTCCTTAATAGCATCCCTGAAGGATTCCAAGGTGGCCGCGACTGTAAATAATGAGGGTTCCTCTGTTTCCTTTTTCTCACAGAAAGTTTCCCACCAATCTTTGACACGGGGAACGACTTTGAGGAGTGAAAAAGTAATATTTTCTCTATTCGAAAAGTTATGGACAGAAAAATAACCTTCTAGTAGATTCAACCATTTTTCTACAGTGGTTGTGTCTATCTGACCTTCAAATATAGGAATATCAAAGTTGATTTGTACCTTGAAGGGGGCGATGCCTCTGCTAGAGGAATATGCGTCGCATCTCGGTAGTCGTCGAAGGATTTCCACAAAACTCTCCATCATCTCATTCCTATGTTGCATGAGGGATTCCTCAAGCAACATTTTGAAAGGATCTCATGTCCCGTCATCTTTCTTTTCTTCCACCATGAGAGGTCGCTTGGGTGTGCAAGATATTTTTTCCTCAAAAGAAACAAGCTTGAGACCCAATTCTTTGTACCATGACCGCGTTGAGGACATGCATTAAGAACGACAAGGAGCAGACCGCTTTGATACCACTGATCTGGATTTTATGAGCAGAACGAAATGAATACAGATTATTAAAAGATGTTTAACAAAAAATAACAGAGATACAATAAAACCGGTTTCTATTCAATAAGGAAATAAGCTAAAATTGTAAAATGCAGCGGAAAACAAGCTTGTTGGAATGGTCGCGGCGTATCTCTGAGAAGAGATGTGACGACTGCGCTCATTCGAAAGAAGATCATTACAATGAGGCTCTGAAAGACTTTTTACAATAAACATGAATGCCAAAAACCTAGACATCCAAAAACCTAACCCTAGGAGATGAAGCGCCAAAAGTCATGTGGGCCCCGTTGGGGTAAGCTAGTACATCAACTTCTCGAGGTCGTAACTTTTGCATACGATCTTCGTTTTAGGCGTACGATAACCCGGTAGAAAGTTTTATCCTAGGACTACACATGTCGTCGTCAAACTCTAACTCAAACTATATTCCAACTATGGCGAGCCCTAAAAACATTGTTTAGGGCCTTAAAACGACCCCGGAAGTGAAGGACCCGAAAACTAGGAAAAAACTGCCAAACTGGAAAACTGCCAAAATGAACCGGTTGGAATAGGTGGGAGGCCACTGACATCCATCTGGATCAATATTATACACTATGCCAAAAAATATGATGAATTTTGATCTTCCAAGTAGGTGAGAATGATATTGATATTAACGGCTCATCCTTTAATATAATAGTGTCTTTTGTTTCTACTAAGATTTATGGAGATGAGATGAATGTACCAACACTTCTACTAATTTTTTTTATCTTACATTATATGTATTCACCAATGCACATAGTAAAATCACTTAAAATGACAATATTATAAGTGATTGAAATGCACTTTACATTCGATATTTGCATAAAATAAAAATAGAGGACAAATGTGATGTACCCAAGTTGATTATATTTCTTTTCCTACGTTTTTTTTTATGCCATCCCTATCTCATGATATTTTATTTTCCCCTTTTAAAATGACCCATACCGACAATATAGAATAGTGTTGCTTGAGATCTCAACTTCGACCCTTACAATGATGACAATTCATGGTCATAGTAGCTCGTCAAAGTTTACGAATTGTCACCGTTATGAGGATATGATAGCTATGAACCATCATCATTGTCAAGGTCGAAGTCAAGACTACAAGCAACACTACTCCACATCACTGCCAATGTTTTTCAAAGGGTGGAATTGAAGAACTATGGGATATGGATCACCTAATAAAATCCCCCCTTCACATCAATTATTCGACATCCATACGTTTCTTTGGTTTCCTTAATGTCGATTTGTCTACTTGTATGAATGTCGATCAATCGATTCTATATGTCGATTTCATTGCTTTTACGTTGAAACTTCCACACTTACATATGCCAATAAATCAATGTTGATCATGATATTCACTTCCCATCAATATGACTTGGAAACGTCTAAATTGTCGGTTTAACAACCTTAAAGATGTTGTTAAATCAATGTTTCAAAAAGAGATGAATATGGCACACCTATCGTCATATTGGCATGCCAAAATGTAGATATACCAATTTTTTTGACTAAGAATGTTAATATATCGACATTTCCAAAATGACATCAAAATCAAGTAAATTAAGTTAGGACAATGTTTCTTGAAAGCTATGATTTCAACATGTAAACATCAAAACAACATCGTATAAAAATATTTCTTGACACCAAATCTAGTAGTGGTTGAATATGGAGTCATCCAACCAATACAAGTGCACTAATGCTAGCTCTCAATCACAAAATATCACATGGAATAATGATAGCAAGGAGGTGAAAACAAGTGAAGCATGGAGGGTTTACTCCCTTGTAAAATTATTTATAGATAATGAGAGAAGTAAGATAGAGATGGATCAAGAATAACAAAAATCCAACTCTAGCACAATGTCGAGAATTGAATAAGCTCCACCATTCAAAATAGCACTCCAAAATCTCCTAAAGTGAAGTGCTCTTCCTCTAGGTCAATGAATCCTCATGCAAAAATCAAAATAGAGCCAAGAAGTACACCTCTATGTAAGTCTCGAGCATGGATAAAGATAGAAAATATCCCTCTCTAAAAATAGCTTTGTGAGATGCCTCATCTGCTAAGTATAGAACCTATTTTGACAAAAAATTCTCCTCATTCCAAAAATGTGTCAAGTAGAGTGCTCCACATGAGGATGAACAAAGAAGTGAAGAAGAAGATTTGAACCCTCCTTAGGGAACACTTCCCTAGTCTAAATATGGATCCCTACTTGAGGTTAAAGCTATCCTTTGACTTTGGGTGCAAGGTAAGTAAAAAATAGAAGGAAGCTTTGAGTTCAAGTCACCCCATGCTCTAGTCAAAGGTCAAATCCTATCCATAAGTAGGTTGCACGTCCTTGGGCTAAAAATAGCAATGATAACACCTGCATTAAGTAAAGAGGAAGCCACCTTAGGTAGCACAGACTAGGTCTCCATGAATAGAAGGATTCCAAGGAAAGTAATCTCCAAAATAGTAGTAAACTTGAATTGAAAGTCAACTAAAGTGACACTAGAGTGAATTCCATTGAGTTGCATAATAGTCAACTCCAAGTAGGGCACTGCAATATCTAGGCCATGTGGATGCATGAATGTGTAGGAAGCTTCCTTGCTAAGTGTTACACCCACCTTCTCTAGCAATAGAAGCAAGCATGCACTACACTAAAGTGAAGTGTAAGTCAAGTCCATTGGAGTGATCTCCCAGTGAAATCGAAATGTAACTAGAGTACACTATAGTAATCTATCTAGAGAAACAATAGGTCATGCAAGACCCACCATATAAAGTCCTAGAACATCCTCAAACAAAGCAACCTCATCCTTCTAGGCCATTATTGGTTGTCAAACTAAATGCAGTTAGGACACATGGCACACCACTCAAGGCGACATGTAGCTCTTCAAGTAATCTCTCACTAAGGTGCACTAATCAACCTAGTCAAATAATCACCAAGGCACATATCGTCAACATATCATGAAAATCATAAGTATACATCAAGGTCCACCATCGAAGATGCTAGAAGGCTCTAGAAACCCTACTTTTGAATAAAAACCAAAATTCTAGAAATGACTTGAAATTTGACCTCGAGTTCTAGAAGGTTCCAGAAACCCTACTTTTGACTAAAAATCAAAATTCTTGAAATGACTTAAAATTTGACCCTCATGTTGTATGCAACATTGAGTCTCCAAAACTATGGTCAAATTCTGAAAATACCAACACCCTAATTTTGACTAAATTTTCTCAATCTCAAATTGCACCACCAAATTCATTCACCACATATTGTCGTCCATATTGTGTATCCAAAAATATAATTACTTTCAAAATTGTCAGGGCCCCAAAAGGTTGTTTGGTCAACAAGCTATCTTTATCCAAATTTTGACTTTCTCCAGTTGGCCTCAAATTTGAATCATAGGTGCATCTCCATAAAGGGTCCTCAAATATGTGATCAGAATTCAAAAAAAAAA
>ML800746.1:349833-371786 GCA_009831015.1 Picea engelmannii
CAAGAAGACTCGATCGCCGACCTCGTAACTACGGTCGACTCGGTGCGCATCGGCATAACTCTTCTGTCGGTCCTGCGCTTCTTTAATCCTTTGTCTTATGGTTTGCATCTGCTCTTCCATTTCTTGGATCGCTTCTGGTCCCACCAGGACCCTATCCTCCAGCCGATCCCAACTCAGGGGCGTCCGACACGGTCACCCATAAAGAAACTCAAAAGGCGCCATCTTTATGGTGCTTTGATAACTGTTGTTGTAAGCGAACTCTACTAGAGGCAAGAATTCCTCCCAACGTTTTTGTTGGTCCATCACGTACATGCGCAACATGTCTTCCAAGGTTTGGTTTGTACGTTCTGTCTGTCCGTCCGTCTCTGAGTGATACGCAGTACTAAAGTTAAGTTGGGTTCCCAAGGCCTCTTGGAAACTCGTCCAAAATCGTCCAGTAAACACCGATCCTCGATCGGATATAATCTTTTTAGGCACGCCATGCAGCCACACAATCTCACTGATGAAAACTCTCGCTATGTCAGGTGTCTGATACGTCGTACGCACCGGAATAAAGTGAGCACTCTTCGTCAGAGTGTTTACTACTACAAAAATCGAGTCGTGTCTCCTTGCCGTCAGTGGCAATCCAACAATAAAATCCATCGAAATAACTTCCCACTTCGATTCCGGAATGGCATGTGGTTGAAGCAAACCTGTCGGGTGTCTATGTTCAGCCTTTACCTGCTGACACTCTAGACATTTAGCCACAAAATTGACTATGTCGGCCTTCATTCATTTCCAAAAGAATAAGAGTTTAAGGTCTGCCCTCATCTTCGTGACTCCCGGGTGAGCCATGTAAACTGCTCTATGGGCCTCGCTCAGGATCAACATCCTCAACTCATCGTTTGGCGATACGTAAATCCATCCTCTAAACGTCATTAAACCATCGCTATCCAATGAATATCCCTCATACCGTGGTACCAACATCGTGTTTTGTCCGATAAAGTCCTTGACTTCGGTGTACCAGTCATCATCACGCTGTAAGGTGAGAATCTTCTCACGTAGATTTGTTTGAAGAGGTAACACCGAAAAGATGCGTGGCCTCCGACTCAAGGCATCCGCCACTCGGTTCACTGTTTCCTTTATGTAAGTAATCTCGAAATCGTATTCGCTAAGCAATTCCGACCAACGCCGTTGTCGCGCGTTCAGGTCGCTTTGCGTAAAAATGTGTTGTAGTCCACAATGATCGGTCTTTAATTCAAATTTTTGTCCAACAAGGTAGTGTCTCCAAACCTTCAAGGCATATACGATGGCTAGTAATTCCAAGTCGTGCGTCGCGTAGTTCTCCTCATGCCTCCTCAGCTTCCTCGAAATGTAAGCAATCACTCGTCCGTCCTGCATCAAGACTCTGCCTAAACCTTCCTTGGATGCGTCAGTGCATACCAAGAAGTCTGCGTCCATGTCAGGGACCTTTAGTATCGGCGCGGTTGTCAACAACTCTTTAAGCCTCCGAAATGCTTCCGCGCATTTCTCTGTCCAAACAAACTTTTTGTTTTTCTTCTGTAATTCCGTGATCGAATTAGCTATCTTCGAAAAACCCTCGACAAACCGTCGATAGTATCCTTCTAATCCCATAAAACTACGCACTTATGTGACATTCGTTGGCACGGGCCATTCCATAATAGCCTCAACCTTGGCTGGATCTACGGCGATACCTTCGCCGGAGATGACATGCCCTAAGTAGTGAATCCTCGATTGGTAAAAACCGCCAATATTCGAAGTCTGAATAATTGAACCAGTAAAAAAATGATGACTAAGATCATCTTCAATATGAAATTGTTGAACTGAGCTCGGATGAAGATATGCCTGAAAAAACCGCCAATATCCGAATGTTGAATAGTTCATCTAGAAGTGAAAAACTTCCAAGGTTAGCAAAACTAGTTGCTTTGCTCCCTACACCTTTGTGGACTCTACCTGTGCCTATGCCTTTGTTGTTGCTACACTCACCTTGAAGATTTTCCAGGTCCTATCAAGCTGCCAACTAGGTCTGTCTTTGACCTCAAGCTGGCTTTAAGTTTCAATTGTCAATGAAGGTTTTGCTGATGTTTTAGGACAGCCAACAGTTCAAGAACTTCTTGCTAATTTGTTACAGTTACATTCACAATTTTAGGTGCTCTAGCATGTAGTTTTAGTCACCAAGGGTTAGCAAATGCATACTAAAATAAATGTAACACACCTAGAGATCTTTACAGCTGAAAATAAAGCAGTTCTACACTCCACATGAAATTGTACACAGGTATTTTTGGTCAACATGACCCTGGATAAAACCCCCCTGGGGAAAGCCAATTTGGAATATATGTTTATATATGAGGAGAATATATGGTGGAATACAGCAAGTACAAAATATAGATGAACCTGATACAATAGCAGCTTGATCCACGCTGAAACACAAGTCCAAAAGAAGGAAGAGCGCCCTAGGATGGTGTGCCCCTCAAAAATGTTGCCAAGACCATTGAAATGAAGCCAGATTCCAATTGGAAGCTCTGATCTAGAAACACCTCCACAGTACTCTGATACTGATGAGTAGCCTCCCTCTGAAACAAACCTCACTGCAAACTGAGCTCTCTAAGACCTCCCCACTGCTGATGTGCCCTCTTCCTCAAGTGCGCCCTCCTAAGATATAGAAGCTCCCCACTAAATAAACTGGGCACTAAGCCTGTTGGCTATCTCCATGCAAGGAGGTGCCCAAGCTTTCCTCTCCCAATGCCTAAAACCTCATCCTCTTTCTCTCTCTCAAACTCTTGGAGTGAACAAATGAGTGAATGGCCTCTCCTTGGCCTCTTGCGCCCTCCTTTAACATGCATAAGGAAACCTAAGAATTGGGTGAATGAGATCATCTCATCTCATCCCTAATCAATGGTTGAGATCACTCAAAAACCCACTTTACTTAAGTTTCCATAGTTTTCACTTTATGTCTATTAATTCACCCACTTTGTGAATTAATTGTCACTTTAGGCTAAAATGACCAAATTTCACTTTCGACTTAAATCTCCTAAGTCAAAGTGAAATTAAACATAAAGTACATAGTACAAGGTACTTCCCTCCTGTGTTTAAAAGCTCACAAACACAAGGGGACCACTTTCCAAGGTACCCAAATCTCAACACTCCCTCTTACCGAGGAAAGTGCCCGTCACCACCAATATCATCCCTAAAGTGGACACGGTTGCCTACTGGCATATACTCTATGAGTATGGTTGTACCCTGATCAATGAAAGTAGTTTGACACAGATTTGCTCAATCTGTGTGATCTATAGATGGAAGTGTCTCTCCACCTATCCAAGATCACCTAGATCTTCGCATCACACCAAAGATCTCCACCTTGGTCTCCCACCAAGGATTTCTACCTCATGGCATCTTGCCAACAGCCACTACTGTTGGCATCGCACCAAGAGTCACTCTCTTGGAATCTCACCAAAAGTCTCCCCCTCTTGGTATCTCACCAAGAGTACCAGGATCTCGACATCTCACCAAGATCCTCAACTTGGCCTCTCGCCAAGGAGCTTCCATCTGAAGTGGATCCAGAACCTGATCTGCCCGTCTCTGTAGCCAAGTGAGGCTCAAGCCTCCGTGGTGCTCTGTCGCTCCTCCTCATCAATCTCTGATGCTCTGAAGTTGTAGCACCAACTCTATGTCTGCTCGGCAACTCTGAAACTGAAACTATCTTGGGTGGACCAGTCACACCCTCTGAAGATGGTGTCCAAGGAAACCGAGTCTAATCCCCCTCTGAATCACTCCTATGAGTCAGTCGGTCCTCCTCAACTTTGTCTACCCATCTAATGCTGGATAGTGTAAAAACAGAGAAAGTACTCACGAATGCACACTCTCTCGCAAACTGCTCATTGAACTCTATCTCCTCTGTTGTCGTTGCTGACACATCATGTTGCTTCTTCTTCTTCTTGGGACACTATCCTGCATAGTGACCCATCTCTCCACAAGCAATGCATCTCATTGTGCTCATGTCTCTCTTTGTCCCACTGCTTCTCTCTCCTCCCTGTAGTGGGGCCCCAAACTTGGGACCCTGCCGACCTCCCCGACTGGTCTTCTTCTTGCCCTTTGTCCAAAGAGAAAGATCCTCATCATCCTAACCTGTCTGTTGTTGTTGTTGTTGTTGTCCAGAAGCCTCTGCTACAAGTCTAGTCTCCTCCTGGACGAAGTCATCCCACATCCTCTCCCATGTAGGCATAACCTCCCTGGCAACAATGTCGCGTACAAATGGACCCCAAGGTTTGGTAAAGTTGTTCAAAGTTGTCCTCACCATAGAGTTGGGATTCACCACCTCTTCGACGACTCCAAGCTCGTCTCTAATCTGGGTGTATCTACCAAGGAAAGAAGTAACCGCCTCATCCTCGAGCATGTGAATGCCCCTCAGTCGATCATGAAGAACCAACTTTCAGTTTTCATTAAAGCTCTCATACAACATGCATAGAGATGCCCACATCTCATATGAATAAGTATTTCCAAGCAAGTGGGGAATGATATGATCTCGCACTGCATCACATATGGTCCTCTTTGCCTTGTTGTTCCTCTTCCTGAACTCTACCACCAAGATGGGAGCAGTAACAATAATAACAGGAACAAGCGCCTCAACTATATCCCATATAGTTCGAGGTCCTCTAAGACAAATACTATCCTCGCCTTCCAAGGCGACCAATTGCTAGCCCCAGCTAGCCTGTCCTCCACATGCATCTGAGAAACTGACATGTCTACCAAACTGCACTCCAACTGATGCTCAAACTGCAATGAAAGGTTGCATCACTCCTGTCAACACAGGTGTGAAAAGAGGCAAGTGAACTCCGACCTCACTCCTAGCAATATAGGTGTGAAAAGAGGTCGTGAAACACAATCTCACTCCTGTCCCCTCAAGTCTGAGAAGAAGCTCTCCAAACTGTGCACAAACTGCACTACAATCTTCTACAAAATTCTGCCCACAAGCAGCCACTAAAAACTGTCAATGGCTGTCCACAAAATCTGCCAAGAAGATGTCTCTAACAGCCCACTCATATGCTGTCCAAACTACTCCAAAAAAACCAGCCACCTCAGCTCTGATACCATGAAGATTTTCCAGGTCCTATAAAGCTGCCAACTAGGTCTGTCTTTGACCTCAAGTTGGCTCTAAGTTTCAATTGTCAACGAAGGTTTTGTTGTTGGTTTAGGACAGCCAACAGTTTAAGAACTTCTTGCTGATTTGTTACGGTTACATTCACAATTTTAGGTGCTCTAGCATGTAGTTTTAGTCACCAAGGATTAGCACATGCATAGTAAAATAGATGTAACACACCTAGAGATCTTTACAGCTGAAAATAAAGCAGTTCTACACTCTAACACACATGAAATTGTACACAGGTATTTTTGGTCAACATGACCCTGGATAAAACCCCCCCCGGGGAAAACCATTTTGGAATATATGTCTATATATGAGGAGAATAGATGGTGGAATACAAGTACAAAATATACATGAACCTAATACAATAGCAGCTTGATCCAAACTGAAACACAAGTCCAAAGGAAGAGTGCCCTAGGATGGTGCACCTCTCAGAAATGTTGCCAAGACCACTGAAATGAAGCCAGATGCCAACTGGAAGCTCTGATCTAGAAACCCCTCCACAATACTCTGATACTAATGAGTAGCATCCCTCTGAAACAAACCTCACCGCAAACTAAGCTCTCTAAGACCTCCACACTGCTGATGCGCCCTCCTACTCAAGTGCGCCCTCCTCAGATGTAGAAGCTCCCCACTAAATAAACCGGGCACTAAGCCTGTTGGCTATCTCCATGCAAGGAGGCACCCAAGCTTTCCTCTCCCAATGCCTAAAACCTCATCCTCTTGCTCTCTCGCAAACTCTTAGAGTGAACAAATGAGTGAATGGCCTCTCCTTGGCCTCTTGCGCCCTCCTTTAGGATGCATAAGGAAACCTAAGAATTGGGTGGATGAGATCATTTCATCTCATCTCTAATCAATGGTTGAGATCACTCAAAAAAAATCTCACTCAAAAAACTCACTTTACTTAAGTTTCCATAGTTTTCACTTTATGTCTATTAATTCGCCCACTTTGTGAATTAATTGTCACTATAGGCTAAAATGACCAAATTTCACTTTTGACTTAAATCTACCAAGTCAAAGTGAAATTAGACAAAAAGTACATAGTACAAGGTACAAAGTACTTCCCTCATGTGTTTAAAAGCTCACAAACACAAGGGGACCACTTTCCAAGGTACCCAAATATCAACACTCCCTCTTACTCAAAAACCCACATTACTTAAGTTTCCATAGTTTTCACTTTATGTCTATTAATTCACCCACTTTGTGAATTAATTGTCACTTTAGGCTAAAATGACCAAATTTCACTTTTGACTTAAATCTCCTAAATCAAAGTGAAATTAGACATAAAGTAAATAGTACAAGGTACAAAGTACTTCCCCCATGTGTTTAAAAGCTCTCAAACACAAGGGGACCACTTTCCAAGGTACCCAAATCTCAACACTCCCTCTTACCAAGGAAAGTGCCCGTCACCACCAATATCATCCCTATAGTGGACATGGTTGCCTCCTGGCATATACTCGATGAGTATGGTTGTACCCTGATCAATGAAAGTAGTTTGACACAGATCTACTCAATCTGTGTGATCTATAAATGGAAGTGTCTCTCCACCTATCCAAGATCACCTAGATCTTCGCATCACACCAAAGATCTCCACCTTGATCTCGCACCAAGGATTTCTACCTCCTGGCATCTCGCCAACGGTCACTACTCTTGGCATCTCACCAAGAGTCACTCTCTTGGCATCTCACCAAGAGTCTCCCCCTCTTGGTATCTCACCCAAAGTACCAGGATCTCGGCATCTCACCAAGATCCTCGACTTGGCCTCTCGCCAAGGAGCTTCCATCTGAAGAGGATCCAGAACATGATCTACACGTCTCTGTAGCCAAGTGAGGCTCAAGCCTCCGTGGTGCCCTGTCGCTCCTCCTCATCAATCTCTGATGCTCTGAAGCTGTAGCACCAACTCTCTGTCTGCTCAACAACTCTGAAACTAAAACTATCCTAGGTGGACCAGTCACCCCCTCTGAAGATGGTGTCCAAGGAAACTGAGTTTGATCTTCCTCTGAATCACTGCTATGAGTCAGTCGGTCCTCCTCAACTATGTCTCCCCATCTAATGTTGGATGGTGTAACAATAGACAAAGTAGTCACGAATGCACACTCTCTCGCAAACTGCTCATTGAACTCTATGTCCTTTGTTGTCACTGCTAACACATCCTGTTGCTTCTTCTTCTTCTTGGGACATTGTCCTGCATAGTGACCCATCTCTCCACAAGCAAAGCATCTCACTGTGCTCATGTCTCTCTTCGTCCCACTGGTAATCTCTCCTCCCTGTGGTGGGGCCCCAAACTTGGGACCCTGTTGACCTCCCCAGTCGGTCTTCTTCTTGCCCTTTGTCCAAAGAGCAAGATCCTTATCACCCTAACCTGTCCGTTGTTGTTGTTGTTGTTGTCTAGAGGCCTCTGCTACAAGTCTAATCTCCTCATAGACGAAGTCATCCCACATCCTCTCCCATGTAGGCATAACCTCCCTGGAAACAATGCCACGTACAAATGGACCCCAAGGTTTGGTAAAGTTGTTCAAAGTTGTCCTCACCATAGAGTTGGGGTTCACCACCTCTTCGACGACTCCAAGATACCCTCTAATCTGGGTGTATCTACCAAGGAAAGAAGTAATTGACTCATCCTCGAGCATGTGAATGCCCCTCGGTCGATCATGAAGAACCAACTTTCGATTCTCATTAGAGCTCTCATACAACTTGCAATGAGATGACCACATCTCATATGCATAAGTTTTCCCAATTAAGTGGGGAATGATATGATCCTGCACTGCGTCACATATGGTCCTCTTTGCCTTCTTGTTCCTCTTCCTAAACTCTACCACCAAGATGGGAGCAGTAACAAGAATAACAAGAACAAGCACCTCAACTATATCCCTTAGTTCGAAGTCCTCTAAGACAAATACTATCCTCACCTTCCAAGGCGGCCAATTGCTAGCCCCAGCTAGCCTGTCCTCCACATGCATCTGAGATACTGACATGTCTGCCAAACTGCACTCTAACTGATGCTCAAACTGCAAAGAAACATTGCCTCACTCCTGTCAACACAGGTGTGAAAAGAGGCAAGCGAACTCCGACCTCACTCCTAGCAATATATGTGTGAAAAGAGGTCGTGAAACATAGTCTCACTCCTGTCCCCTTAGGTGTGAGGAGAAGTTGTCCAAACTGTGCACAAACTGCTCTACAATCTTCTACAAAATTCTGCCCACAAGCGGCCACTAAAAACTGTCAATGGCTGTCCACAAAATCTGCCAAGAAGATGTCTCTAACAGCCCACTCATATGTTGTCCAAACTACTCAAACAAATCAGCCACCTCAGCTCTAATACCATGAAGATTTTCCAAGTCCTATCAAGCTGCCAACTAGGTTTGTCTTTGACCTCAAGTTGACTCTAAGTTTCAATTATCAATGAATGTTTTGCTGCTGTTTTAGGACAGCCAACAGTTCAAGAACTTCTTGCTGATTTGTTACGGTTACATTCACAATTTTAGATGCTCTAGCATATAGTTTGTCACCAAGGGTTAGCACATCCATAGTAAAATAAATGTAACACACCTAAAGATCTTTACAGCTGAAAAAAAAACAGTTCTACACTCTAACACACATGAAATTGTACACAGATATTTTTGGTCAAAATGACCCTGGATAAAACCCCCCCGGGGAAAACCAATTTGGAATATGTCTATATATGAGGAGAATAGATGGTGGAATACAACAAGTACAAAATATAGATGAACTTGATACAATAACAGCTTGATCCAAGCTGAAACAAGAGTCCAAAAGAAGAAACAGCGCCCTAGGATGGTGCACCCCTCAGAAATGTTGCCAAGACCATTGAAATGAAGCCAGATGCCAACTGGAAGCTCTGATCTAGAAACCCCTCCACAATACTTTGATACTGATGAGTAGCCTCCCTATAAAACAAACCTCACTGCAAACTGAGCTCTCTAAGACCTCCCCACTGCTGATGCGCCCTACTACTCAAGTGCGCCCTCCTCAGATGTAGAAGCTCCCCACTAAATAAACTGGGCACTAAGCTTGTTGGCTATCTCCATGCAAGGAGGCACCCAAGCTTTCCTCTCCCAATGCCTAAAACCTCATCCTCTTGCTCTCTCTCAAACTCTTGGAGTGAACAAATGAGTGAATGGCCTCTCCTTGGCCTCTTGCGCCCTCCTTTAGGATTCATAAGGAAACCTAAGAATTGGGTGGATGAGATCATCTCATCTCACATCCCTAATCAATGGTTGACATCACTCAAAAAGAATCTCTCTTAAAAACCCACTTTACTTAAGTTTCCATAGTTTTCACTTTATGTCTATTAATTCACCCACTTTGTGAATTAATTGTCACTTTAGGCTAAAATGACCAAATTTCACTTTTGACTTAAATCTCCTAAGTCAAAGTGAAATTAAACATAAAGTACATAGTACAAGGTACAAAGTACTTCCCTCATGTGTTTAAAAGCTCACAAACACAAGGGGATCACTTTCCAAGGTACCCAAATCTCAACACTCCCTCTTACCAAGGAAAGTGCCCGTCACCACCAATATCATCCCTATAGTGGACATGGTTACCTCCTAGAATATACTTGGTAAATATGGCTGTACCCTGATCAATGATTGTAGTCTGACACAGATCTGCTCAATCTGTGTGATCTACAGATGGAAGTGTCTCTCCACCTATCCAAGATCACCTAGATCTTGGCATCACACCAAAGATCTCCACCTTGGTCTCCCACAAAGGATTTCTACCTCCTGGCATCTCACCAAGAGTCGCTCTCTTCGCATCTCACCAAGAGTCTTCCCCTCTTGGTATCTCACCAAGAGTACCAGGATCTCGGCATCTCACCAAGATCCTCAACTTGGCCTCTCGCCAAGTAGCTTCCATCTGAAGTGGATCTAGAACTTGATATGCCCGTCTTTGTAGCCAAGTGAGGCTCAAGCCTCCATGGTGCGTTGATACTCCTCATCAATCTCTGATGCTCTGAAGCTGTAGCACCAACTCTTTGTCTGCTCGGCAACTCTAAAACTGAAGCTATCGCGGGTGGACTTGTCACCCCTCTGAAGATGGTGTCCAAGAAAACTGAGTCTAATCTCCCTCTGAATCACTGCTATGAGTCACTCGGTCCTCCTCAACTTTATCTCCCCATCTAATGCTGGATGGTGTAACAGCAGACAAAGTAGTCATGAATGCACACTCTCTCGCAAACTATTCATTGAACTCTATCTCCTTTGTTGTCGCTACGGACACATCCTGCTGCTTCTTCTTCTTCTTGGGACACTGTCCTACATAGTGACCCATCTCTCCACAAGCAAAGCATCTCACTGTGCTCATGTCTCTCTTCGCCCCACTGCTGTTTTGTCTTCCCTATGGTGGGGCCCCAAACTTGGGACCCTACCAACGTCCCCGGCCGGTCTTCTTCTTGCCCTTTGTCCAAAGAGCAAGATCCTCATCACCCTGACCTATCTGCTGCTGCTGTCCAGAGGCCTCTGCTACAAGTCTAGTCTCCTCCTGGACGTCGTCATCCCACATCCTCTCCCATGTAGGCATAACCTCCTTGGCAATAATGTCCCGTACGAATGGACCCCAAGGTTTGGTAAAGTTCTTCAAAGTTGTCCTCACCATAGAGTTGGCGTTCACCACCTCTCTAACGGCTCCAATCTCATCTTTGATCTGGGTGTATCTACCAAGGAAAGAAGTAACCGACTAATCCTCGAGCATGTGAATGCCCCTCAGTCGATCATGAAGAACCAACTTCTGGTTCTTATTAGAGCTATCATACAACTTGCATAGAGATGACCACATCTCATAAGTCTTCCCAGTCAAGTGGGTAATGATATGATCCTGCACTGCATCACAAATGGTCCTCTTTGCCTTGTTGTTCCTCTTCCTGAACTCTGCCACCAAGATGGAAGCCGTAAGAGGAATAACAGGAACAGGCACCTCAACTATATCCCATAGTTCGAGGTCCTCTAAGACAAAGACTATCCTCGCCTTCCAAGGCAACAAATTGCTAGCCCCGACTAGCCTGTCGTCCACACGCATCTGAGATACTGACATGTCTGCCAAACTGTAGTCCAACTAATGCTCAAACTGCAAATGAACACTGCCTCACTCCTGTCAACACAGGTGTGAAAAGAGGCAAGCGAACTCCGACCTCACTCCTAGCAATATAGGTGTGAAAAGAGGTCGTGAAACACAGCCTCACTCTTGTCCTCTCAGGTGTGAGAAGAGGTTGTCCAAACTGTGCACACACTGCTCTACAATCTTCTACAAAATTCTGCCCACAAGCAGCCACTAAAAACTGTCAATGGCTGTCCACAAAATGTGCCAAGATGTCTCTAACAGCCCACTCATATGCTATCCAAACTACTCAAAAAAATCAGCCACCTCAGCTCTGATACCATGAAGATTTTCCAGGTCCTATCAAGCTGCCAACTAGGTCTGTCTTTGACCTCAAGTTGGATCTAAGTTTCAACTGTCAATGAAGGTTTTGTTGTTGTTTTAGGACAACCGACAGTTCAGGAACTTCTTGCTGATTTGTTACGGTTACATTCACAATTTTAGGTGCTCTAGCATGTAGTTTTAGTCACCAAGGGTTAGCACATGCATACTAAAATAAATGTAACACACCTAGAGATCTTTACAGCTGAAAATAAAGCGGTTCTACACTCTAACACACATGAAATTGTACACAGGTATTTTTGGTCAACATGACCCTGGATAAAAGCCCCTTGGGAAAACCAGTTTGGAATATATGTCTATATATGAGGAGAATAGATGGTGGAATACATCAAGTACAAAATATAGATAAACCTGATATAATAACAGCTTGATCCAAGCTGAAACACAAGTCCAAAAGAAGGAAGAGCGCCCTAGGATGGTGCGCCCCTCAGAAATGTTGCCAAGACCACTGAAATAAAGTTAGATGCCAACTGGAAGCTCTGATCTAGAAACCCCTCCACAGTACTCTAATACTGATGAGTAGCCTCCCTCTGAATTAGACCTCACTGCAAACTGAGCTCTCTAAGACCTCCCCACTGCTAATGCTCCCTCCTCAGATGTAGAAGCTCCCCACTAAATAAACCGGGCACTAAGCCTGTTGGCTATCTCCATGCAAGGAGGCGCCCAAGCTTTCCTCTGCCAATGCCTAAAACCTCATCCTCTTGCTCTCTCTCAAACTCTTGGAGTGAACAAATGAGTGAATGGCCTCTTGCGCCCTCCTTTAGGATGCATAAGGAAACCTAAGAATTGGGTGGATGAGATCATCTCATCTCGTCCCTAATCAATGGTTGAGATCACTCAAACAAAATCTCACTCAAAAACCCACTTTACTTAAGTTTCCATAGTTTTCACTTTATGTCTATTAATTCACCCACTTTGTGAATTAATTGTCACTTTAGGCTAAAATGAGCAAATTTCACTTTTGACTTAAATCTGCTAAGTCAAAGTGAAATTAGACATAAAGTACATAGTACAAGGTACAAAGTACTTCCCTCATGTGTTTAGAAGCTCACAAACACAAGGGGACCACTTTCCAAGGTACCCAAATCTCAACACACCTCTACTACCTGTTAAGGCTAAATCTGCCACCCTAGGCTTTAGGTCGGTTGTAGATTGACTGAATCAAACTAGGCTTAATTTAGGGGTGGATCCTACGATCACAATTGATGTCACCCCTCTCGTTTCGGGCTAGTGCGTGCCAACCACAGGGAGGTTACCCTAGGGTGTGTTGCTTGATGGATAAGATTTGACCTGCAAAACACAAATCTAACAAGCACAAGATGGTTTTGGGATGAGGGTTAGATAACCTCACCCAAAACTTGCATAAAAAATTGATTTTAGATTAATTTTGGTGGAAAACCCTAAGCAGAGCAAACCATTACAATGCAAAAAGACAGTAAATCAAGAAGGAAGAGTGCTTCAAAGGTGCCAAATCGACCCCCAGTGAAGTATGAGCTTCAAACACCTGCAATTAGTTAGAAATCCAATGCAACAAGAATCTAGGACAAAATCAACACATAAGACTCTTTATTCATGTCAAAACAGAGGAATGGCTCCATCATAGAGAAAAGCCAAGCACTGTTACAATGATCTCCAAGAAACTAAGAATCCGAAGCTAGAATGAGAGATAGAATAGAATGAAAGAGTAGTAATGCAACTGCAATAGAGTGATCAACCTGTCAACTGTGGAAGAATGTTGCATATATAGCTAATGCATGAAGAATTCGCCTTGATGTTTCCAAACTAGGCAAAAAGCTAGCCAATATTCCTCGCCCAAGTGTCAATCTATCCATCTGCCATGTGTCACTGCTTGAATGTCTGCTAAAACTGGCTGAGAGAATCTTTCCCAAGCCTTCTAGTCAAATCTAGGGGTTATCTGGAGAAGAATGGAGGTCGATTGGGTCAAAATTGGTTAGGTATAAAGAATTTATGGCCAAAAAGGTAGGAAGGGCGAATGTCATGGAGAGAAATAGGTCACTTAGGTTAGTGGAATGAGGGAAAGTTAGGTCGCATGAGTGAAAGAGGGGAAGGAAAAAGGAATAAAGGAAAAGTGGAAAGCTAAAGCAGAAAAGGGGGAACGCTGGGAAAAGGGTAAAAGATAAAGCTAAAAGCTTAAAGCTTAAAGAAGAAAGCTAAAAGCAGAAAGCAAACAACTCGCCCAATTTGACTTTTGACTAGCTTTAAGGCGCTTTATGACTTTGGGAAACTTCTTTACTTTGTGCAAATTTTATTTAGCAAGTGTTGGGCGACTTAGTGGGCCCAGTTTTAGGAAGAAAAAGGCCCAAATTTAAGCACGTGGGCCCCACATGGGTCACCACCTCACCCTGCCACATCATCACATGTGCCACCTCATCACCAAAAAGCAAGGTTGTCCAAATACCATCAAGTTTATACTCATTGGAAGCAGAATTGGACAAGGAGTAAGAATATGTTGTCAAATAACTAATGTGAGGGGTCAAAAAGATAAAAAGATCCTCATGGGCAAGAAGTGTCCTGTAATGCTGCAAGTCTCTCATACTCAAACCTGGAATTGAAACCTCATCCTGTAATAACTCGAAAATCACTGAAACAAGCTCTGAACTCAACTCATGTAAGAAACCATCCTCTAACTGACCAGGACAAGAATCACTGTGCCTGGAAAACGTCTGAATGATGGTCCCGTGCTATCAGGAATAACCTCTGAATGCCAGCCTGAAAGGATAGACTGGCCCTTTGACCATCCAAATATCAAGGGTGAGATTTTGGGGTCAACACTACCTTTGTTGTTGACACGACCTATATAATCTCTACTTTTGCGACCTACGCCTCTACTCCCATTAACCTATAATTGGATATGAATCCAAACCTTGATTTGTTTATGGAACTAGATCCATGAATTTGGACGGGATGGTGGCTTTACACCTATATCTGCACGCACATGGAACCACTGTCCTATCTTGATCTCGGACTAGAGGATCCGATGCTGGAGAATATGCTTCCGCCTTTGCCTATGTCTATGATGCTACCTTCCTTCGACCTCAAAAAGATCGAGGGAGCATTCCCATTCTTCTGAACATTCCCATTCTATTGATTTAGCAGCGCAATAGTTGATTGATTTGAGGAGACCAATTACTATGTTGGAATTCACAAATGTTGATTGATTTTTATGACTAATAGGACTTCGAATCTTTAAGCCCGACTATCATCATTGATATTTGATATTCGCCCTTGTCAGTTATAAGGTGAGAAGTTCGCTGAAGTTGGTTGACAAAATCCAAGCTTGAGCTTTGGATTTTTCTAATCGTCAATAATTCATGGTTGAAGGGATCCAAGCTTGAGCTTTGGATTCTTTATGTGGTGGTTTTGTTGGTTGACCACTAACCATCTTCCATCGATACTTGAACAATGTGGTGGTTTAGGATTCCCACTAACCATCTTCACTCGAGCAATGTGATGATTTTTGGTTTACCACTAACCATATTCACTCCACCCCTGAAGGTGTAAGAGAGTATCCTTTTCATCAATGTGATCCCTCCCTCGAGGTGTGGAGAGTACCATCTATGATTCATGTTTTAATTTCAAAGAACATATAGAATTGGATTTGGATCATCACCAAAATCATCTGGAATAATTGTTTGAAAGATTTTTACTGTTGTCATTTCTCCATGCAGTTGTAGCTTTACCTTTGTCTTGACTAGACAGTAAGACTGATGTGGATTCTTTAATTGTTGATTCCATTTCCAAGAGTTGATCCAACGATAATGAACTTTTCTCTTAACCTTCTTCTTTCGACACTTTTCTGAGAGATGATTTGTCTTCCCACGATGAAGACAAGGATGGAGATCAAAACATTGTGTCTCCAAGTGACCAAATCTATGACAATGTTGGCACTTATTACCAGGATTCTTCACTTCTTCAAGAAATCCTGCACTAACAAATTGAACTAGTTGGGAGTAATATGGGATATGAAAGTTGTTTCCTTTGACATATTCTAAGCCATGTCGATATTTTTTGAACATAAATTCTTCCCAAGGTATGACAACCATTTTGGAAAGATCATTTTGTAATTCTTGATGTTCTGCTTTTGTATCTTCAAATTTCTTGTTGTTGTTGCTTTCATTCTGTGCAACGTTTTCTGACTCATTTTCAACAAGACTTTTCTTCATTGGTCTAATGTATGATTCCATCTCATGATTAGTTAAGGATCACCATCAATCTCTTATGTATCTTTTGTATCCGCCATTAGGTCATACATATCACAACTACAAGTAGAATCAACCATTTGTATTATGCCTTGTGTGTCACAAGTAGCATCAACCTTTTGTATGAACTCATTTGTATCACATGTCGCATCAAACTTTTGGATAAGCTCCTCTGTATCACATATTGCATCAATCTTCTCTATTAGATTCTTTGTGTCACAACTTGCATCAATCTTTTGAACAAGATCAATTGTTGACTATATTGTATCAACCATGTTGTCTTTGAATTAATTTCCACTCAAGTGCTTCAATCAATTTATCTTTCATATCAATTTGATTATGCAATTCATGGTTGTACTCTTGCAATTCCTTGATTTCCTAAGAGGCATTTTGTAAATGCTTTCCTGCTTTACCCATTTGTTATTACTCCCTCACTCACGTGTCACACTCGCTTGTACTTGTTCGCTTGACGCTTGTTTCTTTTATATCATGCTTGCTTGATTTGATATTAAACTTAGGATGTCACATACTACCGATCATGCACCCTAAAGTGTGATTACAATGACTTGAATTTGATGACTCACTTGACCTCCTTATTCAAATTTCAAGCAGGTCGTGACGACAATTTTCACACTTGACTTTGAAAGGATTTTGCAACTTAGCCCTTCGTACAATTCAATACTCAAATTCAATGATTTAATGCTCAAATTCAATGATTTATCCTTCAATTTTTACAATTCAATGATCAATTTAATGCTTCAATAGACTAGAGGAACAACCAACAATTTGCTCTCTCATTACATTCTTTTAATTCTCAATTGTGCCATTATTCTTCAAGAGAATTGTTTACCAAAGTAAAATTGAGTGTCATAATACTAGATAGGAAACACCATCAAGTATCTAGAAAACATATACGATCACACACAAGTGCACAGTGTTCCTTGGACCCCCTTATTCAAATTTCGGGACAGGTCTAGGAACATTCACCCCGAAAAAAAAAAAAAATTATTAAAATGAGATATAAGAAGTCTACAACTAAACTTCTTCTTTGAGGATTAAGTAACACTTATAAACCCTTTTACAAAATTGGCTTTCACTAAGCCCATCAACAATTGGAACTCTGAAATTTACAAACACTATTTACGTTTATGTGCACCAATCATTCACTTAGAATGATAGTGGTGTCTACCCAACCACCAAATATATATCATTGCCCACAATCATAGGCCTCTTCTCTTGTTTATAAATAGTGCACAAGATTTAATAAAAAATGTAGATTTTCCAAACTATAGTTGCATGCCATTCATAGAACAAAAAATATAAAAACAAAATCCTTACTCTTTCAGGCTAGCATGTGCACGTCGACTTCTCCAATTCACTTCAACTTGTGATTTTCTATATGGAAATGCTACGTATTTGTGTTCCAGTGATGTTCACATTCTAAGGTTGTGCCTTCATGTTGAGATCGCCATGTTTCACCATGTGTTGGATGAGCATTAATTTGTTGTTGGGTAGTAGGATAGATACTTCAAGAATCTCAGATCTCAGAGAAGTTCTAGTGGGCGTTGGTGTAATAACAAGTACTGGAAAAAACCCTCGAAAGAGCAGGAGCAAGAAGCAAAGGTAAGGTGGAGAAGTTGGTTTGTTTCACGCCACACAAGTCACCATATCAAACTGATTTGGATAAATGCATGATGGATATTTTGTTGTCCTTTTCTCTACGATCTCCCAATGACTACAACGCCTCGTCACCGACAGATATTGGCAAACTTTGAGTTCGGATGATCGATTGTTGAGCAGATCCATAATGTTCAAAACGCAGATCGACCATTCCCTTGATGCCCAAGCTATTGTTTGCTTCTGCATGGATCCTCAACATTCTACACGCATCTTTGTTTGCATGAAGATTTGTCTGTGTCTGTTGATCGAATATTGAGCACAATTACCAATTCGATCACCTTTTCATCCCTGTAAATCGTAGATTTAAAAGCATCATATTTCAACTGTTCAAAGGACGATTCACACATTGGATCAATCAAAGTGGCCACGATCAATTGGGTTCACAGTCTCCTTACAAGATCTCGTCGAAAAAATGTCATTCGGTGGCTTCTAATAACACGTTTTGATGTGGGGATTGTCCAAAACTGTATAATACACAATAGAATGTGTTGCCTTAAGATCTCCCTGATTGATTCCTCTTTGCTTCCGCTGCGTTGATACTTCTAATCCTTGCAACCCCAAACACAATCTATGCACTATGGATGCTTTTGCTAATTGGGCCATCGCTCTTGTTATGTAATCACTCTATCCCGTTTTCCAAGACGCAAGACGTAGATCGATTCCTGCAACCCATGCGCAAAGGGGTCCTAGGGGGTCATCACAACGTCTAGATCTAGATGCTTTTTGACTTCAAGTCTCAGGTTGAAAAACAATGGTTTTCTCTGTCAATAACCAATTTGAAAAAATGATCTTCACTTCCAACGGATGTGTGGGGGATTAGGCTTGATGAACGATTTGTACTGAATCCAAGTCGTGTTCTTCCTCTCTGTCGCTTGGATAATAGAAGAAATTTCTCAAAGGCAGATTCAAAATTCAATCTCAAATTTGAAATTTCGGGGTGCAGAGGATGCGCACAATCCAAGAGAAGGGTTGCTCGAGGAATTGGAGACAAGATTCGATCGCAGGATCAATTGATGCATATCGCTCTACCTCTTCTATTGTTGCTTTTGTTAGTTATGCGAAGCAAAGTGATAGACCACTATGGTGAACTATTGGAGGTGCAAGTGGACTCCTTTGTGGCCGCCATGGAGGTGCTCAGATTTTGAGATGTCCCAATTGCGATTAGTATAACCTCAATCTGAGTTGGTAAGTTGTGATTTGAGTAAGGCAATAATGGATCACCCACATGAACTAAGAACACAACTATATAATGAATGGATCCAACATTCACACAGTAAACAATTAGCACAAATCGTTGTAGCTTTTAGGGGAGCTTCATCGACAGATCTGGATTCCATTGCATGTTAAAAAAAAATGGCTTTGTAAACATTGCTAGGGATTTGGAAACGTATGATCTAGTAGACCATATAATGGTTTTCAACACAAATTACAAGGGTATAGATCTTTCTCGTGTTCATGTTGTAGCCATTTTTCCACTTAACATTGGAATTGCAAAAATATTTGTGCATATAAATCATTCTCATTGCAGAAAAAAAAAATTACTATGTTTGAACAAATCTCACCTTTAATAAAAAAAAATTGAGTGACAAGAAGGTGATTATGCAGATCCATGATCCACATTTCCAATGCAACTCTCTAATATAGCTCTTGCTTCATCATTGAGCATCCATATGGGTGTGTAGCTCTTCAATAACAAATGGCTCCTAAATGATGCATCATGTTCTCTTAAATGACGCATCACGTTCGCATCAACTGATGGCTTGCATGCTCTTGCTACACCTCACCTCTTATGGAAAACTACCATAGTGAATCTATCAAACCCTTAAGACTCAAGGAGCTCTGATATTATCACCATTTCTTCACCACTGCTCTGATATCATGTTAAGAATTGAGCACAAGCAAGACGAGACAAGAAATGGCGGAAAAGGCTTTAAGCCATTCTCTATTGCACATTGTATTGATCTCATGATATGAATTTATAGTACATGGATTGGACCACTTCTAGCTCTAGATCTAGATCTCATTGACAACTCATCAGTGGATCATGACAACACCTCATCAATAGATAAGGTTTACAACTCATATCAATGTGGTCTCGAACTTTGTGATTGTCTAGGGACTTACAGCCTAACAACTTGTACCTGTTGATATTTTTCTCTCTCTAGTGAACTAGGGTTATATTCCTCTAGTGCAACTTGTGATTGAATTACTTCATAATTTGGATTTGTTTTAGTTCCATTCGATTTCCTGCTTTCACCTCTGAATCTCAACATGGTATCAAAGTGGGTGCGAACCTTACTCAATTCTTTTGGCTAATTCAAAAACTCTTGGCCAGTGACATCTTCGTTACAATGCAAATCTAGGGTTTTCTTGGATCATCTCTACTAGGGTTTCACTAGGGGTTCTAGAGATATAAAACCTAATATAGGATTGTTCCTTTCTTCTAGGGCATTCTTTGGCACTTTTCACATTTCTTTAAGGACAATATGCCTTCATTCCTAGAGTTACCTAGAGTTTTGTACCATTTAGATCTATAAAGGCTAATTTATGAAATCTTCATTCCACGAGGAGCCTTCAACCTGTTGTTGTTGACCCTATGGATTCAAATTGGTTGTTTCCCCCTCTGAATGGAGCCAACTATCATTCTTAGGTGGATCAAATCACTACCCTTCTTCAAAGCAAAAATCTATGGATGTACTTGGCGAGGTTGCTTCCCACTTAAGATGATGACAAGTATGACCTCGTCTGTTTAAAGAAAGACGAAGCTCTTTGTGTTGATATTATGGTAGTTGCGGGAGGTATTTACCTCCACGTGTAAACCTAACGAGAATAGAATATTCCGGGAAGCAAGAAGAAACCCTAATGAGTTGGCTAATAACCCTAGAAGACAAGTCGGCTCAAGAGGATAATTTGTATTAGGTTATTAGCCTCCAAGAGAAGAAGTCGGCCAAAAGAAATATTATATACTAAGCAAATAGGCACCCAGAATGAGAAGTCAGCCCAGGCAATTAGCCAGAATTAGTATAAATACAAGAGGCCAGTCTTCATTCTGGCAGGCATTCTCAGAACTGCAAAGCTCACTTGTGCGCACTGTAGTTAGCTAGTTTGTGCGCAAGTTTGGAGGAGAAGTTGTCATTGCAACTGCTACAGCTAGCAGATTACGTTTTGGCTTGGACTATCTCTTGGTTATGGTTTGGACTATCTCATCAGCGCTTGTTTGGTGCGTTATCCTTGGAGAAAGGTGCGCTACCCTTTGTTTTGGCTATTAGCCTAGGGTTTGCTTCCGGAGTGATTCTCTGTCAAGGTTAAGGTGCTCAGAGGGTGGCTTCGGCCTATGGTTGGGTGATAATAGTGATATTGTCTATGGTAAAACGAACACATCCATCATATTCTAACAGGTTATGGGCCCACACCTCCTTCATTCAGTCTAACCACTGGAAGGGAGCATAGCCATAAGGATATTAAGCTCGTTGAAGAACTACCGCAACGGTCTCTAGCAAGAGCAGTCATTAAAGCATTGTTGCTAAGGTTACTAGCAGGTGTAGTTGCAGAAACCCTAACCCTCTCGTTGAGGCACCTTAAGTGAAGGGATTGACCTAATTTCCAGATAGACCAGTGCACCCTAGCCTAGCGCATCTCCTGGTACTCTCAGCAAGCCAAGACGTCAAGTTTGAGTTTTTAGTCAAATCTAGGGTTGACCAAGTCAAACCAGCCATGACTTACTCTATGAAGTCAGAAAACAAGTTAGATGGAGCTTCTAACTTCAGAGCGTGGAAGACAAGGATTGACCTCATCCTTGCCAAGAATAAAGTGATGGATATCATGAAAGGAAAGATCGTGGAACCGGAGTTTGAAGAAGGAAAAGAGAAGGAACCGCAGAACGTTGCAGTTATGGAGAAGTTCAAAGACGGTGATATCAATGCCATGAGTATCATAGTGGACTCTATAAAAGACCACTTGATACCCTACATCTCCCATTTGACTCATCGAAGAAGATGTACAATGCCCTAACAAACCTCTTCTCAGTCAGAAACATTGGACAAGTAATGAGTCTGAAGAATGAGCTCCGTGACATGAAGATGAATGATGATGACAACATAACATCATACTTTATGAAAATCTCACAGTTAAGAGATCAATTACAAGCTATTGAAGAGATCATTTCAGAGAAGGAATTGGTAAACATAGTACTCAATGGTCTTCCCAAGACGTGGGATCCATTTGCCGCAAGCATGAACACAAGGAAGGAGTATCCTACATTTGAAGAACTTTAGACTTGTTGTGCTCAAGAAGAATCAAGGGTCAGTGCAAAAGAGAAACCCCAAAAGAAGTACGATGATCAAGCCTTCAAAGCAAGGTTCAAGGATTTCATGAACAAAAAGAAGTTTGGCTCCAGGAAGAAAACAAATCAAGAGAAAGATATGTCAAGGATACAATGCTTCAATTGTCAAAAG
>ML800746.1:382651-399468 GCA_009831015.1 Picea engelmannii
TCATTATCTTTTACACAATTTTTGCAACAGCCATAGTTTTTTCTTTGATTTGAAATATGATACCTTCTTGACCTATTTTAACTTGCTAGATATCATTAATTGTCTTGGATATCTCACACATACAAATCTGGAAATTGCTTTTTTGAACCACCTTATACTTACCTTGAAAACCTTGATCTAGTGGTGGTATGTTTGAGTAGATAATATAGGAGGCCATAGACTTGATCTTATCTTGCTATTGGATTCCTTGAGGTTACAAAGGAAAACTCCCTTGTGTCGGATTTTATCCTTAACTAAAACAGCGAAAGTGGTTGCTAAGGTGACAGTGGTAACAATTCCATGTTACACTTGTCTTAGCCCTTGTGAAAGGCTTTGCACAAAGGTGCTAGATATTGTGATAACACCTCCAAGAAGAAAAAAGTCATATGTGGCCACTGTCATAAGGAGGGTAATCCCTTCAAGTCTTGCCTTGCTCATCTTCAAAAAGTTGAAGAGCTTGCAACATCAACCGTAGGCACTAAAGACCTTTTTTATGAAAATGTTGGATCTCCTCATGGTGCACGCTTGACACTCACTTTGGTCCTCTTCTCGACAAGAGTGGATTGTTGATCCTGGAGCGACCCAACACATGACCAAACATGAACACCTCTAATTATAGACAACAACACAATGGAAAGAAAGAGGTTATTGGTGACAATTTAGCCATATAGGTTGTAGGTTGTAGTGATGTCATCATTGATACAACAAAATTTGGAGATGTTCTTCATGTCCCAAGAGTTGGACCAAATCTATTTTCTATTTCTGCATTACGCGCACCAATAAAATGGTGGAATTTTCACTGGATCAATGGGTTGTAAAGGACATGAGTGATGGCTTCAAGGCGGTTTCCCCAGTATATTGTGATGAACCCGATCATATGTACAAGTTGGGGAAGACTCCTTCCTTAAAGAAAAAAGGGTTTGTAGAAATGGTAGCCAATGTTGATGACACTAGAATGTTATTGCATCAACAACTCGATCACACCAATTATGGATCTTTGCAAAATATGAGTCAACTACATATGGTTGATGACCTTCCACGAATTGATTCACCTAGTGGTGCCTATGAGGGGTGTGTAATGGGGAAACATCATTAGGATTCCTTTCCTAAGGACAAAGTTGTTGATGATTACAGTTGCATGAGACATCCTCCAGGACATAGACTGAGTGAGTCTACGTGAGAGAGAGCCCATGAGTTGGGTGTGCCCATGAGATGGGTGTGTGGTTCCTCTCTGAGACGGAGATGGAACGGTGTGCCCATGTGTGAGGTGGTGAAGCCCATGAGTTGGGTGTGTGGTTCCTCTCTGAGACGGAGATGGAATGTTGTGTGCCCCTGTGTAGGCAAGCCCATGAGCTGGGTATGTGGTTCCTCTCTGAGACAGAGATGGAATGTTGTGTGCCCCTGTGTGGGGAATCCCACGAGTTGGGTGTATCGTTTTGAGACAGAGATGAAACGATGTATTGTCCTCCTCTGTGCAGAGAGTTGAGATGATACTCCAGATGATTCTCCTGTGTAACGCAGTGAGAAAGAGATCTGTTGAGTTGGACGTGCATGTGGCTGAGCACAGGTGAATGTGATCCTAGTGGTTGAGCACTAGTGAGTGTGGTTCTCTTGTGAGACGCAGTGAGATAGAGATGTGGACATCCCTGTGACTGAGCACAGATGGATGTGCCCCTAGTGGTTGAGCACTAGTGGGTGTATGAGATACCTTGCTATATTGTACGAGAGTCAAACTTACCTGTAACCCTATTTGTGATGTAAAGGGTACAGGTCGGCCCCACCATAAAGTGAAAGATAATTAATGTAAAAGATAATTAATATGGTAATTATTAATTATATTATAAGTTATTGAGGTTGGCCCTATTGTGCCAATAGACACTATTGTTGACAGGTGTAGTCTAATATAAATAAAGGTAAATCCCCCATCGAGGAATCATCTCACAAGTGTGAGTTTGGAAATTTCAGCAAACACTTGTTCTTTGGAAAAGTGTGCACCTCTCTTGGACGCTAGTCTTCTAGGGTTTGTGAAGCACCCTTTTGTGTGCTAGTCCTTTATGGTGGTGGAGGTATTTCTCTTGAAGAATATAGCAAAGGATTGGTTGGGTTTTCTTCCCTTGTTGAGAAGGGTTTCCTAGGATACTTCTTGTGTACTTGTGCATGGTGTTTCTTCTTGTGATCTTGGTTGCTGCAACAAATTGTTTATGGTTTAAGTAAAATGCTAAAAATGGAATGAACTTCATGTTTAAGCCTAGAATATTGAAAAATCAACAAAAGCGAGGCAAGCTTTGGGGAATTCAATTTGGGTCTGGAAATTTTTGGGAATTGAAATCTCTTCTGGAAAATCAAAGCGACAAGAAAAACAAGTGTCTTAAGGATGATGGTAAAGTTGAATATGTTAGCAATGCTTTCCAATCATTTCTTGTCTCTCAAGGCATCTCTTGGAAAAAAATCGTTCCTTACATTCCACGGCAAAATGAAGTAGCAAAAGGAAAGAATAGGACTATCATGGAGATCACTCACTGCATGCTTAACTCTAAGAAAATGAAGCTTTCATTCTAGGGAGAGGCGGTTGTTTGCATAGCCCATATCATCAATAGAACACCTACTCGTGTTGTCACTGGTATGATTCCTTATGAGAAATGGTATGGTAGTAGACCTTCTATTTCTCATTTCAAAAATTTTGGATCTAGTGCATGGGCCCATGCTCCTAGTGACAAGTGAAACACATCCAAATCTCTAGACTCTTACTACACTCTGGTTGGATACATCAAAAAATTTCAAGGATATTGCCTTTATTACCCCACCACTCACAAGGTGATTTAATCAATTGTTATTTTCGAACAACATGAAGAATTTTCTGATTTGGTAATGATTTCTCAACCCGAGTTTATGTCAACATCTATTTTTTGAGTTTAATCATTGCCCAGATTCAAGAAGATTTGTTGACCTAGTTGAGCAGTACGCAGAGGATCAATTTCAGAGAACAACGAAGAAGAGTCTGGGGTTTTCTTCTTTCCAGATACGGATATGTTATTTTATGAAATGCATAATCAATCATGCTTGGTCCCTTTCCTTTCTCCACTTGTTGAGCACATGAAAACACATGATCAAATTAGTAGATTTCACGGTTGGTTTCATTGGAGGTTTGACTATATAAATAAGTTTTGCAGGGTCATTCAATTGCACGATTGACTTCATTGGTTTTCAGAGTATGATGATTGTTCAAGATCTTTTCCGGTGAATTATGGGAACTTGAGTAGATGAGTGGCATCAAGGCCACAACAATTTTTTTCTAAGTTCAAATTATTAGGATAGGTCACTTGCTTTATCTGATATACTATATAAGCAAGTATTGTAGTCCAGGGGCTGTTGCTTTTCAAGCTTTCCTGGAGAACATCTTTCATACTCTTTTTTGAGTTATTATTTTGGGTGCTTCGAGTACATACTAAATGATATCTTTTCGATCAAATCTGAAGTTGTACAAAGTATTTGTATTTGCTTTTTGTTTGAAATTTGAGTATATGATGCAATAATAAAATTCGCTTAATTCTCTTTTACAAACTTAATGGCGACCTTTATCATCTTCCTTTGAACTAGCAAAACTTTCCTAAATTCCATTGTTGTCGATTCAAACACAAACACAAACCAGGTGACAACTTACCAGCCCCCAAAAGTAATATGAAAATGCAACAAACATAGGTGTAGAGTTGTAGAGATCAGTAACACTTCCATTAACAAACAGAGATGAAGAAAGCCAACTTGCAACCAGTCTTGGAGTCCCCCACTCTAAAGGATGAGCTAAATTCAATTTTGATGGAGCATCCAAGGGGAACAAGGGCCTTGTGGGGACAGGGAGTTCTTAGAGATGAGCATGGTCATAGTATGGGGATGTTAGCCAAGCTTTTGGATACCAAATCTAACAATCAAACAAAAATGGAGGGCTTGGTATTGGTTGTAATAGAATCATTAAGGAAAGGATAAAGAAAAGGTCATTTTCAAGGGTACTTGAAGATTATCGTAGACCATAACAATGGGAAATCAATCATCCCTCCTGGGAGATGGCAAGCAAGGTCTCTTGGATACAAACAACAAAGTGTTTCGATGGATAGGGGTTCAGGCATGTAAGAAGGTCCACAAATAAGCTTACAGATTGGTTAGCCGAACCTGCTATCTTAAACAAGTCCCTTCAATTTCATTCTTTAGAACCCCCTTTTACCAAAGAGGGGGATTGAAAGGTTGTGTTATCTCACTTATTAAGCCAAGGGAGAAAGCTTTAATAAGAAGCTACTTGTTCAAGGTCAAAGAAAGAGAAAGCCAAGGAGGTGGCCTTAAATAATAAAATGCTACACTATATGGAGACAATTACAAGTGAGGCCCTGAAGTCCCAACCCCCTGTTTTCATCAAAGAAGAGCCACCATCCTCAGTAATTTCTGAGCATGCCCAAAAGTCATGATGCCCAATCCAACCGGCCTAGAGAAGCCCTCAATTTAAAAAATACGTTGTTGCTTTCCAATCTTTTTGTGTTTTGAATCTATGGACTGTTATGGTAATATACATCATCTGTCTAGGCTTTTTGGAGAATTTATGTAATAGCTTAAGTGTATATGGACAGCTACAGTGATAATCTGAATACTGTTGACACTGAAGGACGTACATGGCACTTTCTTTCAGAGTTTGAAATATGAATAAAACACAAACTATAGACAATAACATAAACTTTGATGTCATTGCCTATTTATACTAGGGACCAGTGACCACTTCATAGGTTGAAACTATTGGGCTTGAAGTACAATGATTACTTCAATTATGGAGTTGAATTTGGAGTTGAGAGGCCTTATTCTGGAATCTGAGTTATTTAAAATGAATATTGGGATGCCTCGCCCATTTTGGAGGGATTGAGGATGGAGCTTTGGTCGACCATTTTTCCAGTATGACAGCCAACCATTGCATTTGGTGCTTCATGAAAGGCATCTGTTATCCCCAATCCTTAATGCACATTGGGTGTCCACAAATCCGGAGGATAGATGGGTGCATAGACTTCACAGTGTTTGGTCAATTCGGCTTTCTTATAAGCTGAGATTTTTGGCTTGGTTGGTATTCTATCAGGAGATTCCATCCAAAGCCCGATTGGCCAAGAGTGGACTTTCAAATGGCCTTTGTCTTGTTTTCCATCACTCGAAGACAGTGAAGCATACTTTCTTGGAGTGTCAGTTTGCCAAACATTGCTCAAGTTATCTTTTTTTTTTCTTGTTAAAATATAATACAACAAGAGGGTATGTACAAATGTATCTACATCCTTTTCCTCAAAGGTGTTGCTCGAGTTATCTTGAGGATCAATGTTTAGTGTTGCTTCACGATAGGATTCACTGGCATTTTGCAATGTTTGGAGATTGTCGCTCTCTGGTTTGTTCAGCATTACCTAGTGTTAGCACACTTTTTGACCCCTAAATCAGATCTGAAATGAAGTAAAATCAGTGGCAAAAAAGCGGCTAATTGTAGGAGAAAATGCCCCAGATGTCACTGGCAAGTCTCCTCTCTGTTTGGGCTGGTATATGCCAACCTCATGGGGGTGTCCCTAAGTTCTTCTTGCTGTTCTGAACTTCGAAAATCTGCAATATAAAACCAGAAAACAGCAGCAAGAAAGAGTACCTTTGGCTAGCGGTTAAGCTACCAAAGGGGTAAGTAACACAATTTGAAATTTACTTGGACGAAAAACCCTGCAGCGTTAGTTTTTAAAAAATAGAAAGAAGGGGAAAAAGGCGCTATTACAAGGCTGAAACACCACAATAATAGGCTAAAACTACTAACAATGCATAAAAAATCAATTGCAATACCAACAAGATCCAACAACTTGATACCAGCACACCAAAACTTTATTCTTGCTCTTGCCAAAGGGCTGATTGCACCACTAAACACAAGTACAGAAACCAGTAGAGTATTGTTCCTTATACAAAGACTAGAAGCTAGAAAGAAGAATGGAAGAGAGAGACTATTGCTGCTGACAAAAGTGTTGAGATTTGGGTACTTTGGAAAGTGATCCCCTTGTGGTTTTGGGCCTCTAACCACAAGAGGGAGATGTTTGTACCATTGTGCCATGTACTTAATGTCTAATTTCACTTTGACTTGGGAGATTTAAGTCAAAAGTAAAATTTGTCACTTTTAGCCTAAAGTGACTAATTATTCACTAAGTGGGTGAATGAGGGGACATAAAGTGAACTTAGGGAACTTATCCCAAAGTGGGTTTTGAGTTGAGATTCTTTTGGAGAGATATCAACCATTGATTAGGGATGGCATGGGGTGATCCTAGCCATCCATACTTTAGGTTTCTTTATGGAGGTTCAAGAGGGGTGCAAGGGGCAAAGGGAGGCTCATTCATTATATTGTTCACCAAGAGAGTTGGGAGAGGATCAAAAGGATGAGGATAGAGGCATTGGATGAGGGAAGCTTGGGCGCCCCCTTCCATGGAGGGCTCATGGAGGGTTACACCCTCATTTATTTGTGGTGTTTGTTCTTGCTTGGAGGAGGGCGCACACATAGTAGGCACTAGCTACAGTTGGACAATCGCAGATTTGTCAATTTCAGTGGAGAGGTAGCACAAAAGAGCTTCTTTGTGTGCAAGGGATTCTTCATCAGAGCTCAAAGGGGTCAAGGGCATATTGTTCCATTGTATTTACATACTTTTTGTATCTCATGCTTTAGACATCACTTATCTATACTTTCATTAAACTGGTTTTCCCCGGGGGGGGTTATCCAGGGTCGTGTTGACCAAAAATACTTGTGTCCAAATTTCATGCATGCTTAGAGTTTAGATCAGCATTTTAGAGTTGTAAAGATCTAAAGGAGTGTTACTTGTTTTGAGTTATATTGCATGTGCTAACCACCAGAACCACAAAGAACACTTAACCATCAAATTATGAGCAGAAAAGTACTCAACTGTTTTCTGTCCTAAAACAGTAGCAAAGGACAGTTTTGAAGACTAAACTTAGAGCCCAACAAGAGGTCAAAGACAGACCTGTTGGGTAGCTTCATAGTACCTCAGTTTTCTTCAAAAAGTCAACCCTAAACAATGAGGAGAAGCCTCCAATATATAGCTCTATGAGGCGCACATATGTGGCAAAAATAGGAGGGCACATAGCTAAGATTCTCCTCCAATGCGCACTAGATGAATAGTGAGGATGCGCTCTAGTGTAACCATGAGATGAGAGTGGCAACTCACATGTCTGCTCTATTAACAGAAGGATCACTAAGGAGGGACTTGCGCATAAGTGGAAAAAAGAGAGTTAGCGCTAAGAAATAGGGAGATATAAGAGGTGGCACATTAATTGATGAATGCGCTAGAAAATAGGGGAAAATAAGAAGAAGTGCTCTAGGAAATTGGGAAGGCACACTAAAGTAGGTAGTGCGCTAAGAAATAGGGAGATGGAGAGGAGGTGCGCTAGGAAATAGGGATCTAGCGCATGAGGAGAGGGAATTAAGAAGAAGAGGAAGGGAAATATGGTAGGAAATAGGGAGAGAGAGAAATACACATGTGGGTGATGAGAGGAAGATGAACTAAATGGAACGAAAGGTGCATGGGAAGAAGAAAGCATGCATGTGGGAATAGGGAGACATGCGCCAATAAGAATCATGAAGTGATGAAGTGGATTGAGAGAGGAAGGTGCATGCACCAATAATAGAGACGCATGCACACGTGTGAGAGGGGTGGATGAGGTAATGCGCACTAGGAGTGAGGGATAAAGATGAGTTAAGTGGAATAAAGGGGAATTCCACCCTTAGTCAACCCCACTTGACAACTAGTAATGCCAACTCATCACACGCCTTGCTTTTCTCATGAAAGATGCCACATATCCTCAAGAAGTGTGTCCCATATGCTCATGCAATGATGCACCACATGTCATACTATTAGAATACCATATATCGATAACTGAAACTGCCACTTGTCATCCTGCATGGCGACCATCTCTACTAAATATAGTCCTGCTAAAAATAGACATGCCAAAAATAGTAGTCAGCCTAAAAAATAGGAAAACCCCAAATATGTCAGGGACCACTAGGAGACCACTGCCAAATATAATATGTCTGAAATAGACACTGCTAAAATAGAATCTCGTCGCATGTCCATGAAAATATACTCATTTGATTCGATTTTCAGTGAGTAATCTGAATATGTGATCAGAATCATCATCTAAGGCTTGGAACTCCGATCTTTGTCTCTTAAAAAGTAGGGAATATGCTAAAAATAGACATCTCTCTCTAACCATGAAGATCTGTGCAAACTTTTGTCTCTGAAACAAAGAACACCACCAAACCAATCCTATATTTGTACTCATATGGGAACCAACCTTGGCACATACCAAGTTATATTTGGGAAAAATATCTTAATGCTAGCCAAATAAGTCATGTTGGCTCCTAACCCTCAAGATATCCAAGTGAAAAAATCCATGTGTTAACACTTAGGATATGGCATTGCCTATGGATTCCAACCTTTACTCTTTGGAATATCTAGTGTAAGTCTATTTTTGAACATGAGGTCAACCCTTTGTCTACTTGCGTTCTATGTGGAGAGATAGGGTACAACATCAGCGCCTCACTAAGGGCACTCTACTGATCAAAGATGCCCAATCTTTGGATCCAACATAGTATTCTGATTTTACTTGAATTTTAGTAAAGCTTCAAAGACGAGGCTATGATGTCCATTGTATATACCCTTCCACCTTTTGTACTACTACTTGTAAATATTATTCTATAAATATAAGATGTATTTTCCCCAAAAAGAAAGAAATAAAGCCAAGAAATAGTAAATTCTAGACAAGCAGAGCTGTCAACTCGACATATTCAACAATTTTACATACACAACTACTGTGGAACTTCGAAGCTACACAGGAAACTAGTACATGTAGAATTATTTTGAGTTGCTTGTCTCACAACTTCAAGTTGGAATGGTAGAGAGTTGTACAAGAGACGTAAGAATAACATACTTTGCTAATGTTAGAACCTTATCCCACTACATCCAACCAACTCGGCCAACACTTCACCTTAAAAGTGAAGTGTCGGCCCAATCTTACGAATGTCACCCCCATTATGAGCCAACAACCACTTTTACCAATACACATGACACCTAGACTTATTCAACCATCCATTGTGGTTTGGTTGAGTGATTGCCTGTTAACTCCTAGTTGTGATTGCACTTCTAGAGAGTTAAGATCCAGCAAGATTCCATAAGGTTGGTTCCATTACAAGTGCATCCAGACATTGGCATTGATCAGACCTTACTACAGAGTCAGAGAAAACTATTATTCTTAGCAGGTTGTTTTTTTCAGGAGCTTGGGATTGGGGGCCCGCGTGACAAAGATGTTTATATATTCATGTTCTTTGTTAAAAAGGCAAATCCAGTGGGACTGCTTTTTCCTGCATGCGAGACGATTAGTCTTGCCTACACACGAGATGATCAATTTTTTGTGTGTTAATCAACTTGGACTTTATGGAGATTTATTGGTTTGATGACAGCATACAACCCCTAGGGACAACCCCCTAAGACTGGAAAAGCACCAATCCAAACGAAGATGCTTCCAACAGTAACAAGGTTGGTTGTCTATAACTACTAGGAAAGTCTACCAGTACAAATTTGTGTGATAACACCACCCTGTAGAAAGTTGAACATGAGACATAGCGATAACGTACTTTGCAAATGTTGAGCCTTAATGTGGTACATCCAACCAACTCAACAAACACTTCACCTTAAAAGTGAAGTGTTGGCCCAATCTTATGAATGTCACTCCCATTACAAGTTGGGCACTACTCTTACCAATGCAAACGCACACCCAAAGTTATTCAGCATCCCATTCTGGTTTGGTTGAGAGACTGCCCCAAAGAGAGTTGATCATGAGATGTAAGGATAACATAATTTGCAAATGTTAGAGTCATATTGTGGTACATCCAACCAACTCGTCCAACACCTCACCTTAAAAGTAAAGTTTCAGCCCAATCTTATGAATGTCACCCCCATTACAAGCCAAGAGCTGCTTTTACCAATAAACACGCACACCCAAAGTTATTTAGACGTACAAATAACCTACTTTGCAACCATATCTCCCTAAATATATATTAATATAAGGATAGATAAAATATGATAAATCTGACACATGCAGGAATGCTGCCCAATCTTGGGTGTAGACAAACTAGGAATGAAATTAGTGTCTGTTAATGTTTAAGCCATTATTATAGTTCTTTGCATTTCAATAGATAACAGCAACATAAGACAAGATCACTGAGAAATACGCAATCACAAGAGACACAACATTTATCCTGGGAAACCCTCTAGGGGAAGAAAACCCAGCAAAACTTCCTTATTATAGATAGTCAATACAATGCCAAGAGATAACTCAAGCTAATACAGAAGATCATCTCCCAAAGATGCGCCACTCTCTCTCTCTCTTCTCCAACTGCAATTCCGAAACTTGTCTCTCAATGAACAAGTGAGGTGTGTGTCTAGGTGAGGCACTAGCCTCCTTATTTATACAAATCTGGCACATGTGAAGTGTCTCTTCACTGGCAGGGCCGACTTCTCAAACTGGGTGGTTATAACCACCTTTATTATATTTCGGGGCCTCTTGATATATTATGGGGCCGACTTCTTCTTTTGCCTTTTACAATTACAATATGACCAATCCACAAAAGGGGACTTGGTCCTTATACAATAACCTAAATGATCAATCCACAATGGAGATTGATCCAATGAATAATATATCAAATAATAATAAGAATACACTTTGCAGTTACATTATTTTAACAGTGTCACGGTTAAATTGTTGGAGTACCAATTTGCATCTCAGAGACACATTGACAAAACAAAAATAATATTAAAAACTCACGCTAACCAATACAATTCAAGACATAATGAAAATACCTTTTCTTTGTCTTTGGGTTCTATATGATCAAACTTAGGATCTCCTTGCATAGCTGCATTTCGGTATCCATTAATATAATTTAGTAATTCATTAACTGCTGGTGCACGGGCTTCTTCTTCCTTGTATCTTTGTTCTATGGGATCTCCAATCTGATAAGCACCAAAAATAACATCGTAACATAAGGTGGCATTCAAAGTTCAATCAATTACCACCTACATAGTACATATAATGGTATGCTAAATATTTCATGCACAACACTTACCCTTTTGAGTTCATCAAGCTTAGCTACATATACCCCTTTGGATTCATCGTCACCTTCTTCGTACAGCCAATCTTCTGTCTGTTGCAGCCTTCGAGAAAGTTCTTCCCGCTCATACTCCGTTGCATAGTTATGGTACTTGTGAAAAAGCTGAAAGTATTGGGCAAATGATTATTAAGAATAACTTTACAATGGAATATCTTCCAAAAGTAGGTATAACTCTTCAAAGTTCAAACCTGTCTCTGCACTACCGCATCTAGGCAGAAAGTTATCATATAAATTGCCATATGAACACATTATTGTACATTTCTATTGTGTGTATATAAAACAGAGGATAATCCAAAAAGAACTAGAGATGAAATATTAAACAAGTACAATACAGAGATGAGTTACAAATGTATGTAGAATACCTTATTACGCATATCATATACATAAGACTCCACAGCATTCTTCTTATCTTTAGTCTCCTCCATAATCTTATCTTGATATGCTAAATTATACTCTTTATCTATTGCTTTTTGTATTTCAGGTTGTGATAAGCCTCCCAAAATATCCGCAGCAACTGGTATGGCCATTCTCCTGAGCCTTCTCTTTTTCACTACCTCGCGCTGCACAGAAAAATCAATTTCATTGAGCTCATGATATTGAAAGAAAATACTTCCATCTATAGAATAAATCCCAATAACTTGTCCATGACGAGAAACATCTTCCAGGCCTAATAAATAGCCATGTAATCGTCAAACTGCTTTCTGACAAACCACAAGAGATCTTCATAAAAAAGGATGTCCCAGATCTATACATTCCATTTAAACATAATGCTGGAGCTGTTGTAGACAGATCAAAGTTTCAAACTATTTTCAAAAGATTTTGAACACCTGAAAAAACAGGTGAAATAGTGAAGACTGCACCAACAACTACAGAAGAAAACACTCTTAAGAGACTTTTTTGTTGGGCCCGGAGTCATAACCAGCATTGCCAGAGTGCAGAGCAAAGCAGAGCAGTAGGTAATGGTCCTTCCCAAAAATCCCATATAATGTATACATATTTTAAAAAAGTGCAGAATGCCAAATTAGTTGCAGAAAATCTAAAAAAATAGATTCAAGTGCTACTTGTAAACAAATACGACATTATTAAAACTGAAAAGTCCTCTATGCTAGCTGGAGCATCAACCATTCAGTACAAGTCTCAAGACTTTGTAACCAGTAGTTAACTATTTAGAAGTTACAAAGTTAAAAATCAGATAGTGTTGCCACTCTTTATGCATGAAGACCTATAGGCTATACCATTATTGAAGACCTCTTTCAGCAATTTGTTTGTGGGATTTATGGCTTTTGGAGGCCTAATTTCATATTTTGATGTATATTCTCTCATTGAGGATCACCTTCTGAGGCATCATTACATATTGTGATGCGTGGTGGCACACGTGGCAGAATTCCGCCTTTTGGAGCCCTTATTGGCATATTTTCATACATATTTGTTTATTGAGGGTGCATGTCACACATCCCAAGGTAGTCACATATTTGGAGGCATTACCACATCATGCAGAGGGATGTTGGAGAGTTTGAGGAGCGCTCTTCATGGATTGATCACACTTGTCACCCTTGGAGAGAGTGCCCTAGGTTGTGATGCTCCCATTTATGGTGTATTGCATATCTTGAGGAGTGCTCCATCCCTTGCACACATTTCAAGGGTGCACCACCTTTAAGGCCTTCCTTTGTGGATAATGGTTTGAATATGATGCACATAGATCAAGGTGAGCATCCTACCTTTTAGGGGGTTGTTATAACAACCATTGCCTACTATTTTGCACATTTTCTAAGAATGCACTATTCTTGAGACCGCTTTGGAGGATGAGTTGGTCATAAATGTTTTTAAATCAAGGTCAAAGCACACTTTTGAGGAAGTGCCCTAAGCTTTCAGGGAGACATTTCCATTATTTTAGCATTCCAAGGAGGAATAACTACATTCCTGAGAGCACTCCCTTTGAAATGTTCTTTTATCATTATTTTATTGGAGGTGGTTTATATGTGGTCCTCTTGATGAGCACTCCAAAGGCAAGTGGCAAGAAGAACCTTAATACTAGGTCAAAATAGCATATTCCAAGGGAGCACTTTGCATAGGAAGGTGACAAGTGGCATCATGCATCCATTCAAACCTTTGAGCATGTATATTTTATTATTGTGAGCAGCACCCAGCCTTGAGGAGCTTTGATGATGTATATTCTATTGTTATTTGTTGAAGAGAAAAGTGGATCTAGAATTCACTTATTTATAGTTTATTGTAGGAGAGATTGAACTAAACTCTGTATAAAGAGTAGCTCTCATTTATTTTTCATGGTTGGCTTAATGGAAGATTCCTCTAAGCCTAGTTGAAGATCTCGTGGGAGGATGGAGCTAAAGGTTTCTTTCATAATGTGAAGTTCATTATTTCATCCATACTTGTTGAATTATATTACTGGAAATTGCATTTCAGATCTGTTGTAAGGGCTCCTTTGTGAAAGGTAATTTTGCTCCTTGAGAAGGGCTTATGTTGTGTTCTCACCCTCTTATTCCCTCTGTTGTTTTCATTGCTGAATATTTAAGTTTGCTACTGTCACTTCAGTGAGAGATAGTCGTTGAGTTTCTGTTCATGTTAGAGCACAAACTTATCATCATTTTTGGTTTAGAGAGGAGCACCTCTGGAAGGGCCTTCAAAGTGATTTTCTGCAATATAAAACAGTTCACATAGGCTAATTTTAGCATGTTATAACAGCACTATCATACCTTCCCATTCATAATTTCGAACCTCTAAAATTGCCTTTTTGACTCCATCGCCCTTTGGAAAAGCACTAGTCCATCCATTTTATCAAAAGTAAATCTTCAGCTATTTCTTAGGGATTCCCCCCTTGTGCTGGAGGAGAGCCGGCCTAAAGTGAGAGGAAGAGTTGCTGTGGTGACAGTGGGCAACCTTCGTAAGTGCCTCTAGGGTTGCACTTGGTTCTAAGACTTTCAGTATCTTTGAGTGCAATTCTGGGAGGTAACAGATAGCGTGATGTAGAATAGGAAGTAAAGTTGAACCAACATCAACCATCTAAAGGTTACAAAAATACAAAGTTATAAACCAGATCACAGGAAGTAGAATATGAAACGAAGTAGACCATTGTGACCAAAGAAATATAACATGCATAAAATAATGTTTACAGAATAGACCATGTGCCTAATTTACAAAATAGATATTAGAAACTGAGACACTACACTAAGTTGAAGTTCATGACAAGTAACGAATGAGAAAAGAGAAGCCCTTCTACCATATATTGTTGTTTCCTCTTGCCACAAGCAATTGAGTCAATGATAAATGTAATAAGAAAGGAAGAGGTACTAAGGATTTCTTAATCTCTAAACCCTCTTCCATGGGGAAAGGGGCATATTGAGGCCTTCCCATAGGCCCCCATTTATTAAAAAAAAGGGTGCATTTCCCCTGTATGGGGAGTGTTCTTGGGAGCACACTCCCAAAAGCACTCCCATCCAAAGCACACATCAGAAGCCAGAGCAAGAGAGGGAGGAGGGCACCCATGCAACACTAGTCATAACCGATCAAAACCTAGGTGATCTAGAATACCAAAATTGATCCAACCTGACACCAGGATTGAACTTTGATACTAAATGGGTGATCAAATTCAGTTGTGGTCACAAGATTGGCTTCTGACATTAAATTCTATGGTTCAACCATGGTGGGACAGAAAGATTTATCGCTCAAGGTTTGTGTGTTGCCTTATACACATCTAGGAGACGTGGAAGAAATCTTCAATCCACTTGGTGTGTCCTTGGGGGCAAGTGAGAGTTAAGGTGTTGTCACCTAATCCTCAACTCCTCCGTCTAGGGAAACTCCTAGCGAAGCCAAGGGGGGTAGTCCCTAATAAAATAATCTAAGGCTTAAACTAAAATCTAAGCAACTAGTATTCTAGGAGATTATTGCATTAACCAATATATAAAGCAAATCTATTCTAAAGCATACACAGATCAATTAATCACCACAAGATACATAAAGATACTTGCATAAAAGGATACTTGAGATAATATTAAATGCAAGTAAATTAAAGTTGTTTCAAAGTAAATGACTGAAAATAAAGTGCTTGATGCAAATGGCTTTGTAAATGTAGAATTGAGACCAGTGCCTTAAAAGTATCGTGGGCAATGTAGATCACGTGTTTTATTAGATTTATTGATGGTAGGTTAATGAGATGAATTTTATTACAGGAAAATAAAGTGTTTGAACTAAACTAGATTTGTCCCTTCAGAGAACATCCCTAAAGTGGAGGTTGAGCTTGCCGAATATCCAACAGGTAGGTCCCTCTGATTTTGCACACAAGCCCAAGAGAATGTGGGAGATCCGACAGGGAGAACCTAGATCTCAAAGTTCCCGCCAGATATCTTACACAAACTCTCTTATGTTTCCACTAAAGCAAAGTTTCTTACGGATTTCCCTATTAATCTATCACCACTGACCAGCCCAGCATGTATGAAACTTACTCCCAAAAGATCAAGGCAAGCTCGCAACTGGAAGGGTCAGGAACCGCACTGGGAGATAAGGGGAGTTGTTTATTTTAAACAAGGAAATAAATAAATGAAAGTAAATGTTTTCTAATTACTAGTCTTCACTAACCAACCTCTTTTGAGGAGCTGAGGAGACGGTTTATTGCCAACTTTGAAATTGCATAAAGGAAATCTAATCTAACAATTACAATATTACTTTCCAAAATGAAATCTAATCTATGTGAAGATTTATTTTAACCTTATTGTTTATGTGAGATTGTAGTGCTTTGTGATGAATACAAAGATTAACTTTAGCTTATGCTTAGGTGTGAAAATTGATTCTAAGCTAAAATAGCAAAAATGGAACAATCACCAAAACACCATTCCCCCTAGGAGGGATGAAGAGTGGGAGCTTGTAGCCCCACTGATTTTATTAATGAAATTACACAATTCTTTATTGGAGTGACTTGTGACCATTCATTAGGGGGGTCACAAGTCTTTACAACGTTTTACAAGTGTTTATTGAAGAAACGGGTGCTTCCAGGGGTCCCAGATGCTCCAAATCCGCCCAAAATGGACAAAGCTTTCTCTTATATGTTCGTCGACCTGCATAAAACAACAAGCAAACAATGACAAAAGATGGCCAAAATCACTTTGGAAGTGTCTTTGGTTATTAGTATGAAAGCCCAAAATTGACTAAGTAAAACTAGTGTAAATTGAGCAAAAATGAACTAAGAAGAGCAAGCTAAAATGCTTGTCTCCTTAGGGTCTTTGTTTGTTGTTTTAAAACAGCAATATAAAGGCACTTAATTTGCCAAATATGAAAGTGAAATCCTTTACCTTTTAACCTCTAAAAATTTTGAAAGAAAAGCATGCTAAAAGGAGATTTTTCCTATGCTAGATTGAAGCATTAGATGAAACATGAAAGTACAAACTTAGATCTAGTTTATCTTATGCATGCAAACTTAGATATTCAGAATTTAAAATGAAAGATAGATCTAAACACTTGCATGCAACCAAGTAACCAAAAAGGTAGACTTTCTTTTGAGAAAGAGAGAAGTGTAACATCCCGCTCTAGCGCACTGAGTGAACTTATTCTT
>ML800747.1:0-16880 GCA_009831015.1 Picea engelmannii
GAGGTTTTAAGTTGGTCATATCAAGCATGATCATGCCTGGATTACAAGTCTCAGCAGATCCTAAGGTGGCTAATAGAGCCTTTCTCTAGGAAGAGAAGATTTGGAGGACCTCTAAAGCAGACATCACACAAGGGGTTTGAGACAAATCCTCCACCACAGAGTAGTTCTAGGCGGCCCTTATGTTTGGATTGTGAGAAGCTTTCTTGAACGCACCTTTTGGGATGCATGTCATTGTTTCACCGAACGTCTTCTCAATCTAGAGAGGAAGAGGTGGGTTTTCGTCTTCTTTACTCTTATCAAAGGTGTTTGGCATTCCGTAATCATGTGCTCTAGTCAAAATATAAGCATCACCTTTCATCATATACACATTCACGGATGAAGGATTACTTGAAGATGGAGGGGGTCCTTGACTACCCCCATCCGTGCTCGAAGAGGCTTGAATTAATTTTTTCCCATGTTGAAATGGGTTCGTTAACCCGACAGGCTATTGCTGCGCCAATAACTTTTGGGCCTCCATAAGCTGAGGGAACTCATGAGTCGCGTGGTCTTCCATGCACAGGTTACATAGATACTTTGACTTCTTATTTTTTGTGTTGCCTCGACTAGAATTATTGGTAGGTTTATTATCCCCCTTACCCTTCTTTTGTTGTTTCATCTTTCCGTCAGGCTTCTCGGTGGCCTTCAGGTTTGTTGATTGCACACTGTGTACATCTGACATTTGGGTGGGGGGGCAGCCAGACCAGTGGTCTGGCTGGCCACTTTCTATTGTATCGATAATTGTTTCAATTGTTTTAACAGTTGATCAGTGGGCTTTGTTTGTGTTGAACCAACAATACCATCGACATGTGGTCCATCTCTATGTCTAGTATTGTCAAGTATTGACCACGGTGCATTTGGAAAAATTTCGTAAATTAAACCAGACTAAGAGTAAATCAGCTCTAGCTGTTGAGATCTCATTATTGCATCTTCTTTGGAAAACACTCCCGACATTGTGACGTCTTTGGATAACTGGGGTACCAAAGACTTAAGGAACCACTCAAGCAAGAATGTTGGTGGGACTAACACTTAAATCAAACTCTTCTAGTGTCCCCATTCTTGGATGTGATCAGAGATATGGTCTACCTTTGTTTTCTCAAAGTTGGCCAGCAATTCGGTGCTAGCATTGTATCTCACAGGTAATTGGAGATGGTTTAAGAAATCCATTGCCAATGCGCCGAAGGAAGAGTATCTTGAGTGATCGAGCTCAATGTACCATTTCGCAACACTCCTTATGACAGTGTGTTGAAACAAACACAACTGTATAGAATCATCTTTCAATGAGTTGGATAAGCAACATATATTGAAGGTGGTCACATGGTTGCCTGGATCTTCATTAGGCTTAGCTTCGAAATTTGGAATGTCTGAAGGAAACTTGGTCGACATAGGAGGCCAATGCGGATCGTGACAGATAGGGTCATTCAGTAACCTTGTCAAGTCTGGAAAATGAAAAGTCGCCAGAAATGATAGTTTGGGTTATTGATTATAACCATGGAAAAAGGATCCTGGAGTTTGACTGGCACCAAGTTGCCAGGAAAAGTTAGGTTGTTGGCCTGGGTTCTGGTAAAAACCATGTCCACAACCAGCGTATGGATTCTGTGCTTGTTGAGACATCATCGGTTGACTCCCATAATAGGAGGTAGAAGGTTCGGCTTGTGTTACATTCCAAGGATTTTGGGAAGGGTTGCCCCCTGCCGATCTAATGGGCATAGGTCCTCAACCTTGCTCAGGGTTCCATTGGCTATGGAAGGGCTTGCCCCCAGTTGACATCCCTAATGAGGGAAATGATCCCTACCACAGATTCTAAGGTCCTTGTGAGGAAGGAATTCCTGGGTTTTCTCTATGTGCAAGACTAGTACGCTACATACGATTTTGTTGTCCATAACCGGGGCTTCCCCCGGTCGAGATGATAGCTGACAAGAAAGAGTTGTTACCAAACGTGCCGAACAAAGAGAACTACGTTGAACCTACCATCATGCTATAAGAAGGAAGTCCTTGAATAACTGCTCCAAATGAGATAAAGTTTACGTTCAGCTCGACAAAATGCTGGTGGGTACCATCGAGCAAAGATGACGAAGGAGGTATATGACCCCCTCCATAAGGGAAAGTATTATAGGAAGCTAAAGTGCCCCCCATGGATCCTTACAAAGGAGCGTTATAGATCCCTTCCCCTAGACCTAAAGTCTATAGAGTGGAGTAGAAAAGGACAGAGTTTGTATCGAAGCCAAGCATCCCATATGAGAATGGAGGTCCTTTCACACTCTTGGTGAAAGGATCAATGATCGTCGTGATAAACAGAATCAAACCATTGCCCGAGGTAGAGGTGGTTCAGACCATGGTGGTATGGACTGGTGATGGTTGGTTAGGTGGTGGAACACCCCCTATAGTGACAGACGTAGAGGGAATATGATAATTCCCTGAAGAAGCCGCAACATCTGTTTCCATTGTTGCTTGTGACACTATCTGGCGCTCGTAAGGATAAACTTGTACGACGATGGGTGCCGATAGATCAGTGATCGGAGGTTCATATGGACCAAGAGATTCTGATCCAAGGTTTGAAATGGTTGGTTCATCTGAAATCAATTGTTCTTCTCTCGGATATGGGTCGGGCATAGTTTCCTATGACCTAGTTGCCTCAAAAGACCCTTGCTGGTCAAGTCTTTGCCTTAGCGGTGGCAGGGGTGGATCCAAATTAATCAGTGGTAGGCCAAGAAACCTTCATGATCGGTGGAGCTCCTGATACTCCACTGTGTGAGAAGATTAGAGACACACTAAATCCTTTCTAATCATTTGAAAACAAGCACACCCTAGAAAAAAGTACCTATGAGATCAAACAAGAAGTCACTAGCTAGTTGGAAGAAAAATTACAACAACCAACACTAGAGAAACTTACCTGTGCAAGTGAAACTCGAATACGGAATCACCCTTCAGGTATACTCTGCAAAGCATGGCCTGATTTCTATCCTAGGTACCGCGGTATACCCCCACAGTCACCTGTGTAAGTCACTAGAATGATAGGCAACTAGGTTTCCATCTCACAAACAGTCGCCAGGAGGGTACAGTCGACAGTCAAGTGGACCACAATGAGCAGGGTATCAAGCCTGAAACCTATCAAGGGTATCAAAATCAAGTGTTCTGGAAGATGAATAAGGACCTTGAATGGATTTGAGACCCACTAAGATCCATGGAAAATGCGATCAATGGAATCCAAAGATAAGCCCTCTATATGCGTTCCCCGCTACACTTGGTCCAATTTTGGAGGGGTTATCTATGCTACCTTTCCGCACATGACCTCATGTTTATCCCATGTGTTAGAGGGGGGTCGCAAACAAATTTCACGGTTACTTGAATTTTAAGCACTCCCTAGCACATACTCTTATGTTTGTTTTTGTAGCCTTGAAGAGTTGCCTCTCCAATCATAAATCAAGGCTCTAGCCTAGACTAGTTGATGGACCCTACAAACATAAAGTCTAAAAACTTTTAATTAAGTGTTAATTTTAGTGATTGTCTTAAGTCAAAGGGGACAAAAGTGAAACTAGTGATGTTTTTGAGAGATGAAAGAGAAGAGAATACAATGAAACTGAAAACAAATTATTCTTCTTGACAAATTTAGCTTTGCACATTTAAACTCTTTAACCAACTTTTCAAACTATTTTTTTTTCTAAGATCTTTGCACAACAAACTCAAAACAAGATTTCGCTTGACTAAGAGCTACTTATTGTCCTAAGTAAACAACCAAGAACTTATAAAAGAATTATTTTTTCTGATTATTAATGCAAACAACCAACTACTTAACAAAACAAGGGAAGTGAAATCTATAAAAAAATATTATGCTTCTAAAACAAGAAATTTGAAAATGTATTCTTTTCTTCTTTTCTGAAGCAAAAAAGGGAAAAAATAAAGAAAAGACAAGACCAATAAATTACTTCTGGACCACCCCAGACCGCAGGTAGTCACTGACAATACCAAATAGGTAGATCAGAACATACTCATTATCCCATCTAAAAACCAAATAAAGGAAAATGAAAAAACAACTTTAAAAAAGAAAAGATATACCAAGGTCAAACCTAAACTACCAACTGTTATAATAAAGACTAGGAAAGTATCAAGAAAATCCCTAAAAAGTACTACTTATGACAGGGAAGAGGATGATTGCCTCTTCTAAAACAAAAACAAAAATTCTCAACACAGGCACGCTACTGACACTTCATTAGCCAGCGTATGTACGTGGGTTGTCCAAAGGTAGGGTGCGTATGTACGCTTGCAGGCCCACTACAAGTCATGTACACCTCTATAACTTCTCAAAAAATGAAAACTTAATAGTCCAACAAACCAGGCATGGAGTACTGGTATTGAAAACTGAAATCCCTTAAAGACATATAACTTACTTTGATAAATAATATGCAAGGAAAATTTTAATGAAGAAAAGATCATATGAGTTCATACCTAAGCTATAGACTGCAACAACAGAGACCAGGAATGGATCAAGAAAACCCCTGAGAAGTATGACTTCTGACATGGGAGAGGATGATTGCCTCTTCTTTAAAAAAGATTTTTTGAACACAGGCACGCTACTAACACTTCAACAGCCAGCGTATGTACACGAGTTGTCCAAAAATAGGGTGCATATGTACACTTGCAAGCTCACTACATGCCACATACACCTCTGTAAATTTCTGAAAAGAAAAACCAAAAGTCAAGCAATCAAGGTAGTGAATACTAGTATGGAAGACCAAAATCCCTAAAAAACTCAGACTCTTGCAGAAACTTAGAAAAAGGTAATCAAACCAATTTAAAACACCCAAAAAGTATGCCCCCAAAACCCTAGATACTTCCCCAGTATGGTTTCTAATTCTGATGTGGGTGGGAAAACCCCCTACAGACTAGCACAAAGGGTTCTGTAATGCATGCAGAAAAAATGACCATCTAAAGTCTCCTACATTTTACCATCATCTCGACATAGACCCCACATTCATACATAAACACAAGGGTGAAATGATCCATTTACTCTACCTTGACCTCTATGTTTGGTGTCGACCCTTTTGCATTCAGTTGCTCCTCGACTGTAAGTTTCCTCCCAAAGCCAACCTACATTCATAAATAGACAAACAAAGAAATCCAAGCATGCATCTTATATATGAATTAATGGGTTAGAGGTTCTAATAAAATATAATCAGAAATGAATATTGAACACCTCATATGGTGGAACGGGAAAAGAAATTATTTCAATTAACCTCACAAAAGTAACTTACAATGGTGAGATCGGTCACTGCTCCTCGAATCTGGTCCTAGGCTCCTCTTCAACTATGCACCAACAACTTCCACATATGATTCTCCTCTTCAGTGAAATCAAAAAGTGGTTGCAAAATATTGGGTCAAAGGGAATACAAAAAAGGGCAGAGTTTCTTTTCTATTATTTTCTCGCTTTCAAATGGGACCCCTACCTCTTATTTTATAGGCTAAAAGAGGGTAGTTATCCGGTTGAGTGACCGGCTATGGGTGGTGAAATGGTTTAGGAAATTACCCGAAAATCTATATTTCGTCTACAATTTTATATTTTTTGTTCTTTTTTCAGTATATGTGGGTTGTAATGGGTCAACTAGCATATATACGCGGGAAGCAGTGGTGCAGGGCATGTATGCCTTCAAAAGGATGGCTTTTTAGAATATTTGTTCAATGGTGGCTTGGAAAAAAATGGCAAGTGGGATGGTCTGATGGCAGGTATGCATGTCTGGCACAAATTAGGGTTATAACACCTTATGATGATATATATTGTTGATGTATATTCACATTTAACTGGTTATAAAAGACAACAATAAGTAATGAGTAAATGGTGATTTCAATCTAAGGATTTTTGTGAAAGGGAAGTTTGAAAAAGAGAACCACACTCATTCACCCCCCCTCTAAGTGTGGTCGATGTGTCCAACAAAAACCACATAGGTACCAAAAGCTTCCTACCTTTAGATAAAACTTGGACTACAAGCTTTTTTCTAACACTAATAAACACCATAGAATTATATTCTTGGTGTAGTGTTTGGGTCGAAAAGGAAGACATCCAATTAACTGGGAAAACAATAGGAAGTGTGTGGGGAATGTGTCAGGACATTGGCCAAAATTCTAACTTATGGATGGTGAGATACATGACTGAGATAAAGGGAATTTTGTAATTCAATGCAAGATGCATTGAGAATTGCACTCATCCATAGTAAGTGATAGAATTGTATACTTGAATGCATTTGTTGGATGTTTTTGGTAAGTACGTGCATACATATTATTGCATGGAAATAATTGTTACTAAAAACTGTAATGTTGTTAACTCATGAAGTTAAGGACATTTCAGCAACATAAAAATTGCAAGTCAAGTAGTCACGTAAGCATTGACTACAACAAAAAAAATATGTTCAAAAGAAAAAAAAAAGTAAAGAACTTACAGATATTAATTATGAACATGCATATGCATAGAATGATGATTCATTCTATTTTATTAAATTGTTTGGTAATTATGATTGAATTTCTAGGTGTGGGCAATTCTAAGATCACTGCATATGGTTTTGTACATATTATAATTGAATTATGATGTATAGGAAATACTGACAATTGTTGGTTGTATGCAAGAGGAAGCATTGCATAAAAAATGGTATTTAGTTTGGTTCTTGTGGAAAACCACCAGGAAGACTGCATTCCTGATATGGAAACAAACAAGAAGAATGATGAAATAGATTCTCATGTTTTGGGGAAAATTTGAATTCCCTTTTGAACTAAGTTTGAGTTCCTAAATGAATTCTTTATGTTATCTCATGATAACTACATGTGGGTGATGAAATGATATGATATTGATTAAATTTGGAATGTTGACTACAAAGAGTAGCTCGGGGAAGACACTGATTGGAGACAATAGATCTTACCATGTGGATCCCTGGTGGATCTAGGTGTGTGTACACTTCTCCTTGGGTTTCCATGGAGAAGGATAGAGCCCTGGAGGCAGAAGTGTGGGGATAGGTTCTCCGGTATGAGGCCTACAGGGTACCTAGAGACCTTTGAGGGAATTTGTAACTCCTAGAGACATGGTGCTCTGAGACTTCCTGTCTAGCCTGTGTTGGAGCCCTGGAAGGAAGGTGCATACTACCTTGGGTTGCACAAGAATGTGAGGAATAAGAGACCGTTGGTTGGATTATTTTTGAGGTTTGGTACCTTGGCCTAGACCATGTTGATATGGATTGTGGATTGTGGCTATCTTGGAAATCCATTGCCCTGATGGAGTCATAGCCCTTCTCAGGGGTGGAAGGTCTTCTCAATCAAAAGATAAGTATCAATTCTCTATTCATTGTATGTTGTGTATCTTATATATAGGTTATAATGTTATTAGAATTGCATGTATATATATTGCATGTATGTTCTAATGTTACTTCTAAATGAATAGGTGTATGAGAAGAGTGTTTATATCTATGGAGTCATATCCCCTACTGAGATTTTATTGATAGTGAGATCTAAGGCTGGCAGGAACATTGTGGATCTACAGCCAGTCGGTTCATTCAATGATTTTTAATTGAAGCATGTAATAAGGAACAATGAAATGAATTTTTTCCTAAAGCAGCTCTATGGAATAGAGAAATCGAATTTCAGATGCAGTATGAACACCAAAAATAGTGCTTGAAAGTAGAGAACTTGGTGGATAACATGCTTCCAATAGCTAAAGCTTGGATATTTTTGAAGAATTTTTGAATTGTATATGTATAAACAAGTTGCATTGAGGATATCACAAAAATAAGGGGAGGGCATTCTAATATCCCTAGGTAGAACCCCAATTGTAATTATGAATTGTAAACATGTTTGATAGGTTGGTGAGACGAGTTATAATAATCTAGAAGGATTATGTGTTTATTAGGCTAAACAACCTAGATGATAAGGCCATTAAGCCTAATTTTGTATATATAAATACTCACATCATAAATATAATTACATCGCTGCGTGTAGATCGATCATAAAGAAAGAGTTATGGGGAACTAAGCTCCACTAGGTAGGGAAAGGGAAGGGGATAAGATTCTAGGAAAAGGGGCTAAGCTAGAGGGCTTACCTCTAAGGGAATAATATTATAGCATTATTTCCTAGAGGATAAGGTTTGGATAAAACCTATGTTGTCCTAGGTTCCTATGGGAAGGGAACGAATGTTAAGTGGAGCTCATGCAACTTCAGGAAGACATTTGTCAACCTGGGAACATGAAGGTTTAGGTGGGAAAGTCATTTCGTTGGGATTCGCTCATGATGGTTGACAGACTCCCCATGCTTGCATGCAAGCAGATGGAGAGAGTTCCTTCACACAGCCAGTTTTTTCCTCGATCATTGACCTATGCAACCTCGGGGGGGAGGGAACTGGCACAGTGTTATGAAGCACAACATGACTGTGTAGTGCCTGAGCCAGATCACACCTTAGCCATTTGTTGTTGCTACCGATGTCTTCTATGGACTAGTGTGGCTTGATGCCATTACCAAATCCCATACCCGATTTTGTTGTTGTGGTTACCCTTTGGACTTAGGAGTTGGATAGAAGAAGCAAGTTGTCAGGCTTGTGAGAAAATTTCTCTAGGTGAGAGAGTGTGTTGAGGAAGTGAGCTCTCCTAGAGGAAGTCTAGTAGCAGCTACAGAGCTATGAGAATTCTTGATCCAACCTGTTGTTGAATCCCTGAAAAGGGTGGAATAGAAGTCGATGGACTATGTGACAGTGACGGTGTACACTCCTGGGGTGGAACATGCATGTGGGGAATGAGAGTTTGTGAGATGTGGGCGTAAGTGGCTCCTTGGAGGAATTCGTTCCTATTGAATTGTGTGACTTCCCTCTCGACCTTGCCTAGCCTAGGAATCCATTACGCAGTGAATTTTAGTCCCAACTCGGGGGTGACCCACTACTGAGAGTGATGAGCAACATGGTCTATGACTGGTAGGTTCGTGGAAGGTCTGCATATAGTTGGTGGTCTTATATTAAAAGATAAGTGTCACTTCTATGTTCATTTACATGTTGTGTAATTGTACATGTGACATAATTGATGAGTGATTCCTAGATATATCTTATATGTTGTATCTGTAGGCTTACTTTTATTTCCGCATTAATTTGTGTATTATTAGAATATGTCATCTATATATGTTTATATATAGGTAGATGATAATTGTCATTTATATGTTTATATTCATGTGTATGATGTTTCTAAAAGTATCTTTGTGTAGCAAATATACAATTGATTAGGTAGCGTTACCTAACAGAGGTTGATGGTCGGGGACGTTAAAAAATGGTTTCAAAACAAAAATTATGTTTACAGATTGATGGTGCCCGACCTGCTGGTGGTTGGGTATACATCAGAAATTGGTATCAGAGCATGAAAGTTTCTTTTGGTGGCATGGTCCGACCTATTGGTCTATGGTTGGGGATGTCACACCACCGCTAAGGACTAACGTAGTAAGAGACACCAATATCTAATTTGTACAACCTTCACCAAATCTGATTTCTATTTCTACCTTCACCAGTTTTGGTTGTTTCTTTTTCCTTCACTAGGTTTACTCACTACTTATGCCTTAACCAATTCTACTCACTACTTCTACCTTTACCAAGTCTAACCAAAATTTGAATTTCCAAATGGAAACTTTCCCAAAGCATGTTGTTTTGGGCCTCTTCCCAAGAACAAACTTGTTCATCATGCCACATATCCAATTTTTCAAATATGATTCTAATATTTTTACCTAAGGTACTTATGTATGTCTCCTATGTTCTGTGAAATTTTCACAGTCTGAAGAGTTGCAGAAATGAAGTTATAGTGAAAATTCCAAACTGACTTATTTGAAGTTGATCTCAAGACCATTCAAAAACCCTAACTTCCATAGAGCATATCTCAGAAAGTACAGTGAACCAACATCTGAAATTTTTATCTAAGTTACTTTCGTATGTCTCCTCGTTTTTGTAAAAATTTCACATTCCGAGGAGTCCCAATAACTTATAGTGAAAATTCCAAACTAACTTATTTAAAACTTATTTCAGGAGCATTAAAAAACCCTAACTTCTATAGAGCATATCTCAAAAACTACAATGAACCAACATCTAAATTTTTTACCTGAGGTACTTCTATATATATTCTTTATTCTGTAAACATTTCACAATCTTAAGAGTCACAAAAAATAAGTTATAGTGAAAATTACAAGCTAACCTATTTGAAACTAATTTTAGGATCATTTAGGAACCCTAACTTCCACAGAGAATATCTACGAAAGTGTAGGGGAAAACATTTGAAATTTTTACCACATGTACCCAGAGATCGTTCCTTCGTATTTGGAAAATTTTGAGGTCTGATACATCCCATAAAATACCTTATAGAGAAAGGTCCAAGTGTTAGGATATTTACACACTTAGGAGTTAGTTAAGATCTACTTGGTCTAATGTGTTGTTAGGTAAAAGTGTTTTTCTTAGTGTGTTTCTTTAGTATACATTAGTATAAATTTGTAGTTAGGAAATCCAATGGTCACAATATGTTCCCGACATAGAGTGATCCAGTGGTTCATATTATACTTGATCTTAATGGCCATTGATCTTTGGCTTAACACCTGATTGGTTCATGATCTCTATTTAAATAGCATGGAGGGTCATTTTCCAATGATCGATTGTGAGAATTTATCTTGTAAAATCTCTCTGTAATATTTTTCTTTTGCATTAATAAACTGCTCCAAGTGGCCGAGTTGGATGGTGTTGTGGATGTTTCCCCATAGGGGTTTCACCACATTAAAACATCGGTGTGTTTATCTTTGATCTGGTTGTGTGAGTGGTTATTGAAGTTTTTTGTCTTATGTTGGAATACTTGTGTTGTCTAACATGCTATCAGAGCCTATTTAAAGACCCTCTCTTGTTGTAGATCAAGATCATGAAGTCAAGTTGACTCATATCCATTTTATTCCATTTTCGTACATTTATGGGATGAGAGGACTGTTCCATTGCATCCAAAGTGCTTGTTTCATTCAGTGATTCTTTTTGTTTCACTCTAAAAGGTTTCTGTTTTCCCAAGATACGACCATTTCAACTAGATCTAGAGGTATAAAGCCTGAATACTCCCTTTTTAAATTTTTTGCAGAGTATTATTTCAGTTTTATTTAGGTTTTATATTGTTTGTTTCTGGGTTGCTACTATTTTAGATCTGTGTATTCTCTTTTCCCCGTACCCTGTGCGATCTTGGAAAATAAAAAACAGATAGGAAAAGGTGCATTTTTCGGGTAAGCTAACCAAAATCTAACCCTTGTTGTCATCGAGAAGCGAAATTTTTTCCTTGTGTGAAAAGAGTTTTTTTTTAGCATCGTCAACAACAACAACAACAACCCAATCCTCTTGCTAAACAATACAATATGTTTTTCTAGCCCATTTGTTTAAAAGTTTCTTTATTGAGTAAGAGGTCTTGAGTTCAAGTCTCTCTTTTTCGTTACTTATTTTTTGAAAAAGTTCATGCTCCATTGTAAAGTGTATTTCACTTCAAGTATAAAAGTGAATCACTATAAGTAGCTTTAATATTTTAGAGTTATTTTTTTTTCATGCATATTTTTTTTTATAAAGTAACTTCATTGTAAAAGTGGACCCCACTTGTTTTTATAAAAGTGGGTCACTTCATAAAGCAACGTGGTCCCTTGATTACCGTTTATGCCTTTTTTAAAAAGGGCATAACTTTCACATCTGAAGTCCATTTTCTTGTCATTTGTTTTTAAAACCAACTAATTTTTCGAGATATTTCCATCCAGATCATCAGTTTCAGTTTTTAAATCCATATTATCGACATATTTAATATGGCTTCTTCAAGTAATATTTTTCTTACCAACACCAACTACTTCCAATGGAAATCCCATATGGAGGATTTATTAAGAAGTAAAGGCTTGTACACGATTACCATGGGAACGGAAACATAACCTACTAATGTTGATACGAAATTCAAATGGGATAATAGGAATGAAGAAGCACGTGGAATAATTGAAATGTCCATCTCTCATGATTTAAGGTTCCACCTTCAACAAATTAATAAACTTGATGAAGCTTGGGAAAATATTGAATCTATGTTTGGTAAACACAATATTATTTGAGCACAATAGTTAGAAAATAAATTACTGACTTTAATTCCAATTGATTTTTATTTCATTGAAGACTATCTATCTAAGTTTAAAACACTCATAATTTATGTGAAGAATGTAAGATAAAGATGGATGAAGAGCATTGCATCTATATTATCCTTTCTAAGCTAGGTAGTGCATATTTTGTGTTTGTATCTACCATTTATACCATGAACGAGGCTCTAGGGACAACTTATCAAAAACCAACTCTTGAGTCCTTTTGTGATTCTTTGATTAGAGAGAAAGATAAGCGTGTACACCTTGGAGTGATCAACACTGCAGGCACCTCCAACAAAGCCTTAGTCATCCATCAGTAAGATAAACCCAAGAATCCCAAGAAGCAACATATTCGCCACAAAAACAAGCAACATAAGGGTCCCAAACTGACTCAGACAACTTATGTTACTAATGGTGACAAAGGAGAAAAATATAAAAATAAAATGACTGAAAAAGATTGCAACTTTTGTGATAAATATGGTCATGATGAGTCCAAATGTTTCAAGAAGATGGCATCTTTAGAAGCAACGATGAAGAAGCAAAAAATCAATATTGATTCTACTTCTTCTTCTTCTTCTCATGGACATGCACTTTCTACTTCTGGTTTCTCCTTCAATACAATTTCTACGTCTTCTTCTAATGAGTGGCTTATTGATTCTGGAGCATCTTATCATATGTATAAGGATAATGACATATTTTTCTACTCTAAATGAATGTAACACCAAGAAAATATTTTTTGGTGATGATAGATCTCATAGTATTGAAGGATCTGGAACATTTCAAGTAGAAAATGGTCATTTCAATGATGTATTATGTGTTCCAAGTATTTCTTGTAAATTTCTATTAGTATATCAAATCACTTATTCAAGTGAAGGTAAAACCGTAGAGTTTTCACCTCGCCTAGTTGTAATCAAGGATCTAAAAGATTATAATCATGTTCTTGCAACCAGAATTGCTGAATGATATTACCAGGCTGTAAAAGTTTGACAACTTTGGGTCATCATCTTTTTCATCAGTTTTTGTTGTTCATAGCAATGACTTGAACAAACTTTGGCGTGAGCGGTTTGGTCATCTAAACTATCACTCATTGCAACAACTATGTAATCAACAGATGGTGATTGGTCTTCCTCATGTTTCATGCAGAGATGGTGTTTGTGTCGGTTGTGTTCTCGAAAAACATCATCGGGATAGTTTTGACAAGCATGCCTCTTGGCATGCCTCATGCCCTTTGCAGCTTGTTCACAGTGATTTGTGTGGTCTACTTTCTTCTCCTTCTTTTTCTGGGTGCAAGTATTTCTCAAATTTCATTGATGACGTTTCCAGACTTACTTGGGTTTACTTCTTAAATCTTAAGAGCGAAGTTTTTGACAATTTTTTGGCTTACAAGGCCCTTGTAGAAAAGAAATTTGGACATCAAATTAAAAGGTTAAGAATAGATAATGGAGGTGAATATGTGAAATATAATTGTACAAGTTACTACACTACACAGGGCATCCAAACGCAACACATTGTTCGATATACACCACAACAAATGGTTTTGTTGAGAGAAAGAACCACACATTAAAAGAAATGGTTAATTGTATGATCCAATCTAAGGGATTAAGTCTAAAGTATTGGGTGGAAGCCACCAACTGTGAAAATTACATAGTAAATAGCACTCCCACAAAGGCTCTTAAAAATATAACACTAGAAGAAGTGTTGGTTGTGGAGCCTGATTATCTTCCTGATTCATAGGTCTTTGTTTTCAACTGTGTTTGTACCCCATTTGCGGGGGTTCGAGGGAGAATTCCCTGAAGGAAAATTTTCCTTGTAAATGTATATTATCATTTCATTGTAAATCTAGACCATTCATTATAAGGACACAGATCTTACGGTAGAAGTTATGTTAGGGTTTTTTTTCCTAGCAGGAAACCCTCTTTTATGAGGGAAATGTATTATGGCTATGCTTCATTGTGAATATTGTATTCTAAGTGAGGATATTGTTAGGGAAAGAAGAGGAATTTACAACAGGTGTGTTGTAGGTTGTATCTCTTCATTTGCTAGATAATAATAAAGGAAGGACTTGACAATTTCTCTGGTGGACGTAGCCCACACTGAGTGAACCATGTATATCTGTGTCTCTATTGTATTGTGTATCTTCTGTGTTTTATTTCTGCGTTTGTCTTATTTTATTGCTCCATGATCGTGTTTTTCTAACAAGTTGTATCAAAGCGAAAGGTAACTCATAGGAAAAGAGGGTCCCTCGTTCGAGTGGGAGAAATGGTGGAAGATGGAAAGTTTAGGGTCAAAAAATTTAACATCCAAAAATACCATTTATGGAAGATGTAGATGGAATATTATTTATATCAAAAGGATCTATTCCTATCATTGGGTGGAATAGAAAAGAAGATGACGACCATGAAGGACAAAGAATGGGAAGTTCTTAACAAAAAGGCACTAGAAATGATACGATTGATTGTGGCTGCGTCGGTGGCTTTCAATATTTCGAAAGAAAAGACAACGAAGGAGCTGATGGACTCATTGGATAAACTGTATGAAAAATCCTCGGTGTTCAATAAGGTATTTCTAATTAAAAGATTATTTAATATGAAGATGTCAGAAGGTGGGTTTGTTACTAATAATGAATTTAATATGGTTAATAATAAACTAAGTTCTATAAAAGTGGACTTTGATCATGATGAGATCAGGTCTCTTCTAATCTTGTGCTCATTTCCAGAAAGTTGGAATGACTTGGTCATGGTTGTTAGTAACTCTATCTCTGGTTCAAACATTTTAAAATTTGATGATGTTGTTGGTGTTATACTTAGTGAGGAAATGTGATGGAAAAGTACAGGTGAGGCATCAGGTAATACGTTAAACATGGAGAACATGAGAAGACAAAAGGATAGAGGAAAGGGCTCAGGGAACCACGGGAATTCTAGGAAGGGAAGATCCAAATCCAAATTTGTAAAGATAGAGTGTTGGAATTGTGGAAAGAAAGAACATTTGAAGAAAGACTACAGAGCTCCAAAGAAACAAAGAGACGAACAACAGGAGAAAAATCAGGAAGCAAATGTAACAAGTGATGTGATACAAGATGCTTTGATTCTTTCTATAGATAATATTTCTGAGTCTTGGGTAGTAGATTCAGGGGCTTCATTTCATGCCACACCCGATAGGAAACATTTTATATATTATGTTCAAGGTGATTTTGGACACGTTTATTTGGGTGATGATGCACCATGCAAAATTGTTGGAATGGGAAAGTTAAAAATAAAGAAAAGCAATGGAAACCAATGGTTGTTGACAGAGGTAAGACATGTTCCATATCTAAGGAAAAATATAATTTCAATGGGCAAGTTGGAAAGTGAAGGTTGTATATCCATATTTATAGATAAGGTGTGGAAGGTCACCAATGGATTATTGGTGATAGAAAAAGGAGAGAACGTAGGTACATTTTATTTATGTACTAGTAATACTGGCTCTTCTATATATTTAGCTTCTATAGGAGTGGATACAGCATTTTGGAATCATAGTCTTGGGCACATGAGTGAGAAGGGGATGCATATACTTCACAAAATAAATTTGTTTCCAGATCTTAAACAAATTGATTTTGATTTCTATGAGCATTGTGTTTATGGAAAATAAAAGAGGGTCAAATTTCTTAGAGTTGGAAAAGAAAAGAAGAGTGAAAGTTTATATCTTGTGCATACAGATGTATGGGGACCAACTCAGGTATCATGTCTTGGTGGATCTCGTTATTATGTTACTTTTGTTGATGATGCAGCTAGAAAAACTTGGGTTTATTTCATTCGACAAAAATAAGATGTTTTTGATACTTTTAAGAAATGGAAAGCTTTGGTTGAGAATGAGATAGGAAAAAGGTTGAAGTGTCTCAGATCAGGCAATGGAGGTGAATATTTCTGCAAGGAGTTTAATGATTATTGTTCATACCATGGGATTCTTAGAGAGAAGACAGTTTCAGGAACACCACAAGAAAATGGTATGTCAAAAAGGATGGACGGGACAATCATGGAGTGTGAAAGGAGTATGAGATTGCATGTTGGTTTTCCCTTACAATTTTGGGAAGATGTTGTAGATATTTTTGTTTACATAATAAGTAGAGGACCTTCAAGCTCTTTGGATGGTAGAATTTCAGAGGAGGCATGGAAGGGTAAAAAGGTAAACTATTATTTTTTGAAGACTTTCGGTTGTGAATCATTTGTCCATATTGATAAAGAAAATAGAAAAAAGTTTGAGACAAAATCCAAGAAGTGTACCTTTATTAGATACGGTGTTAATGATTTTGGTTATCTCTTATGGGATTATGAAAATAACAAAATCATTAGGATTAGAGATGTCATATTCAATGAGAAGGTCATGTACAAAGATCAGTTGCAGGGAGAGAAACAGGAAAAAGAAAAACCAAAATACACAGTGCTTGATGAGATCATTGAAAAAGAAATTCCAAAGGTACCAAAAAATCAAAATATACAACAAAAGGATCAACGTGTACCTCAAATTCCTACAAGTGTTGTTAGAATATCTATCGGGTTAAGTAGACCCCCTAAATGATACTCTCCTTCATTGTATTATTTATTGTTGATGGATTCCATAATTTTATGAAGAGGCAATGCAGGTAGACACTAAAAAGAAATGGGAGCAAGGAATGAAAGACAAACTGGATTCCTTCGTAAATAACCATACTTGCAACTTTGTTTAGTTTCCTGCAGGAAAAAGAGCTT
>ML800747.1:25832-45966 GCA_009831015.1 Picea engelmannii
GAGGTTTTAAGTTGGTCATATCAAGCATGATCATGCCTGGATTACAAGTCTCAGCAGATCCTAAGGTGGCTAATAGAGCCTTTCTCTAGGAAGAGAAGATTTGGAGGACCTCTAAAGCAGACATCACACAAGGGGTTTGAGACAAATCCTCCACCACAGAGTAGTTCTAGGCGGCCCTTATGTTTGGATTGTGAGAAGCTTTCTTGAACGCACCTTTTGGGATGCATGTCATTGTTTCACCGAACGTCTTCTCAATCTAGAGAGGAAGAGGTGGGTTTTCGTCTTCTTTACTCTTATCAAAGGTGTTTGGCATTCCGTAATCATGTGCTCTAGTCAAAATATAAGCATCACCTTTCATCATATACACATTCACGGATGAAGGATTACTTGAAGATGGAGGGGGTCCTTGACTACCCCCATCCGTGCTCGAAGAGGCTTGAATTAATTTTTTCCCATGTTGAAATGGGTTCGTTAACCCGACAGGCTATTGCTGCGCCAATAACTTTTGGGCCTCCATAAGCTGAGGGAACTCATGAGTCGCGTGGTCTTCCATGCACAGGTTACATAGATACTTTGACTTCTTATTTTTTGTGTTGCCTCGACTAGAATTATTGGTAGGTTTATTATCCCCCTTACCCTTCTTTTGTTGTTTCATCTTTCCGTCAGGCTTCTCGGTGGCCTTCAGGTTTGTTGATTGCACACTGTGTACATCTGACATTTGGGTGGGGGGGCAGCCAGACCAGTGGTCTGGCTGGCCACTTTCTATTGTATCGATAATTGTTTCAATTGTTTTAACAGTTGATCAGTGGGCTTTGTTTGTGTTGAACCAACAATACCATCGACATGTGGTCCATCTCTATGTCTAGTATTGTCAAGTATTGACCACGGTGCATTTGGAAAAATTTCGTAAATTAAACCAGACTAAGAGTAAATCAGCTCTAGCTGTTGAGATCTCATTATTGCATCTTCTTTGGAAAACACTCCCGACATTGTGACGTCTTTGGATAACTGGGGTACCAAAGACTTAAGGAACCACTCAAGCAAGAATGTTGGTGGGACTAACACTTAAATCAAACTCTTCTAGTGTCCCCATTCTTGGATGTGATCAGAGATATGGTCTACCTTTGTTTTCTCAAAGTTGGCCAGCAATTCGGTGCTAGCATTGTATCTCACAGGTAATTGGAGATGGTTTAAGAAATCCATTGCCAATGCGCCGAAGGAAGAGTATCTTGAGTGATCGAGCTCAATGTACCATTTCGCAACACTCCTTATGACAGTGTGTTGAAACAAACACAACTGTATAGAATCATCTTTCAATGAGTTGGATAAGCAACATATATTGAAGGTGGTCACATGGTTGCCTGGATCTTCATTAGGCTTAGCTTCGAAATTTGGAATGTCTGAAGGAAACTTGGTCGACATAGGAGGCCAATGCGGATCGTGACAGATAGGGTCATTCAGTAACCTTGTCAAGTCTGGAAAATGAAAAGTCGCCAGAAATGATAGTTTGGGTTATTGATTATAACCATGGAAAAAGGATCCTGGAGTTTGACTGGCACCAAGTTGCCAGGAAAAGTTAGGTTGTTGGCCTGGGTTCTGGTAAAAACCATGTCCACAACCAGCGTATGGATTCTGTGCTTGTTGAGACATCATCGGTTGACTCCCATAATAGGAGGTAGAAGGTTCGGCTTGTGTTACATTCCAAGGATTTTGGGAAGGGTTGCCCCCTGCCGATCTAATGGGCATAGGTCCTCAACCTTGCTCAGGGTTCCATTGGCTATGGAAGGGCTTGCCCCCAGTTGACATCCCTAATGAGGGAAATGATCCCTACCACAGATTCTAAGGTCCTTGTGAGGAAGGAATTCCTGGGTTTTCTCTATGTGCAAGACTAGTACGCTACATACGATTTTGTTGTCCATAACCGGGGCTTCCCCCGGTCGAGATGATAGCTGACAAGAAAGAGTTGTTACCAAACGTGCCGAACAAAGAGAACTACGTTGAACCTACCATCATGCTATAAGAAGGAAGTCCTTGAATAACTGCTCCAAATGAGATAAAGTTTACGTTCAGCTCGACAAAATGCTGGTGGGTACCATCGAGCAAAGATGACGAAGGAGGTATATGACCCCCTCCATAAGGGAAAGTATTATAGGAAGCTAAAGTGCCCCCCATGGATCCTTACAAAGGAGCGTTATAGATCCCTTCCCCTAGACCTAAAGTCTATAGAGTGGAGTAGAAAAGGACAGAGTTTGTATCGAAGCCAAGCATCCCATATGAGAATGGAGGTCCTTTCACACTCTTGGTGAAAGGATCAATGATCGTCGTGATAAACAGAATCAAACCATTGCCCGAGGTAGAGGTGGTTCAGACCATGGTGGTATGGACTGGTGATGGTTGGTTAGGTGGTGGAACACCCCCTATAGTGACAGACGTAGAGGGAATATGATAATTCCCTGAAGAAGCCGCAACATCTGTTTCCATTGTTGCTTGTGACACTATCTGGCGCTCGTAAGGATAAACTTGTACGACGATGGGTGCCGATAGATCAGTGATCGGAGGTTCATATGGACCAAGAGATTCTGATCCAAGGTTTGAAATGGTTGGTTCATCTGAAATCAATTGTTCTTCTCTCGGATATGGGTCGGGCATAGTTTCCTATGACCTAGTTGCCTCAAAAGACCCTTGCTGGTCAAGTCTTTGCCTTAGCGGTGGCAGGGGTGGATCCAAATTAATCAGTGGTAGGCCAAGAAACCTTCATGATCGGTGGAGCTCCTGATACTCCACTGTGTGAGAAGATTAGAGACACACTAAATCCTTTCTAATCATTTGAAAACAAGCACACCCTAGAAAAAAGTACCTATGAGATCAAACAAGAAGTCACTAGCTAGTTGGAAGAAAAATTACAACAACCAACACTAGAGAAACTTACCTGTGCAAGTGAAACTCGAATACGGAATCACCCTTCAGGTATACTCTGCAAAGCATGGCCTGATTTCTATCCTAGGTACCGCGGTATACCCCCACAGTCACCTGTGTAAGTCACTAGAATGATAGGCAACTAGGTTTCCATCTCACAAACAGTCGCCAGGAGGGTACAGTCGACAGTCAAGTGGACCACAATGAGCAGGGTATCAAGCCTGAAACCTATCAAGGGTATCAAAATCAAGTGTTCTGGAAGATGAATAAGGACCTTGAATGGATTTGAGACCCACTAAGATCCATGGAAAATGCGATCAATGGAATCCAAAGATAAGCCCTCTATATGCGTTCCCCGCTACACTTGGTCCAATTTTGGAGGGGTTATCTATGCTACCTTTCCGCACATGACCTCATGTTTATCCCATGTGTTAGAGGGGGGTCGCAAACAAATTTCACGGTTACTTGAATTTTAAGCACTCCCTAGCACATACTCTTATGTTTGTTTTTGTAGCCTTGAAGAGTTGCCTCTCCAATCATAAATCAAGGCTCTAGCCTAGACTAGTTGATGGACCCTACAAACATAAAGTCTAAAAACTTTTAATTAAGTGTTAATTTTAGTGATTGTCTTAAGTCAAAGGGGACAAAAGTGAAACTAGTGATGTTTTTGAGAGATGAAAGAGAAGAGAATACAATGAAACTGAAAACAAATTATTCTTCTTGACAAATTTAGCTTTGCACATTTAAACTCTTTAACCAACTTTTCAAACTATTTTTTTTTCTAAGATCTTTGCACAACAAACTCAAAACAAGATTTCGCTTGACTAAGAGCTACTTATTGTCCTAAGTAAACAACCAAGAACTTATAAAAGAATTATTTTTTCTGATTATTAATGCAAACAACCAACTACTTAACAAAACAAGGGAAGTGAAATCTATAAAAAAATATTATGCTTCTAAAACAAGAAATTTGAAAATGTATTCTTTTCTTCTTTTCTGAAGCAAAAAAGGGAAAAAATAAAGAAAAGACAAGACCAATAAATTACTTCTGGACCACCCCAGACCGCAGGTAGTCACTGACAATACCAAATAGGTAGATCAGAACATACTCATTATCCCATCTAAAAACCAAATAAAGGAAAATGAAAAAACAACTTTAAAAAAGAAAAGATATACCAAGGTCAAACCTAAACTACCAACTGTTATAATAAAGACTAGGAAAGTATCAAGAAAATCCCTAAAAAGTACTACTTATGACAGGGAAGAGGATGATTGCCTCTTCTAAAACAAAAACAAAAATTCTCAACACAGGCACGCTACTGACACTTCATTAGCCAGCGTATGTACGTGGGTTGTCCAAAGGTAGGGTGCGTATGTACGCTTGCAGGCCCACTACAAGTCATGTACACCTCTATAACTTCTCAAAAAATGAAAACTTAATAGTCCAACAAACCAGGCATGGAGTACTGGTATTGAAAACTGAAATCCCTTAAAGACATATAACTTACTTTGATAAATAATATGCAAGGAAAATTTTAATGAAGAAAAGATCATATGAGTTCATACCTAAGCTATAGACTGCAACAACAGAGACCAGGAATGGATCAAGAAAACCCCTGAGAAGTATGACTTCTGACATGGGAGAGGATGATTGCCTCTTCTTTAAAAAAGATTTTTTGAACACAGGCACGCTACTAACACTTCAACAGCCAGCGTATGTACACGAGTTGTCCAAAAATAGGGTGCATATGTACACTTGCAAGCTCACTACATGCCACATACACCTCTGTAAATTTCTGAAAAGAAAAACCAAAAGTCAAGCAATCAAGGTAGTGAATACTAGTATGGAAGACCAAAATCCCTAAAAAACTCAGACTCTTGCAGAAACTTAGAAAAAGGTAATCAAACCAATTTAAAACACCCAAAAAGTATGCCCCCAAAACCCTAGATACTTCCCCAGTATGGTTTCTAATTCTGATGTGGGTGGGAAAACCCCCTACAGACTAGCACAAAGGGTTCTGTAATGCATGCAGAAAAAATGACCATCTAAAGTCTCCTACATTTTACCATCATCTCGACATAGACCCCACATTCATACATAAACACAAGGGTGAAATGATCCATTTACTCTACCTTGACCTCTATGTTTGGTGTCGACCCTTTTGCATTCAGTTGCTCCTCGACTGTAAGTTTCCTCCCAAAGCCAACCTACATTCATAAATAGACAAACAAAGAAATCCAAGCATGCATCTTATATATGAATTAATGGGTTAGAGGTTCTAATAAAATATAATCAGAAATGAATATTGAACACCTCATATGGTGGAACGGGAAAAGAAATTATTTCAATTAACCTCACAAAAGTAACTTACAATGGTGAGATCGGTCACTGCTCCTCGAATCTGGTCCTAGGCTCCTCTTCAACTATGCACCAACAACTTCCACATATGATTCTCCTCTTCAGTGAAATCAAAAAGTGGTTGCAAAATATTGGGTCAAAGGGAATACAAAAAAGGGCAGAGTTTCTTTTCTATTATTTTCTCGCTTTCAAATGGGACCCCTACCTCTTATTTTATAGGCTAAAAGAGGGTAGTTATCCGGTTGAGTGACCGGCTATGGGTGGTGAAATGGTTTAGGAAATTACCCGAAAATCTATATTTCGTCTACAATTTTATATTTTTTGTTCTTTTTTCAGTATATGTGGGTTGTAATGGGTCAACTAGCATATATACGCGGGAAGCAGTGGTGCAGGGCATGTATGCCTTCAAAAGGATGGCTTTTTAGAATATTTGTTCAATGGTGGCTTGGAAAAAAATGGCAAGTGGGATGGTCTGATGGCAGGTATGCATGTCTGGCACAAATTAGGGTTATAACACCTTATGATGATATATATTGTTGATGTATATTCACATTTAACTGGTTATAAAAGACAACAATAAGTAATGAGTAAATGGTGATTTCAATCTAAGGATTTTTGTGAAAGGGAAGTTTGAAAAAGAGAACCACACTCATTCACCCCCCCTCTAAGTGTGGTCGATGTGTCCAACAAAAACCACATAGGTACCAAAAGCTTCCTACCTTTAGATAAAACTTGGACTACAAGCTTTTTTCTAACACTAATAAACACCATAGAATTATATTCTTGGTGTAGTGTTTGGGTCGAAAAGGAAGACATCCAATTAACTGGGAAAACAATAGGAAGTGTGTGGGGAATGTGTCAGGACATTGGCCAAAATTCTAACTTATGGATGGTGAGATACATGACTGAGATAAAGGGAATTTTGTAATTCAATGCAAGATGCATTGAGAATTGCACTCATCCATAGTAAGTGATAGAATTGTATACTTGAATGCATTTGTTGGATGTTTTTGGTAAGTACGTGCATACATATTATTGCATGGAAATAATTGTTACTAAAAACTGTAATGTTGTTAACTCATGAAGTTAAGGACATTTCAGCAACATAAAAATTGCAAGTCAAGTAGTCACGTAAGCATTGACTACAACAAAAAAAATATGTTCAAAAGAAAAAAAAAAGTAAAGAACTTACAGATATTAATTATGAACATGCATATGCATAGAATGATGATTCATTCTATTTTATTAAATTGTTTGGTAATTATGATTGAATTTCTAGGTGTGGGCAATTCTAAGATCACTGCATATGGTTTTGTACATATTATAATTGAATTATGATGTATAGGAAATACTGACAATTGTTGGTTGTATGCAAGAGGAAGCATTGCATAAAAAATGGTATTTAGTTTGGTTCTTGTGGAAAACCACCAGGAAGACTGCATTCCTGATATGGAAACAAACAAGAAGAATGATGAAATAGATTCTCATGTTTTGGGGAAAATTTGAATTCCCTTTTGAACTAAGTTTGAGTTCCTAAATGAATTCTTTATGTTATCTCATGATAACTACATGTGGGTGATGAAATGATATGATATTGATTAAATTTGGAATGTTGACTACAAAGAGTAGCTCGGGGAAGACACTGATTGGAGACAATAGATCTTACCATGTGGATCCCTGGTGGATCTAGGTGTGTGTACACTTCTCCTTGGGTTTCCATGGAGAAGGATAGAGCCCTGGAGGCAGAAGTGTGGGGATAGGTTCTCCGGTATGAGGCCTACAGGGTACCTAGAGACCTTTGAGGGAATTTGTAACTCCTAGAGACATGGTGCTCTGAGACTTCCTGTCTAGCCTGTGTTGGAGCCCTGGAAGGAAGGTGCATACTACCTTGGGTTGCACAAGAATGTGAGGAATAAGAGACCGTTGGTTGGATTATTTTTGAGGTTTGGTACCTTGGCCTAGACCATGTTGATATGGATTGTGGATTGTGGCTATCTTGGAAATCCATTGCCCTGATGGAGTCATAGCCCTTCTCAGGGGTGGAAGGTCTTCTCAATCAAAAGATAAGTATCAATTCTCTATTCATTGTATGTTGTGTATCTTATATATAGGTTATAATGTTATTAGAATTGCATGTATATATATTGCATGTATGTTCTAATGTTACTTCTAAATGAATAGGTGTATGAGAAGAGTGTTTATATCTATGGAGTCATATCCCCTACTGAGATTTTATTGATAGTGAGATCTAAGGCTGGCAGGAACATTGTGGATCTACAGCCAGTCGGTTCATTCAATGATTTTTAATTGAAGCATGTAATAAGGAACAATGAAATGAATTTTTTCCTAAAGCAGCTCTATGGAATAGAGAAATCGAATTTCAGATGCAGTATGAACACCAAAAATAGTGCTTGAAAGTAGAGAACTTGGTGGATAACATGCTTCCAATAGCTAAAGCTTGGATATTTTTGAAGAATTTTTGAATTGTATATGTATAAACAAGTTGCATTGAGGATATCACAAAAATAAGGGGAGGGCATTCTAATATCCCTAGGTAGAACCCCAATTGTAATTATGAATTGTAAACATGTTTGATAGGTTGGTGAGACGAGTTATAATAATCTAGAAGGATTATGTGTTTATTAGGCTAAACAACCTAGATGATAAGGCCATTAAGCCTAATTTTGTATATATAAATACTCACATCATAAATATAATTACATCGCTGCGTGTAGATCGATCATAAAGAAAGAGTTATGGGGAACTAAGCTCCACTAGGTAGGGAAAGGGAAGGGGATAAGATTCTAGGAAAAGGGGCTAAGCTAGAGGGCTTACCTCTAAGGGAATAATATTATAGCATTATTTCCTAGAGGATAAGGTTTGGATAAAACCTATGTTGTCCTAGGTTCCTATGGGAAGGGAACGAATGTTAAGTGGAGCTCATGCAACTTCAGGAAGACATTTGTCAACCTGGGAACATGAAGGTTTAGGTGGGAAAGTCATTTCGTTGGGATTCGCTCATGATGGTTGACAGACTCCCCATGCTTGCATGCAAGCAGATGGAGAGAGTTCCTTCACACAGCCAGTTTTTTCCTCGATCATTGACCTATGCAACCTCGGGGGGGAGGGAACTGGCACAGTGTTATGAAGCACAACATGACTGTGTAGTGCCTGAGCCAGATCACACCTTAGCCATTTGTTGTTGCTACCGATGTCTTCTATGGACTAGTGTGGCTTGATGCCATTACCAAATCCCATACCCGATTTTGTTGTTGTGGTTACCCTTTGGACTTAGGAGTTGGATAGAAGAAGCAAGTTGTCAGGCTTGTGAGAAAATTTCTCTAGGTGAGAGAGTGTGTTGAGGAAGTGAGCTCTCCTAGAGGAAGTCTAGTAGCAGCTACAGAGCTATGAGAATTCTTGATCCAACCTGTTGTTGAATCCCTGAAAAGGGTGGAATAGAAGTCGATGGACTATGTGACAGTGACGGTGTACACTCCTGGGGTGGAACATGCATGTGGGGAATGAGAGTTTGTGAGATGTGGGCGTAAGTGGCTCCTTGGAGGAATTCGTTCCTATTGAATTGTGTGACTTCCCTCTCGACCTTGCCTAGCCTAGGAATCCATTACGCAGTGAATTTTAGTCCCAACTCGGGGGTGACCCACTACTGAGAGTGATGAGCAACATGGTCTATGACTGGTAGGTTCGTGGAAGGTCTGCATATAGTTGGTGGTCTTATATTAAAAGATAAGTGTCACTTCTATGTTCATTTACATGTTGTGTAATTGTACATGTGACATAATTGATGAGTGATTCCTAGATATATCTTATATGTTGTATCTGTAGGCTTACTTTTATTTCCGCATTAATTTGTGTATTATTAGAATATGTCATCTATATATGTTTATATATAGGTAGATGATAATTGTCATTTATATGTTTATATTCATGTGTATGATGTTTCTAAAAGTATCTTTGTGTAGCAAATATACAATTGATTAGGTAGCGTTACCTAACAGAGGTTGATGGTCGGGGACGTTAAAAAATGGTTTCAAAACAAAAATTATGTTTACAGATTGATGGTGCCCGACCTGCTGGTGGTTGGGTATACATCAGAAATTGGTATCAGAGCATGAAAGTTTCTTTTGGTGGCATGGTCCGACCTATTGGTCTATGGTTGGGGATGTCACACCACCGCTAAGGACTAACGTAGTAAGAGACACCAATATCTAATTTGTACAACCTTCACCAAATCTGATTTCTATTTCTACCTTCACCAGTTTTGGTTGTTTCTTTTTCCTTCACTAGGTTTACTCACTACTTATGCCTTAACCAATTCTACTCACTACTTCTACCTTTACCAAGTCTAACCAAAATTTGAATTTCCAAATGGAAACTTTCCCAAAGCATGTTGTTTTGGGCCTCTTCCCAAGAACAAACTTGTTCATCATGCCACATATCCAATTTTTCAAATATGATTCTAATATTTTTACCTAAGGTACTTATGTATGTCTCCTATGTTCTGTGAAATTTTCACAGTCTGAAGAGTTGCAGAAATGAAGTTATAGTGAAAATTCCAAACTGACTTATTTGAAGTTGATCTCAAGACCATTCAAAAACCCTAACTTCCATAGAGCATATCTCAGAAAGTACAGTGAACCAACATCTGAAATTTTTATCTAAGTTACTTTCGTATGTCTCCTCGTTTTTGTAAAAATTTCACATTCCGAGGAGTCCCAATAACTTATAGTGAAAATTCCAAACTAACTTATTTAAAACTTATTTCAGGAGCATTAAAAAACCCTAACTTCTATAGAGCATATCTCAAAAACTACAATGAACCAACATCTAAATTTTTTACCTGAGGTACTTCTATATATATTCTTTATTCTGTAAACATTTCACAATCTTAAGAGTCACAAAAAATAAGTTATAGTGAAAATTACAAGCTAACCTATTTGAAACTAATTTTAGGATCATTTAGGAACCCTAACTTCCACAGAGAATATCTACGAAAGTGTAGGGGAAAACATTTGAAATTTTTACCACATGTACCCAGAGATCGTTCCTTCGTATTTGGAAAATTTTGAGGTCTGATACATCCCATAAAATACCTTATAGAGAAAGGTCCAAGTGTTAGGATATTTACACACTTAGGAGTTAGTTAAGATCTACTTGGTCTAATGTGTTGTTAGGTAAAAGTGTTTTTCTTAGTGTGTTTCTTTAGTATACATTAGTATAAATTTGTAGTTAGGAAATCCAATGGTCACAATATGTTCCCGACATAGAGTGATCCAGTGGTTCATATTATACTTGATCTTAATGGCCATTGATCTTTGGCTTAACACCTGATTGGTTCATGATCTCTATTTAAATAGCATGGAGGGTCATTTTCCAATGATCGATTGTGAGAATTTATCTTGTAAAATCTCTCTGTAATATTTTTCTTTTGCATTAATAAACTGCTCCAAGTGGCCGAGTTGGATGGTGTTGTGGATGTTTCCCCATAGGGGTTTCACCACATTAAAACATCGGTGTGTTTATCTTTGATCTGGTTGTGTGAGTGGTTATTGAAGTTTTTTGTCTTATGTTGGAATACTTGTGTTGTCTAACATGCTATCAGAGCCTATTTAAAGACCCTCTCTTGTTGTAGATCAAGATCATGAAGTCAAGTTGACTCATATCCATTTTATTCCATTTTCGTACATTTATGGGATGAGAGGACTGTTCCATTGCATCCAAAGTGCTTGTTTCATTCAGTGATTCTTTTTGTTTCACTCTAAAAGGTTTCTGTTTTCCCAAGATACGACCATTTCAACTAGATCTAGAGGTATAAAGCCTGAATACTCCCTTTTTAAATTTTTTGCAGAGTATTATTTCAGTTTTATTTAGGTTTTATATTGTTTGTTTCTGGGTTGCTACTATTTTAGATCTGTGTATTCTCTTTTCCCCGTACCCTGTGCGATCTTGGAAAATAAAAAACAGATAGGAAAAGGTGCATTTTTCGGGTAAGCTAACCAAAATCTAACCCTTGTTGTCATCGAGAAGCGAAATTTTTTCCTTGTGTGAAAAGAGTTTTTTTTTAGCATCGTCAACAACAACAACAACAACCCAATCCTCTTGCTAAACAATACAATATGTTTTTCTAGCCCATTTGTTTAAAAGTTTCTTTATTGAGTAAGAGGTCTTGAGTTCAAGTCTCTCTTTTTCGTTACTTATTTTTTGAAAAAGTTCATGCTCCATTGTAAAGTGTATTTCACTTCAAGTATAAAAGTGAATCACTATAAGTAGCTTTAATATTTTAGAGTTATTTTTTTTTCATGCATATTTTTTTTTATAAAGTAACTTCATTGTAAAAGTGGACCCCACTTGTTTTTATAAAAGTGGGTCACTTCATAAAGCAACGTGGTCCCTTGATTACCGTTTATGCCTTTTTTAAAAAGGGCATAACTTTCACATCTGAAGTCCATTTTCTTGTCATTTGTTTTTAAAACCAACTAATTTTTCGAGATATTTCCATCCAGATCATCAGTTTCAGTTTTTAAATCCATATTATCGACATATTTAATATGGCTTCTTCAAGTAATATTTTTCTTACCAACACCAACTACTTCCAATGGAAATCCCATATGGAGGATTTATTAAGAAGTAAAGGCTTGTACACGATTACCATGGGAACGGAAACATAACCTACTAATGTTGATACGAAATTCAAATGGGATAATAGGAATGAAGAAGCACGTGGAATAATTGAAATGTCCATCTCTCATGATTTAAGGTTCCACCTTCAACAAATTAATAAACTTGATGAAGCTTGGGAAAATATTGAATCTATGTTTGGTAAACACAATATTATTTGAGCACAATAGTTAGAAAATAAATTACTGACTTTAATTCCAATTGATTTTTATTTCATTGAAGACTATCTATCTAAGTTTAAAACACTCATAATTTATGTGAAGAATGTAAGATAAAGATGGATGAAGAGCATTGCATCTATATTATCCTTTCTAAGCTAGGTAGTGCATATTTTGTGTTTGTATCTACCATTTATACCATGAACGAGGCTCTAGGGACAACTTATCAAAAACCAACTCTTGAGTCCTTTTGTGATTCTTTGATTAGAGAGAAAGATAAGCGTGTACACCTTGGAGTGATCAACACTGCAGGCACCTCCAACAAAGCCTTAGTCATCCATCAGTAAGATAAACCCAAGAATCCCAAGAAGCAACATATTCGCCACAAAAACAAGCAACATAAGGGTCCCAAACTGACTCAGACAACTTATGTTACTAATGGTGACAAAGGAGAAAAATATAAAAATAAAATGACTGAAAAAGATTGCAACTTTTGTGATAAATATGGTCATGATGAGTCCAAATGTTTCAAGAAGATGGCATCTTTAGAAGCAACGATGAAGAAGCAAAAAATCAATATTGATTCTACTTCTTCTTCTTCTTCTCATGGACATGCACTTTCTACTTCTGGTTTCTCCTTCAATACAATTTCTACGTCTTCTTCTAATGAGTGGCTTATTGATTCTGGAGCATCTTATCATATGTATAAGGATAATGACATATTTTTCTACTCTAAATGAATGTAACACCAAGAAAATATTTTTTGGTGATGATAGATCTCATAGTATTGAAGGATCTGGAACATTTCAAGTAGAAAATGGTCATTTCAATGATGTATTATGTGTTCCAAGTATTTCTTGTAAATTTCTATTAGTATATCAAATCACTTATTCAAGTGAAGGTAAAACCGTAGAGTTTTCACCTCGCCTAGTTGTAATCAAGGATCTAAAAGATTATAATCATGTTCTTGCAACCAGAATTGCTGAATGATATTACCAGGCTGTAAAAGTTTGACAACTTTGGGTCATCATCTTTTTCATCAGTTTTTGTTGTTCATAGCAATGACTTGAACAAACTTTGGCGTGAGCGGTTTGGTCATCTAAACTATCACTCATTGCAACAACTATGTAATCAACAGATGGTGATTGGTCTTCCTCATGTTTCATGCAGAGATGGTGTTTGTGTCGGTTGTGTTCTCGAAAAACATCATCGGGATAGTTTTGACAAGCATGCCTCTTGGCATGCCTCATGCCCTTTGCAGCTTGTTCACAGTGATTTGTGTGGTCTACTTTCTTCTCCTTCTTTTTCTGGGTGCAAGTATTTCTCAAATTTCATTGATGACGTTTCCAGACTTACTTGGGTTTACTTCTTAAATCTTAAGAGCGAAGTTTTTGACAATTTTTTGGCTTACAAGGCCCTTGTAGAAAAGAAATTTGGACATCAAATTAAAAGGTTAAGAATAGATAATGGAGGTGAATATGTGAAATATAATTGTACAAGTTACTACACTACACAGGGCATCCAAACGCAACACATTGTTCGATATACACCACAACAAATGGTTTTGTTGAGAGAAAGAACCACACATTAAAAGAAATGGTTAATTGTATGATCCAATCTAAGGGATTAAGTCTAAAGTATTGGGTGGAAGCCACCAACTGTGAAAATTACATAGTAAATAGCACTCCCACAAAGGCTCTTAAAAATATAACACTAGAAGAAGTGTTGGTTGTGGAGCCTGATTATCTTCCTGATTCATAGGTCTTTGTTTTCAACTGTGTTTGTACCCCATTTGCGGGGGTTCGAGGGAGAATTCCCTGAAGGAAAATTTTCCTTGTAAATGTATATTATCATTTCATTGTAAATCTAGACCATTCATTATAAGGACACAGATCTTACGGTAGAAGTTATGTTAGGGTTTTTTTTCCTAGCAGGAAACCCTCTTTTATGAGGGAAATGTATTATGGCTATGCTTCATTGTGAATATTGTATTCTAAGTGAGGATATTGTTAGGGAAAGAAGAGGAATTTACAACAGGTGTGTTGTAGGTTGTATCTCTTCATTTGCTAGATAATAATAAAGGAAGGACTTGACAATTTCTCTGGTGGATGTAGCCCACACTGAGTGAACCATGTATATCTGTGTCTCTATTGTATTGTGTATCTTCTGTGTTTTATTTCTGCGTTTGTCTTATTTTATTTCTCCATGATCGCGTTTTTCTAACAAGTTGTATCAAAGTGAAAGGTAACTCATAGGAAAAGAGGGTTCCTCGTTCGAGTGGGAGAAATGGTGGAAGATGGAAAGTTTAGGGTCAAGAAATTTAACATCCAAAAATACCATTTATGGAAGATGTAGATGGAATATTATTTATATCAGAAGGATCTATTCCTATCATTGGGTGGAATAGAAAAGAAGATGACGACCATGAAGGACAAAGAATGGGAAGTTCTTAACAAAAAGGCACTAGAAATGATACGACTGATTGTGGCTGCGTCGGTGGCTTTCAATATTTCGAAAGAAAAGACAACGAAGGAGCTGATGGACTCATTGGATAAACTGTATGAAAAATCCTCGGTGTCCAATAAGGTATTTCTAATTAAAAGATTATTTAATATGAAGATGTCAGAAGGTGGGTCTGTTACTAATAATGAATTTACTATGGTTAATAATAAACTAAGTTCTAAAAAAGTGGACTTTGATCATGATGAGATCAGGTATCTTCTAATCTTGTGCTCATTTCCAGAAAGTTGGAATGACTTGGTCATGGTTGTTAGTAACTCTATCTCTGGTTCAAACATTTTAAAATTTGATGATGTTGTTGGTGTTATACTTAGTGAGGAAATGCAATGGAAAAGAAGAGTGAAAGTTTATATCTTGTGCATACAGATGTATGGGGACCAACTCAGGTATCATGTCTTGGTGGATCTCGTTATTATGTTACTTTTATTGATGATGCAGCTAGAAAAACTTGGGTTTATTTCATTCGACAAAAATAAGATGTTTTTGATACTTTTAAGAAATGGAAAGCTTTGGTTGAGAATGAGACAGGAAAAAGGTTGAAGTGTCTTAGATCAGACAATGGAGGTGAATATTTCTGCAAGGATTTTAATGATTATTGTTCATACCATGGGATTCTTAGAGAGAAGACAGTTTCAGGAACACCACAAGAAAATGGTATGTCAAAAAGGATGGACAGGACAATCATGGAGTGTGAAAGGAGTATGAGATTGCATGTTGGTTTTCCCTTACAATTTTGGGAAGATGTTGTAGATATCTTTGTTTACATAATAAGTAGAGGACCTTCAATATCTTTGGATGGTAGAATTTCAGAGGAGGCATGGAAGGGTAAAAAGGTAAACTATTATTTTTTGAAGACTTTCGGTTGTGAATCATTTGTCCATATTGATAAAGAAAATAGAACAAAGTTTGAGACAAAATCCAAGAAGTGTACCTTTATTAGATACGGTGTTAATGATTTTGGTTATCGCTTATGGGATTATTAAAATAACAAAATCATTAGGATTGGAGATGTCATATTCAATGAGAAGGTCATGTACAAAGATCAGTTGCAGGGAGAGAAAGGAAAAAGAAAAACCAAAATACACAGTGCTTGATGAGATCATTGAAAAATAAATTCCAAAGGTACCAAAAAATCAAAATGTACAACAAAAGGATCGGCATGTACCTCAAATTCCTACAAGTGTTGTTAGAATATCTATCGGGTTAAGTAGACCCCCTGAATGATACTCTCCTTCATTGTATTATTTATTATTGATGGATTCCATAATTTTATGAAGAGGCAATGCAGGTAGACACTAAAAAGAAATGGGAGCAAGGAATGAAAGACAAACTGGATTCCTTCGTAAATAACCATACTTGCAACTTTGTTTAGTTTCCTGCAGGAAAAAGAGCTTTGCAGAATAAATGGGTTTACAAGTTGAAGGAAGAAGATGGAGGAAAAAAGTAGTACAAGGCTAGACTTGTTGTAAAGTGGTTTTCAAAAAATAAAGGTATAGATTTTGATGAAATATTTTCTCTTGTTTTTAAAATGAATTCAATTAGGACTATTTTAAGTCTTGTGGAAGTAGAATATTTGCATATTGAACAGTTAGATGTAAAAACAAATTTTCTCGATGGGGATTTGGAGGAGGAGATTTATATGTAGAAACCATAGGGATATGAGGTCAAAGGGAAGAAAAAATTGGTATGAAGGTTGAATAAGAGCTTGTATGGCCTAAAGAAATATCCAAGGAAGTGGTATTTGAATTTTGACAGGTTTATGACAAAACAATGTTATATTAAATGTCATTCTGATCACTGTGTTTATTTTAAAAGGCTAGAAAATGGAAGCTATATTATCTTGCAATTTTATGTAGATGACATGATTGTTGTAGGGTCTAATATGTAGGATATAAATGTGTTCAATAAGAAATTAGGTAATTTATTTGCAATGAAGGATTTTGGTGCCACAAAGAAAATCCTTGGTATGAGAATAAAAAGAGACAGGAAAAATCGCAAATTGACATTGTCTCAGGGTGAGTACATAGAGAAAGTGTTGGAGAGGTTTAGAATGCATAATGAAAAACCAGTTAGTACACCTTTGGCCATCCATTTAAAAATAACTAAGGAAATGTGTCCCAAGACACGGGAGGATATAGAATACATGTCCAGGGTCCCTTATTCATAAGCAGTTCGTAGCTTGATGTATGTGATGGTTTTCACAAGATCAGATATTGCACATGCAATGGGAGTTGTGAGAGGGTATATGAACAATCCAAGTAAAGAACATTGGGAGGTAGTAAAGTGGATTATCATGTATTTGAGAGGTACTTCTACTCATGCATTATGTTTTGGAGGTTCAAACACTGTTCTACAGGGATATGTTGATTCAAATATGGCATGTGATAAATATAGCGGGAGGAGCACCATAGGGTATGTTTTTACTATAGGTAGAAAAACAACAAGTTGGATTTCAAAACTGCAAAAGGTTGTTTCACTTTCAACAAAAGAGGCAGAGTATATTTCTACTACAGAGGGTAGTAAAGAGATGATTTGGTTACAAAGGTTTATGGAGGAATTGGGAAAGAAGTAGGAGAATAACAGGTTCTATTGTGACAGTGAGAGTTTCATTCATGTTGCAAAGAACTCAACCTTCTATTATAATACTAAGCATATACATATCAGGTACCATTTCATATGATCCATCTTGGAAGATGGAAATTTGAAGTTGGAAAAGATACACACTAGCTAAAATCTTGCAGACATGTTAACTAAGGGAGTAACGAGGGAGAAACTGAGTTCCTTCTCACTTTCAATTGGCCTTCAAGCATGAAGGTGAAGATGAGAAAATTTCCAGATCCAAGAAGGTTCATAGTCCAACAGATACAAAAATGGTGGATTTGTTGAGTTCAGTCTCCAAGTGGGAGATTGTTGGTTGTGGATTCTGATTATCTTCCTGACTCAAAGGTTTTTTTTTCCAGTCATGTTTATACCCCATGAATACTTTACACCCTGAAAGAATGTACACTCCTCCACGCCAGGGAGTAAAAAGAGGGGTTACCCCCTCTGTGGGGTCCAGTGACAAAGCCACCGAAGGAAAATTTTCCTTGTAAATGTATATTGTAATTTCATTGTAAATCTGGACCGTTCATTATAAGGTTGCAGATCTGACGGTAGAAGTTATGTTAGGGTTTTTTTACCTAGAAGGAAACCCTCTTTTATGAGGGAAATGTATTGTGGTTATGCATCATTGTGAATATTGTATTTTGAGTGAGGATACTGTGAGAGAAATAAGACGAAGTTACAGTGGGTGTGTTGTAGGTTGTATCCCTTCATTTGCTAGATAATAATCAAGGAAGGACCTGGAAATTTCTCTAGTGGACGTAGCCCACACTGGGTGAACCACGTATATCTATGTGTTTTATTTATGCATTTGTCTTATTTTATTGCTCTGTGATCCTGTTTTTCTAACAAGAAGCTTGGACTAAAATTAAAACATATGTAAGTCACTTCCGTGTATTTGGAAGTATAACATGGGCTCACATTCTTGATGCGAAAAGGAAAGCATTTCAGCCTAAAAGTGAGAAGTGTATATTTGTTGGTTATTTTGAATATGTAAAATGTTATAGACTTCTTCAACCACATTGTAATGAAAGTATTATTAGAAGAGATGTTAAATTTGATGAAAATCTTTTGGCCTACGAGCTTAATTCAATGTTTTTTCCTTCTTTGGCCTGCGAGCCTAATTCGGTGTTTTTTCCTGCTTCGACTTGCAAGACATCTTCGACATTTGTGACTTATTTTATTATGTTTTCTCCTTCAGATAATGACAGTGATGATGAAAATACACCTCTACCTACTCAGATTCCTCCAGATGAGTCCTTTGACCCTGAACCAGCACCAGCTCCAACTCCACCACTTTTTATATGGGCCCATTCAACACGCGAAGCAGCCGATGATCTTGTCAGTGATCCTTCAGATCAGCATCAGACACATTCATAGTTCCAGTGAGCCTCTTCTCTTTTGGCTCAAGTTTCATAGACTCATGATACAGATGAATTTGCAGAAGCTTCAAGTCATCTAGATTTGGATACAACAATGAATGAAGAGTATCGTTCCTTAATGGAAAACGATACTTGGGATATTGTACCTCTTCCAAAAGGAAGAAAACTTGTCAGATGTAAATGGGTCTATAGAACTAAGTATGCTTCATATGGAAGTGTTGAAATACATAAGTCTTATTTAGTTTCCAAAGGATTTTTCCAAGTTGAAGGAATTGACTATAATGAAATGTTTTCTTTTGTATCCAAAATGAATTCCATCCGCCTTTTTCTTTCCCTTACTTCCTCGCATAAATGGGAGGTCCATCATATGGATGTTAAATCCGCCTTTTTGCATGGAGATTTGCAGGAATAAATATACATATAACAACCTCCTAGCCATTTCCAGAATGAATCTAGCCTTTTTTTTCTCCTTAATAAAAAAATGTATGGTCTTAAGCAAGCTCCTCGAGCTAGATATGACAAAATGGGAAGTTTTCTTATTTCCACTAAATTCTCTAGAATCCATTCTGATCCTAATGTATCTACCAAGAAAGTAGGAATCCATCTCATAATCCTTGTCCTTTATGTTGATGACCTTATCCTTACTGGTAGTTTCTCAAAACTTTTAAACCATGTGAAAACCATCCTTAAGAAGAAGTTTGAAATGATAGACTTAGGCTTTTTGCACTATTTTCTTGGCCTCCAAGTTTTGAAAACCAATGAAGGAATTTTTCTTTCCCAATCTAAGTATGTTTGTGACCTTATTCATCACTTTCACATGGAAAATTGTAAACCAACCCCTTCTCCCTTCAAGTCTGGAGTCAAGCTTGTTGAGCCTGTACTTCTACAGAAGTTGATACCACCTTGTGCCATCAATTATTTGGTAGCCTCTTATACTTGACTCATACTCGTCCTGATATTTCCTTTGTTGTTGGTATTGCTGCTCATTATATGCAAACACCCCATGAAAGCCATTGGAAAGCAGCTAAAAGAATACTTCTCTATGTATGTGGTATAGTTCATTTCGAGATACATTACAGTTCATGGGGGGTTCCTTTATTGGTTGGTTTCACTGATTCAGATTGGGTCGACAACCCTGATGATCAGAAGTCTACTACAGGTTATGTTTTCAACATTGTTTATAGACCTGTCACTTGGGCCTATACGAAACACCAGGCTATTTCACTTTCTTCATCAGAAGCAGAGTACCGAGTAGTGGTAAATGAAAGTCAGGAAGCCTTATGGCTTCGACAGATTCTTTCAGAGTTTGGATTCCAGCAACAACATCCAACTAGCCTTTGGTGCGACAATCAGAGTGCCATCAAGCTCACCAAATACCCAGTTCAACATTAGGGAAACAAACACATCGAGATACACATGCACTTCATCAAAAAGCTCATTCGTGATCAAGTTATTGAAGTGATATTTTGTCCTATATAAGATCAAGTTGCAAACATTTTCAA
>ML800747.1:62898-108882 GCA_009831015.1 Picea engelmannii
AAAGGCCATCTATTTCTAAGATGGAAGACAAGAAGAGAAAATGTCTTTGCCACCAGGCGAAGGGACAAAGAAGATGCGAATGAAACTCTTCAAATTTTACATATTGTAATATTTACTATTTTTAAATTATGATAATTCCAACCACTTAGGTTTGAGAAAATTTTGTATAAATACATAGTTTAAAGACTTAACACAGGCTACTTCTTGTCATATGTAATACAGAAAACTCTCCTTTTGTGAGAATTAATACAAGTGTAGACTGAGATTCTAACCTTTGTTTAGTTTGTGTTATGTGTTTCTCCTGTATCTCATATTTCTATATTTTCTTTATGTTATTCCTTGATAAGTGAGTTGTTGAAATTTAGTACTACTACTACTATAGTCACATTTTATAGGTCATTTGATAAGCAAGCATTGTTTCCTCTGTCTTTGCTATAAGTAAATACAAGACCTGTGAGCTACTTGGATTACTGTATCTTATATCCTTTCAAGGGTGCATTCTTTATTTTCTTCTATTGTAAAAAAGTTAAGATTCATCTTGTATTGATGCCTCATTTTGTTTAACAGTTTTGTAAGTTTCCCCCATACATCATTTGATTTTATAAATCGACTCAGATGACAAAAGATGACTTCTCTTCTGTTCTGTCATTAATTTCATTTGAGGATTAATTCTTATATAACTAATGGAAGAAAAAGCACCTTTTAAAAAACATTCCTTTATATTCCTGATGCCTGACATTATTCTTTAATCCTTAAGTTTAATATCAGGAACAACATCTTTTTAGCGTCGTTGCCAGGGACAGAGAAAAAAAGTTATTTTTACCTGGTAGAATGACATGGTAAGTTTCTCTCTTTTATAGTGAACAAATATTGAATATAATAATAAGGCTAATTTTTATCTTTCACTTGGTGACTCCACTATAGATAAATTTCCATTTGGTCAAAAGAATACCAAGAAGAACCCAGACGATCAGCAGACTACGCCCATATCTAATCCCCAAAAGTTGTTAAAAACCAAGGGATACCTCAAGTCTACTACCTCATATTCAGGTAAGAAGTATCAACCCAAAATAACTAAAGTCAATACTAAGGTTTCGGTCGTAGGATTGACTCCCGAAGAAAATTTTAAACAAACATTGTCTGCGGAGGTCTCAAATAGTGAACCCGAAATAAAGATTGAGACCGACTTTTGTGGTACTCAAAACAGTTTGAATAGAAGAGCCTTGTTTATACCCACGATCATTAATTATCTTTCTACCCCATCCTCACCCAAAACTAAAGTCTCTGTTTTCTAAAATCTCGAGGATTGCATCTTATACCCTGAGTTGTCCCCTGCTAGTTTGCCTATCTATACATCCTATAAGTCCGAAGAAACCAGTCTGCATTTACCTTTCCCGCCTCTCCTAGGGTTTTCATCTCCCAATGACCTTTTCCCAGGCTTTCCTTCACCACATTTTGAAGAAGTTTAAATTTTACCACTTCCATCTCTAGAATTTTACGAAAACCCTCTTTTTAACTACTGAAGTTCATCCCCCCGACATCAAATAGTAGTTGTTGGAGGAGGTGGCTCAGGAGGTGGCATTGGAGGTAGCATTGGAGGAGGAAGTGGTGCTGGAGGAGGAGATTTTTAAGGACCACCACCACTGCCCCCTAGAATATTTTCCAAAGTGGTGCACATATATGCTCCTTTAGTCCTTCCCCCTATCCTTCATTATTTACCATAAATTTATATGAAAAACTTATCAAAATTCACAGGAGAAGGAGACTTGACTGCCACAGAGAACATAAATGTTTTTGACCAATTTGCTGATATCCTGAGCATTGAGCATGAGGATGTTTACTCAAGACTTTTGGTGCAAAATTTTGAGGGACAAGTAAGAATCGGGTTTCAAGGTCTCCCCGTAGGTTCTATAGCATCTTATGTCGCACTAGAAAATGCCTTTTTAAGGCAGTGGGGAGAAAACAAAGATCACTTGTATTATCTGACTAAATTTGGGGCCCTGAGGAAAAATAATTATGATTCAGTCCTAGAATTCACCCAGAGGTTTAATAAAATCTATCATAAGATTCCAACAGAAGTTAAACCCTCTCAACCCACAGCTAAAGTGACTTTGCCCTACTTTTGAGGGAAAGGAGATATGTCAGCCTCACAAAAATGTAGGATGAAACCATCAAAATCTATTCGAACATGATGGAATCGAGTAAACTAAAAGAAAATGTTGAGACGGGAACCAAAGAAACTAAATGCTTCAGAGAACAAGCTAGACCCTCTGGGTCTTGGAGATCCTCGGAGGACAAAATGGACAACATGGCTAAGATAATAGAAGAGTTATCAAAAAAGATCTTTAGAATGGAGCTATACCAAGCTAAGCCTAATCCTTTTTCTAAAAGATATTTATAAAGAAAACCCAACCCCCAGATCCAATAGAGACAAATAAAAAATGAGGACCAAAAAATCAAAGCCCCTTTTAAAACAAAAAACTTCATGCAAAGTGATGATATGAAAGACTGTGAGGGGTTATATGAAAATATTGTTGGACAAATGAGAGGGTAGGTGAATCAATTGTTATCATGCTTAAACAATTATGCCCATTTTAAACTCTTCATAGAACACTCAATGACAATCACAATGATGCAGGGAAGTAAGAAATAGAATATTAAACATCAATCACACACATGAAATATACAGAGACAGGTATTTCCTGAAGAAACCCATAAAGGGAAAAACCTCTTATTCTTGATATGATAAGTAATCTTTATTTTCTTTACATTATCATTCTTATGATATCCAACTCCTCTTGTGGCTACAACCTCTATTTTATAAGAAACAACTTGTTCAGATCACCAACTCTCTGATTTCTCTAGCACCCACTAGAAGGAAGCACTGACTCCCTGAGCGTTCCAGCAACAACTGGATGGAAGCACCAACTTCCAGTCACACAGGAACCAACCTATGTAACAGAGAACAATAGTTCTCCCTTAGACCATCCTGCCACCTTGGTTTTTCTAGCTGTAACCAGATGGAAGCTACAACTCCCTGTGTTCAAGCACCCATTTGAAACTCTAAGGACACCAGTCCTCCCTAGCACCTCCCTTCCACCCTAAAATATGAATATTTGTTTTTTATGACTTTATTATAGTGATACAATGTTTATCTATGGCTTACCAGTATCATCATTGTTCTGCTACACTACTCTTCTCTCCTGCATATGTGTCTCTCTACTCGCATGAATCACTCACAACAGGAGCTCCCATCTCTTCTATGTTCTGCATTTTTATATTCTTTGTGCACCACTGCTTATTTTGCGCAATGCCTCTGCATGCTCTTTACAATGTCACTTTTCTACCCTATAGGTTGTTCACTGCATCTCTTTATTTCTCCTTCATATATCGACAACAGAATCACTTCACTTCCCTATCCTGCATGCATTTCTCACATCGAGTCATCTTGTGATCATCATGGAAACTCTTCATCTTCTCTGGCGGTTATGTTTCCTGTGAGTTCATCATCAGCGGCCATTATGCTAAGATACCTTATATTTTATGGAAATCAAGACTCTTTGTCTTCTTTTTCAGTTACAACCAGTCAAATATGGATTATTTATCTTCTAACCCCTTCCTTCGTGTGACCATCGGCAGTGACCAAGTTCTTATTCAAAAGGCACTTCCCGATTTCTGTCTAGTGAGTGCTGGCTCCATTTCATGATATGAACTTGGGCTATGATCTTCATGTGACCAAGTGATTGCGGGCACTTCCAAAGGTGGTTTATACCAAACTTCTTTTATCCCCGCAATTCACCATGAGCCTCTATGCGTCCTTTCTCCAAAACCATGGTTTCAATTGCGGCCCACTCATGAAAAATTAAGGCCCGAGCATGTTTTGGCCCCGCAATGGAGCACGATCATCGATCTCATGATATTGAAGGTTCTATTGAAAGGATAGTTCATATCTATCCTCTTGAGTCCACCGACCAGATCTCTCCTTCCTCCATCAACAACGGAGGTTTCCTTCGTGATCCGGGCTCTGGGAGTTTCAACTCTCAAGCCCTGTTGTTGTTGACTAGATATCTTCTGGAATGGAATATCTACTGACATTTGTCCTCTTCAATCGACGGTTCTTACTTCTTTCCTTTATCCATGTACGATCCTTAGTCTCAGTGATCATATGACACATGTCCCTCCAAACCAATGGATGAGATCGATTTCGCGATCCGTTCTCTGGGAGTTTCAATTCTCAAGTTCTTGTTCATCCTTCCTTTGCCTTTTCTCGGAGTTGACAATCCATTGACGCGTGTCCTCTTTAATCCAACATCTATCCTCCACTCTAGGACTTCAGCCTTTGGGAATTCGGGTCTTTGGGAGAGTACTAGTGGTAAAACTCCCGAAGAAAAACTCCCAGAGTGACATAACTCTTGTGTTAGTTGATGATGTGTCATGAGCCGAATAGTTGCCACGTGTCACTCATATTTGTAATTTCCACGTACCTGAAATGACAAATCAACTTGAAACTTGTCATTGTCTGATTGCGCCACATTTCCTTGTTAACATAGTCTGACACCTGTCCTTGCTAACGTGGTCTTCCATGATCTAACAATCATTGTCTGATCTCCATATCTAACGGTTGACGAAACTTCACATTCCAGAGATTTCAAATTTAAAACTTTCCTGAGTGTAAACTCCTCTCATCTTTATATCTGAAATGAATGTTGTTTTTTTTATCAATATCTTGGATCGACGGTTCAATCTTTCTGTGATGCAACTTTGCTAGCTTATCCTACCCTTCCACTCAAAATTGATCTGACGGTTGTGATCAAATCGCGACTTTGCGTTTTGGGTGTTTGAACGTGAGCCAACCATGAATCTTCCAACTCCTGACTCCCGATTTTCTGAAACTTTCTCTAGATCAACGACCCACAACCCTATATGATCCAATGGTCCGGATCTTATCGAGACTTCACGCTTCACAAATTTGGAGGACAAATCACCTTTGACTTTTCTAGTTTGTGAGTCAGCAAAATGTTGATCTCTCTCCATGTGTCCTATGGATCCAATGGTTCAGATCTCATCATGATTTTTCATTTCGCAGAGTTGGAGGATGGCTCTCGGCCATTATCCTCTTTGCAGTTATAGTGGATCCAACGGTTGTTGGTCCTCATCGCTTATATCCAATAGATCAAATCTGTACTTCTCCTTTATGCTTCCTCTGGTCACTGAACTCTGATCTAATGGACATCAGGTAATCAGGATTTGTGATCCAACGGTCACTGTTGTTCCTCCTCCTGAGCTTTGGCTTTCTCAAATCTCTAAGTTTCAAAGGCCACAACCTTTAATCCTTCTATGAGCCTTGATGTATGGGATATTGTATGTGCATCTCAGAATTCTATCTCTCCTAAACTTTGATCTTTGCATATTCTTTGCTTCTTCACCTGATCTTACATTGTTCTTTTGTTGCCATCGATGCAGACTCTGATCTTTCCATCAATGAAAAGAACACTATGCCTGTAAACATGCCAACAATCTCCCCCTTTGGCATTGATGGCAACCCTGAATAGATGCACTGTTCTACTTAGATCTCCAACTGTAGCATCCATACCAGTCCTTTTCTCCCCCTTTGACATCAATGTCAAAGAAAACATGCTCCCCTTGAGTTGTTGTAGTACTTGTCAGAGGTATCAAATATTCAACCAATACATACTCCCCCTGACATGATGGACCCTCTTAGGTTCATAATGGGTTCACTCCCAACTTCTCGCGTAGATAATCAAACTGAGATTTTGCAAGAGATTTAGTGAATATATCAACAATCTGATCTTTGGAAGGAATATAATGCAAAGAAACAATAGTGTTGGTCACCTGTTCCCTCAAGAAGTGATACTTTATGGGTATATGCTTGGTCTTGGAGTGAAACACATGGTTCTTTGACAGACTGATTTCACTAGTATTATCACAATGAATTGGGATCAGTGCAGTACATTTTACCTCCAAGTCTGCAAGTGTCTGAATCATCCACAATACTTGGGTACAACATGTGGCAGCTGCAATGTATTCAACTTCTATAGTTGATAAGGAAATGAAACCTTGGTTCTTGCTCAAACATGATACAAGGTAATCTCCTAAGAAGAATGCACCTCCACTTGTGTTTTTACTTTCATCCACACAGTTATCCCAAACAACATTTGAATAGATTGATAGTTGAAAATTTTGATTCCTAGGATACCATAGGCCATAGTCCATTGTTCCTTTCAAGTATCTGAATATTCTTTTGACAGCTAACAAATGACTCTGTTTAAGTGTAGCCTAATACCTTCCTACCATTCCAACAACATGCATTATGTCTGGATGGGATGTTGTGATGTACAATAGGTTGCATATCATAGACCTATATGAACTCTGATCAACATCAACTGAATCATCATCCTTTCTTAACTTACATCCAGTGACCATAGGTGTGCTCATAGGTTTAGAATATTCCATTTGAAACCTTTTCAACATTTATCTTAGATATTTTTCTTGAGAAATGAATATTCCTTCAGACCTATGAGTAATTTGTAGGACAATAAAAAATTATAGTTCCCCTATCATAGACATTTCAAATTCAGACTACATGGTAGAAGAAAACCATTTTACCAATGAAGCATTATTATTATCGAAGATGATGTCATCTACATAGACCAACACAATGAGCAGATCGTTACCTTCTGTTTTGATGTATAGATTGTTGTCAATTGTTCCTCTCTTGAACCCTTTGTCTTCTAGATACATATCCAGTGTGTGATACCAGGCACGAGGATCTTGTTTCAACCCGTATAAGGATTTCTTCAACTTGCAGACAAAGTCAGGGTGATCTGACAGTTGGAAACCCTCTGGTTGTTCCATATAGACTTCTTCTTTTATATCTCCATTTATAAAAGCTAACTTGACATCCATTTGATAGACTTTAAACTGTTTATGACAAGCATAGGCAAGAAAAATTCTAATAGCTTCTAATCTTGCTACAGGCGCAAATGTTTCAAGTCTAGTCCTTCTATTTGAGCATATCCTTTGTAGACCAATCTAGCCTTATTTCTTACAATTTTCCCTTTCTCATTCATCCTATTTTTGTAGACCCATTTGGATCATATTACATTTTTATTTGTTGGCCTAAGAACGAGTTCCCAAGTGTCATTCTTTTCAATCTGGTCCAGTTCCTCATTCATTGATTTTAACCAATTTACATCTTCACTGGATTCATTGAAGTTATTGGATTACACCATGGATATGAAGGCCATATTTGATTGCTCAATGTTTTTTATTATCCTTCTCCTCATTTGTACACCTTTGTCTTTCTCACCAATTATCTGACTTGCAGGATGATTCTTTTGAATAATTATGGAGGAAGAATTTGATGTTGTCTTCTGATTTGAGTCTGCCTAAGTATTTGCATCTTCATCTAACTCAGATCCTTTTTGTTCTGATTCTTTGACCTATTCAGCTTCAACTCCACCTATATCCTCTAATGTTGATTCAATATTGTTCACCTCTCTTACTGGGACTCCTTCAACAACTTTTATGTCAATACAATCAACAAATTTATGCATCCTCTTATTATATAATCTGTATCCTTTGTTGTTTGTAGCATACCCTAAGAAGATTCCTTCATAATCCCTGTCATCATACCTGCCAAGGTTCTCATTATTATTCTTTATGTAGCACTTACTACCAAAGACTTTGAAGTGTTTGATTGTAGCAGGTCCTCCATGCCACAACTCATAAGGTCTCTTTTCTCTGTGTGGTATGAGGTGAGATTTATTAAGAATATGGATTGCTGTGTGTATTGCTTCTACCTAATAGGTTTGACCAATTTTCTTCTCGTTTGACTTGGCCATTTGTTGAACTATTATGTTTTGCCTCTCAACTACTCTGTTTTGTTGTGGGGTTCTTGGGATTGTGTATTCTCTTTTGATCCCATGTTTATCAAAGAACTCTTTAAAATCACTTGACATAAATTCTCCTCCTTTTTCTGATCTCACAACCTTTAATTTGTTGCCTGTTTGATTCTCAGTTAAAGCCTTAAATATTTTAAATTTCTCAAATGCTTCATCTTTTTCTTTGAGGAAAGAAACCCAAGTGAGTCTGGGGTAATCATCAATGATCAGCGTGAAGTAGTTTTCCTTCCCTGTGCCTTCCTATCTTGATGGTCCACATAGATACATATGAACTAATTTGAGTGGTTTCTCTGTTGAAGTAGAGTTATTGGACTTAAAATGTGTCCTAGTTAGCTTTCCTACTTGACAGGGTTTACACACAGAATCTTGTGGCTTTGATATTCTTGGAAGATCTTTTATTGCCTCAAGATTTTTGAGCTTCATTAAGTGGTAAAAGTTTATATGTCCAAGTATCTTATGCCATAACCATCTCTCATCGTGTTTTCTTAGATGACACTCTTCTCTATCTTATTTCAGCACATATACATTATTATCTATCCTTGTGCCTTTCGCCACACCTTGTCCTGAATTTACAGACTTTATCTTACAATCTTTGGAAGTGAACACCACTTCACATCCTCTATCACACATTTGAATTACCCTAAGCAAATTATGTTTCATCCCATCTACAAGAAGGACATCCTGGGCTTTTCCTTTTCCATTACTTAAGCTCACCATCCCTTTACCCTTGATTTTACCTAGTTCATCATTTCCAAAGGTCACATTTCATGTTTTTCCTTTACTTATAGAAAAAAGATTATCCTTGTCTCCAGTCATGTGCTTGGAACATCCACTATCTATATACCAGGGGTCTTTTTGTTTTTTATCTGAAAGTACTTGACCAATTTTTTCACTATCTTTATTTTCCCATATGTTGGCATTTCTAGCTAAAGGATTTATCCTTGGTCCTGCCTTGTACTTCTTCAAATGACAGTTTGTAGCTTTATGGCCGAAGTTATGACAGTTATAAAATTTGAGCTAATTGTTCAGTAGGCAAAAGTGATTGGTGCTAGATTTTATATTCATTGGCTACTTAGTTATATGTTGTAAGGATTGTCTATTTCTTGACCTCCTCAGTTGCATGTCTCCAAACTTAATTTGAAAGTTTACAATCTTATGACCAAAATTAGAATAATAAAAATAGTAGCCGTGAAAGAAATTTTGGTACCTGAAGGATGACCTTCTTCTTGTCATTTGTTGCTCCATATTCTGATCTCTTTGTTTTTTATCAAGGATCATCTTGTCTTTATTATCTTTTGGTGACATAGTACTCTCATGGTCTAATTGTCTATTGGCTTGGAACTTGATCATCTTTGTTGGATCTTTGCTTTCTGTCTCTTTGCTGCTTGAACCACTTACACAACCTAAACCAGTCTTCAAAAAAGGAGATCTATGTTTGTTTAGAATGTCATTTAGTTCTTTTGAGGCTTTAATGCTAGGAATATTTTGGAGATACAATGCTTTAAAATTCTCCATCTCTTTTTTAGTTTTTACTACCTCTTCTTCTAAGGATTCACATATTGCCTTCTTTTTTAATAACTGTTGTCTTAGAATGACCTATATCTTCTTTGCCTCTTCTAACTCCACTTTTAGCAGGGAAAATTCTTCAACATGTCTTTTACCATTCTTTTCAAACTGCATCAACAATTGTTTTTGTTTTCTCTTCTTGAGTATGAGTCTGCCAATATCTTCTAAGGCACTGGTTAGTTCACCTTCCATATCAACCACAACTTATTCACCATTAAAATCACTTCCTGTGTTTTTATTATCATAATCCTCTTTGGCCATAAGCACAAATTCATTAACCTTATATTCACAGGAAGAGTCATTATTTGTGTCTTCTAAAGAGTCATCATTGTTTACACATAAGATTTTATTTTTACCAAATCTCTTGGGTTTGTACTTCTTTTCACCTTCAGAATTATGATCATGCTTCTTGTGTGGACACTTAGATGCAAAGTGACCTGTCTTTCCACAGTTAAAACACTTGAAGAGAAACTTTCCTTGATACTTGCCTGATCCTTTCTTTAGTCTTCCCACAAATTTTTCTTCAATTTCATCAGGCTCAAATTCCTCATTCTTATCTGCTTTAAAAGAAGCTTCTCTAGTGTTGGAGTTATCTTTACCTATCCTCATTTCATATGCAGTCAACGTTCCTAGAAGTTGATCAAAAGCCAAAGTTTTTAGATCATTAAGTTCTTCTATAGAAGAGACCTTTGGGTTGAACCTATCTGGCAGAGATCTCAAAATTTTTTGAACTAAAGAGGCTTCCTCAATTTTTTCACCAAGAGCTTTCATTGCATTTAATAGTTCTTCAATTCTCAGAAAGTACTTACCAATAGTTTCATATTATTTCATATGTATTTTTTCAAACTGTACTTTGTAGGTTTGAAGCTTGTCATACTTTACCTTCTCATTATCTTCATAATTTATAATGAGTTTGTCCCACATATCTTTGGCAGTTTATAAGTGCATAACTTTTACAAATTCTACTTCTGCAAGCCCACTCAGAATAACATTCATAGCCTTAGCGTTGAATCTGAATTCTATCTTGTCATCCTTATTAGATAGTAGAATTGGATTTACATAACCAGTCTCTACCACATCCCAGACATCTGCACCTAAAGCAATTATGTAGGTTCCATCCTAACTTTCCATAAGGAAAAGTTTGTTCCATTGAACAGAGGGCCTTATTGGTTGAATTTACTTCATGGCTTGACATGTTTAAGCTTACTGATCTACCTTTAAATAAAAGGAACTGACTCTGATACCAATTGTTGGACAACTGAGAGGGGGGCTGAATTAGTTGTTACTGTGATTAAACAATTATGCCCATTTTAAACTCTTCACATAACACTCAATGACAATCACAATGATGCAGGGAGGTAAGAAATAGAATATTAAACATCAATCACACACATGAAATATATAGAGACATATATTTCATGAGGAAAACCATAAAGGGAAACACTTCTTCTTCTTGATATGATAAGTAATCTTTATTTTCTTTACATTATCATTATTATGAGCTCCAACTCCTCTTGAGGATACAACCTCTGTTTTACAAGAAACAACTTGTTGAGATCACCAAATCTCTGATTTATCTAGCACCCACTAGAAGGAAGCACCGACTCCATGAGTGTTATAGCACCAAATGGATGGAAGCACCAACTTCTAGTCACACAGGCACTGAACTGTATACTAGAGAACAATAGTTCTCCCTTGCACCACCCTGCCACCCTGGTTTTTCTGGCTGCAACTAGATCAAAGATACAACTCCCTGTGTTCAAGCACCCACTTGACACTTCGAGGACACCAGTCCTCCCTAGAAACTCCCTTCCACCCTGAAATATGAATATTTTATTTTTATGACTTTATCACAATGATACAACTTTTATCTATGGCTTACCAGTCTCATCATTGTTCTTCTACACTGCTCTGCTCTCCTGCATCCATATCTCTCTACTCACATGAATCACTCACAACAACAACTCCCATCTCTTCTTTGTTCTATGTTTTTATATTCTTTGTGCACCACTTCTTCCTCTGCACAATGCCTCTTCATTCTCTTTACATCATCACTGTTCTACCCTACAGGTTGTTCACTACAGCTCTTGATTTCTCCTGCATATATTGACAGTAGAATCACTTTACTTCCCTGTTCTACATGCATTTCTCATGTCAAGTCATCTCCTGATCATCATGGCAACTCTTCATCTTCTTTGGCGGTTCTGTTGCCTGTGAGTTCATCATAAGTGGTTGTTATGATGAGATACCTTAGTTTCTCTGACAGTTGAGACTCTTCATATTCTATGTCAGTTACATCCAGTCAAATATGTCTTCTTTGTCTTCTAACCCCTTCCTTCGCGTGACCACCGGCGATGACCAAGCACTTATTCAAAAGGTTCTTCCCAATTTCTGTTTAGTGAGCGCTGGCTCCATTTCACGATATGACCTTGGGCTATGATATTCATGTGACCAAGCAATTGCGGGTGCATCCAAAGGTGGTTTATACCAAACTTCTTTTCACCCCACAAGCCTCCACACGTCCTTTCTCGAAAACCATGGTTTCAATTGCGGTCCGCTCATGAAAAATTAAGGCCCGAGCATGTTTTGGCCCCACAATGGAGCACGGTCATCAATATCATGATATTGATGGTGCTCTTGAAAGGACAGTTCATATATTTCTTCTTGAGTCCACAAACTAGATCTCTCCTTCTTCCATCAACGACTGAGATTTTCTTCATGATCCAGGCTCCGGGAGTTTCAACTCTCAAGCCCTGTTGTTGCTGACTGGATATCTTCCGAAATGGAATATCTGCTGACATATGTCCTCTTCAATTGATGGTTCTGCCTTCTTTCCTTTATCCACACACGATCCTTAGTCTCAGCGATCAGATGACATGTGTCCCTCCAAGCTAATGGACAAGATCTATTTCATGATCTGGACTCCAGGAGTTTCAATTCTCAAGTTCTCATTCATCCTTCCTCTGATTTTTCTTGGAGTTGACAATCCACTGACGCGTGTCATCTTTCATCCAATGACTATCCTCCGCTTTGGGACTTCAGCCTTCGGGAATTCAAGTCTTTGGGAGATTAATGGTGGTAAAACTCCCGAATAAAAACTCCCAGAGTGACATAACTCTTGCGTCATTCAATGACGTGTCATGAGTCGAGCAGCTGCCATGTGTCACACGGATTTGTAATTTCCACGTACCTAAAGTGTTGAATCAACTTGACACTTTTCATTGTCTGATTATGCCACGTGTCCTTGCTGACATATTCTGGCACCTGGCCTTGGTAACGTGGTCTACTGACATGGTATACTGAAATGGTATACTGACATGGTCTTCCATGATCTAATGGTCATTATCTGATCTCCAGATCCAATGGTTGACAAAACTTCGCATTCTGGGGATTTCAAATTTCAAACTTTCCTGAGTGTAAACTCCTCGCATCTCTATATCTGAAGTGAATGTTGTTTGTTTGATCAGTATCCTGGATCGACGACTCAATATTTCTGTGATGCAACTTTGCTAGCTTATCCTATCCTTCCACTCGAAATTGATCTAACGGCTGTGATCAAATCACGACTTTGCATTTCAGGTGTTTGAACGTGAGCCAACCATAACTCTTCCAATTCCTGACTCTCAATTTTCTGAAAATTTCTCCAGATCAATGGTCCACAGCCCTATATGATCCAATGGTCTGGATCTTATCAGGACTTCACATTTCATGAATTTGGAGGACAAGTCACCTTTGAATTTTCTAGTTTGCGAGTCAACGAAATGTTGATCTCTCTCCATTTGTCCTTTGGATCTAATGTTTCAGATCTCATCGTGATTTCGTATTTCACGGAGTTGGAGGATGGCTCTCAGCCATTATCCTCTTCGCAGTTATAGGGATCTGGCGGCTATTGGTCCTCGGTGCTCAGATCCAATGGATCATATCTATACTTTTCCTCTGTGCTTCCTCTGGTCACTAGAATTTGATCTAACAGACATTAGGTAATCAGGATTGGTGATCCAGCAACCACTATTGCTCCTCCTCCTGAGCTTTGGCTTTTTCAAATATCTAAGTTTCAAAGGCCATGTCCTTTGATCCTTCTACGAGCCTTGATATATGGGATCTCGTCTGTGCATCTCAAAACGCTATCTCTCCTGATATTTGATCTATGGATATTGCTTGCTTCTTCACTTGATATTACATTGTTCCTATGTTTCCATCGATGCACACTTTGATCTTGCCATCAATGACAAGCACACTCTGCCTGTAAACATGCCAATAGATATGAACAATCTCAGTGATGATGACCAAGAACCTCACCTAACCAGACAAGATTACGAAATATATTTAGACCAAGAACCCCTGTTTGGAAATGAGGAAAGTATAAATAATATGAGAGAGTCTGATTATCAAGGAATCACTAACTCCATAATGGCCGAGATTTGACAAAAATATAATTTAAGGCCTAGAGATAAAAATTCTACAACTGATCCACCGAAGAAGATCTTGTAGAGAAGTAAAAAGAGTGAGGCAACTCAACCATCCACTAAAATGTAAGATGCCAAAACAAAAATAGTTGAAACACAAATTGCCAAAACAAAGACTGTCGAAACAAAAGAAACATAGACTAATATGCCAGAAAAGAGAGAAACAAATATCCCAACTAGAGAGGCCAAAAGGATGATTGGAAGTTTTAATCTGGAAAATGAAATTAATAAAATCAAAATTCATGTACCTTTGGTTGAATTGGCGAAAAATCCAATGTATAGAAAGAAAATTGGCAAGATGATAAATTTTTCAGATGCTCAAAGTCATGCAGATGTTATTAATTTAGAAGATGATAGACCCACTATAATGTTTGGTCAGCATATTGAAAATGCTAAATACCCTGTCGCTCATTTTTATATCATGTTGATTGTGCATGATCGCCTACTCCATAACTGTATGTTGGATTCTAGAGCCTCCCACAACTTAATGCCCAAATTTATTATGGAAAAACTGGGTCTTGAGGCTACTATACCATACCAAGATCTGTATTCTTTTGATTCAAGAAAGGTTAAGTGTCTCAATATGATTAAATATTTGGTGGTTAACCTTGCACATATCCTTGTGAAGACCATTTTCATCGATGTAGTCATTGTTGATGTTCCTGCGAAGTATGGCATGTTTTTATCCAGGTCTTGGGGTGAAAATCTTGGAGGATCACTTCAACTGGACATGACATATGCTACAATCCTGGTATTCGGTGGACAGTCCACCTATCTATACAGAGAGACAAGGCTGGCATATACTGTAAGTGACCCGAAAAACTGAAATAATTACCCCGCATATGTCGTCAATCAGGATTTAGGAAACTATATATTATCAATTGATGATGGTTTTGATGAATGTATAGAATAAGAAAACAAAAAACAAAAAATAGAAAATACAAACAAAAATGTAAACATTGTAGGAGTTTGGAAAATGTTTTTTGTTGGTGCTTCGTCCTGGGAAGGAGCAAGAAATGGAGTGTTGTTTGTGGCACCCAGGGATGAATTCATTATTAATTTCTCATATATATTGTAATGGGACATTGATTATAAAAATGATGTATGCGAGTATGAAGCCATGGTCTTAGGATTAAAAGCTACCAGGAAATTGAAAATTGAAAATCTAATAGTTTACGATGATTCATAGTTAATTGTAAGATAGATAAGGAAGCAGTATCAAGACAAACATCCAAGGCTAAGGTCGTATAGACACTACACCTGGGATTTGATAGAAATTTTTTTCTCATCTTTTAATATTCATCATATTCCCAGGGTACAAAACCAACAAATTGATTCTCTAGCAAAAGCGACTGCTACTTTTATGCCACCTATCATCTTGAAGCTAAAGTATCACATAGAAATGAGGCATAGGCCTTCAATACTAAATAATGTCCATCACTGGCAGGTCTTTAAAGACGATGAGAAGATTAAAAAAATTCTAGAAATGTTTGATGAATTTTCTGAAACGCACATCGACCAGGAAAATTAGAATGACCCTACTTGGATCATGCAGGAATGTGAACATCCTGAGGAGTTCCAAGATAAGATTGCTAACCACTGCATGTTAGTGATGAAAAACAATCAGATCCCTAAAGTCCTGATTCCTATAGAAATATTATTTGATCAGGATGTCATACCCCTAAAGTCTACCTTGCAACCTCATCCCGAAGAGGTGGAATATTGTAATATAGGAACTAAATGCCTTCCACCGGAAATGAAAAGTAAATATGTTGAGTTACTAAAAAAATACAAAGATTTATTTTCTTGGTCTTACGGCGAATTGAAAACTTATGATACCATTGTCATCGAACACAAAATCCCTTTGAAACATGGCATAAAACCTTTCAGGCAGAAACTCAGACAGATAAATCCTATACTCCTTCCTGTTATAGAAAGAGAGGTAAAAAATCTCCTTGATGCAAATATTATTGTTCCACTCAGGTATTCTGATTGGGTAGCCAACCTAGTTCCAGTAAGGAAAAAGAATGGTCAAATCAGACTCCGCGTGGATTTCAAGAATCTAAATAGATCATCCCTTAAAGACAATTATCCACTCCCTAAAATGGATAGCGTTCTAGAAAAATTGGTTGGGGATAATATAATGTCTATGATTGATGGTTTTTCAAGTTACAATCAAATTGCAGTCCACAAAGATGATAAAGAAAAAACCACTTTTACCACTCCATGGGGTACTTTCATGTACGAAAAAATGTCATTCGGTCTGATGAACGCAGGGACAACCTTCCAACAAGCAATGGTCATCTCCTTTGTCAGTGAGAGAGATAATATTGTTTTTATTTATCTCGATGTTTAATAGTTTTTTCTAACTCAGATGCAGAGCACTTGGTACACCTCAAACAAACATTTGATAAATGATGGGAATTCGGTTTATCTCTAAATACCAAGAAATCTCATTTTGCAATGCAGGAAGGTAAACTCTTGGGCCATATAGTATCTAGGGAAGGAATCAAAATTGAACTGAAAATGGTTGAAGCTATAGATAAAATAAATATTCCTAGGAACAGAAAGGAAATCCGGGCTATTTTAGGAAAAATATTTTTTTAAGAAGATTTATTCCAAATTTTGCTAAAATTGTTAAATTGATTACAGATATGCTTAAAAAAGACAGTGAGTTCAAATGGGTGACTGAAGCTAAAGCATCCTTTGAACGCATCAAGAAAATGATAGGAGAAGCATCGGTGCTAGCCAGCCCAGATTATATGAAAGAAATCTTGATTTTTTCATTCACCTCTGAACATACTATCGCAGTCGTGCTCTTACAGAAGAATGATGAAGGTTTTGAGCAACCAATATCATTTTTCAGTAAAATTCTCAGAGACGCCGAACTAAAATATGACATAATGGAAAAACATGCATACACAATGGTGAAAGCCCTCAAATATTTTAGGACTTATGTGCTTCATTCCAAGATAATTTCCTATGTACCAACCAACGTTGTCAAGGACATATTGGTTCAGCCTAACAATGATGGAAATAGAGGCCTATGGTTAGCTAAAATTTAGGAATTCGATATTGAGGTAAAATGGACTAAACTCGTCAAGTTTCAGGGCTTGGCTAAGTTCTTAGATGAATCGAATTTCATAGAACTCGGGATAAATCATCTGCAAAATTATGGAGACCTTCCAAATATAGAATAATTTGATGTGCAAACACCTACAATTCAGATTCAAGAAAAAAATTATTCCTTCACTTGGTATGGAGACATAGTTTCATATCTCCTGAATCTTCAGTGCCCAAGTGATATGACTCCCTGTAAAGCGAGAACTTTGAATTTGCACATGGTAAAATATTGCATTATTGATAACCAGTTGTATTGGAAGGATCCCCTAGGATTTTTACAAAGATTCCTAATAGAATCCGAAACAAAGGATGTCATAAATGAGTTTCATGGAGGAGTATGTGGAGGACACCATGCCTGGAGGGAAACGACCTATAAAATCCTGAGAGTGAGATACTATTGGCCAATTTTTTTTACTGACGTGAATACTAAAGTCAGAGCCTGTAACTCTTGTCAACTATTCTCAGGCAAGCAAAAGCTTCCTGTACTACCCTTGATTCCAGTCAAAATAGAAGCTTCGCTTCAACAATGGGGTCTGGATTTCATCATAGAAATCCATCCACATTCAAGTGCACAACATAAATGTATATTAACCACCACAAACTATTTCACTAAATGGGTGGAGGCCATTCCAACATGAAATGCCAGAGACTCAGTGGTGATCAATTTCTTAGAAGAAAATATTTTATCAAGATTAGGTTGTCTTCGGAAGTTAGCTACCGATAATGCCCAAGATTTCAAATCCATGGAGATGGTCATTTTTTGTCAAAAGTAAAATATTGTACTAGTACATTCCATAGCCTACTATCCTAAGGTAAATGGATTAGACGAATCATCAAATAAGAGCTTGATCACTATAATTAAAAAGGTGTTGACTGAAAATAGGAAATCATGGCATGTTCATTTGAAATATTCTTTGTGGGCAAATCAAATCAGCACTAAGAAATTAATCGGAATGTCTCCTTTCCAAATGGTGTACGGTACTGACGTAGTCCTCCCCATAAATCTCACTCTACCTATGATGAAGCTTTGGCAAGACTTGAAGGAAGAGACTAACGATGTTACTAGAAGAGTAAACCAATTAATTGAAGTACAACAAAACAGGGATGAAGTGGATGAAAAACTTCAGAAATATCAAAACAGCATGAAATCTCTGTTTGATAAAAATGCTAAATATAGAGAGTTCCTCCCTGTTGAACTAGTGTTGAAATGGGATGCTAGAAAAGAAAATGTTGGAAAGCATGACAATTTTGATCACATCTGGTTTGGACCTTTCAAGATCACAACTTCTGAAGGAAAGAATTCATTCTTATTATAAAACCTTGATGGGAAGACCCTTAACACCCCTGTCAATGGGGGTTACCTAAAACAATTCATGCAATAATCCAATTCTGAGTTCCCATTGTACATACCGGTTTGATTTTCATGTTTTGATTTGCAATTTTTCTTTTCTTTGGTAAGTTTTTACTTTCACTGTAAATACGACCAGATTTATTGATTTCATAAAACCAAAAATATAAAAAACAAGTAACACCTATCATTTCTTTTTCTTCTGAAGTTTATGACATTTCTCATGTTTATTTTTATGAAGAATATTTGTTGATAGCTAAGAGATAAGGATGCATCAGAAACTAACACTCACTTTTGAGAACATTAGCTTTCTCTCAAAATAGGTGATAAGTAAATGGTTTACTTGGTTGAAAATATAAAGAAAATCCGAGGTATGAGCTCCTACCCTACTGACCCAAGATAAATTTTCAATGGGATCTCACTAAATATGAAAGAAGTCTCATCCATATAAATATTGTCACCTGATCAACAACCATAGGAATATAACAGTTACAGCCTAATCCTAAAAGTCTTCTCTGAGTGTTGATAAAATTAAAATTAAAATAAAAAATGAAATAAAATTTATAAAAAAGAAAAGTTCGAGAATAAATAAACAAGCTTGCGTGTAAATGACCTTGTTCACAACAGAATTTTTGAATCCTCACTCTATTTTATCCTTCCTTCCTTCAAGTTTTATTTTCCTATGATTCTCAATACCTCTCCTTGGGCTTCACAGAGAGAAAAGACTTCACCTTAACTCTGAAAACTCAAAAACATATCTTCAAAATAAAGTTAGAAGAAGATTTATACGCCACTTTCAATTTAACTAAAAGAAATTATGTATGAGATAATCCTAATAACTTTATATCTCTTATCTAGTTTTAAACTGACTAGTTCACTCAAGGTTGATCCCTAAATTTAAAAACCCCTATAAAATCTCCTCGATAAGTGAATATGCATTGAACGTTGGAAGAAAATTAGTTTCGGAGTATACTAAAAAATTATGACAGGCCTTTCCTTTGAATATCTTAAACAGATATCATCCCTTGTATATTACATACAGATTTGATTTCCCCCACTTCATGTATTGAAATATAAGACAGATGGTTAAAGGAAATTCAAAAAATCGATTGCCCCTAGTTTTTCCAAAAAAGAGATGATGAAAGGAAATTCATTTAAATAATTTCCCTCATCTCAGCGTTTAAATACAAAATTACTAATTTAAGTTGTGAAAGGAAATTCAATGGGAGAAATAGATAACTTCACCTGGGTACTGAACGGGCTCACTGGCAGTGAAGCAATATCTATGATATCTGTGTATTTGTCATATGTATCTACATTATATACTCTGACATCTAATTCTTTTTCAGTGAGATTTACACGCTGAACCAACAAGGGATCCCCTTAAGAAATTATGTTACATATACTCGACCTTGATGCGAACGAAATCGATCAAAGCTTGATATTTCGGCTAAATTTACTTTGATTATCTTAAGCAAATCCGAATACAGTTTTAAGAAAGAGGAATTTCAAATAGCCTAACTAAAGGTCATGATTTGATGTCTTTTAAGGATTTCTAAGTTTCAGTTGAAACTCTTTTTCTCAGTATGATCCTTTTTTGAATGTGTTTCATAGAAATGCACTAATGACTCCATTTACCCAATAAAGGCACTTGGTCTACTGTTCTTCTACGTCTCACAGGGATACGTGATCCCTAGATGGAACCTATGTTGGAACACATATATATTTCTAAACTTTAGACTTTAAATAGCTATTTTCCAAGTTAAAATAAGAATAAAGCATGCTTGATTCTCACCGTTGATGAATTTTTCCTTTTGATCGAACAATCCTTTTTTCTGAGTCTCTTTGGAGCTGCCTGATTATTAAGAGTTTAAACCCGTAGAGAATACTTCAGAGTTTCATACTTCATGTGTTTCAACATGTCTTTCCCTCAAAGTCCCGATACGCGAAAATCATTCAACAAATCCTAGTCACCATATACACATATGCCTTCCCAAGCTTTAACACGTCACTGCGAGAAGTGGCCCTTCATGAAAACGAAAAAGATCTAACCTATAAATCTACGAAATGTGAAATCCAAAAATATTAAACCTTGGTTAAATAAACTAATCTCAATTAAAGGTAATTGATAGCTTCGCACACTCGGAGTTCGGATATTCACCATCCATCGCATTCTAAATTCATGAAACCCAAACTCTCGAAATGCCTTAAGAGTTAAGAAAAGTTAATTAAAGAATAAAGACAATTAGCAAATAATTAATCCCTGCATGATTTCAATACTTAGAAATCATATATCAAGCTGTTATCGGATATCCTGAGGTCCGAAAGCCCAAAAATAACTAAGGTTAAATGTGATTAGTTAATGGACTAAACACTATTATCTCATGTTAATTTTTTTGTTAAATCGTAGTTCGGGTAAATTCAAATATTATTTCACATATCCCAATCACGAACCACCAACCATTAATGGCATTAATAATCGATCTATGGAAATGATTTCGAACATCACCTAAATCTTTTCATTAAGGAAAGCGAATACATTGTTAGTAAAGGTATACACAAATTGATGCACTTAAGGTGAAAAAGATATTGAAATCTGAATTCCATTTGCATTTGCATAGAGCAAGCTTTAGAAAGATAATAATTTTTGCTCATTTCCTATAACAAGTAACAGAGTTTCGAGGTCACGATATCATGGCTCCATGGAAAAAAGATAAAGCGTCTGGTGAAAGCTCGAATCCGAACATAGACATCTTCTCAGACACTTCACCCAGAGCCATAGATACAGTGAAAACTTGGACGTAGGTATTTGATATTCTACAATAGGAATTGATCAAATGTCTAGATGATTTAGGGGATGAAGTGACTAAAACCTAGGCTATGAGGTACAAATATGTTGCTCAATCAGAGTTGCATAAAATAGCCACGCGGCCAAGGCTTGTGATTTATAATGATATGATTGGTTGGGCACTAGAGAACATCGACATCTCAACCAGGATAATTTGCAATTCAAAAAAAAATGCAGTTGGGTCCTTCCAACAAGAGCATTTTCAGGTAATGTACAAATTGTCCTCAGTACCCAATTACATTTATAATGTCGCTTTCCTGATGGATTTCGACAAAAAGAATGCGTACAATATGGGAAGAACTTACCTGTCTTGATCAAAGATTGGTACTCACGTCCTGAGAAATTTAGAGAAGACACCCATGGCATATATGCAATTGCATCATTAGAACCTCACACGATGTATGTAGCCATGATGTTATGTAGAATTTTCAGGAAGGAAAATTCCACCCATTTCTTATTTCCATGGGTACCAATGATGCATACAACAGCAGAAGGGTATTCCTTTGACTGGGCCAAAATGTTATCGGACAATTTGGTTAGGGAAATCACAGAATATCAGTCATTAAAAGCCAAAGGGAAACCTGCCCCATTTTACATGTCGGCATACATCATGGATGTTGTTTGTTTTATGATGCCATTTCCTTTGATGGGTTGGAGATGGACTCCAACCAACATTGAACCAATACATTTCTATCACTCCAACCTTTGTGAGGATAAAGAGAAATATTTCTTCTACGAAATCTACAACTATGTGGTGGTGTCGATGCATATCACTATATACGGTTTCCCACCTCCCAGGATTTTAGACAAGATAGTGGCTAACCTGGGAAAAATAGTAGATTGGTACATCGATGAAAATTTCTCTTACATAAGGGTTTTTGGATGTTTTGTTCGTCTGCATGCCTTGCCAATGTTTCTACTAGATCAATTGGTGTGCCAAGAGGTAGCACATCAAACTATTATAGGAGGAATCCGTAAAGAGCTAAAGGCAGCATAGAAAAATATGTGGCCCACCTTTCCTTTGCAAGTTGGTACTTTCTCATTGTTAGATTTCGGCCACTCAAAGGTAGAGGTCGTGACCCTAAAGGAAATTAATCTTATAAACATTCAATTCAAGAAACACGATCCCTAGAAGATCATGGAAATCACATGGCTCTTTACAATCTAAAGAGATACGAGCATGAAAATTTCCCACGAGATGAGATATTTCAAGGAGCAAGATCTTATCAAGAAGTGTTGAACCGAGTCCAGACTCTGGCTCCAGATAAATTACCTGAGTTCTATAATTTTCATAAACACCGAAGAAATAGTCTCTTGAAAGTCTTACAGGGAGAAGTCCCAACATCTCCAACCACACAGGAAGTTGGGACCCAGAATTTAGAAACATGAAGTTCTAGTGGGCAAGACATTCAGGAAAATTTGATGAAAACAGAGGTTTTGACACAGAAAGAAAATACTGCACCATCAAATCAACTTGATGATCAAACGAAATCTCAAGCTGAAGTTTTGATTCAAAAGGGACAGGATGTATCGTTGTCTACACCAGAAAATCTGGCTACTAATACAACAGGGAAACCATAGACCACCCAAATAGGTAACCCTATTATGTTTTTGACCCCTATATAGACCATTCAAGGGAACCCAACTGCCAAAGTAGTATTTATAGAAGATATTACTCCTATTTCAGTTGAATAAATGCGCCCTTATGACTTCTTCTTCAGTAAGAAGAGGATAGATATAGTAAAAAGAGAAAAACAACAAAAGGAGGGTGCAAATTTCAAGAGAAACAGGGTGTTATTTGATGTACATGCCTTAGAGGAGGCATAATTCACTATGGAAGTGGCAGGCACATTGGGATATTTTTCCACAACAAATCATTATTCAGTTGGGAATCTGAAAGAACAATTGAATAAGAAGGACCTACTGGTAGGATAGTTGCAACACCAATTGAAGACAATGTAACAGAGTGTAAGAAATGAGATGAATAGGAGTTTTGAGAAGATTAGAGTCTGTGACACACAGGAAATTCAACAACTCAAAATCAGTCTCGATGAAATGCATAAAAATTCATAGGAAAGTAGAGAATTGGCCATTCAATGGGGTGGGTTGTTCAAACAACTGTAGGATAAAATAAACATGACTAAGAACACGATAGTAGATATGGGTTTTTTCCAAGCCCAGACATTGGAAGTGCACGAGAAGCTAGAATCAACACAACAAAGCCTTTTTACTAAAGTAGAAGTTGTCCAAAACTATTATCGGGTGGTAGATCATTCTTTAAATAACATTTACTTAAAGGAGAGAGAGGCCATTGCAGCTCGAGATACTTTCCAGGAGGCAGTTGTCTGATCAGCAAAGGAGGAAGTAGCCATGGTCTCTAGATTTTCTCTTTCGGAGAAAACTCAAGGTGATATAATACTGAAACCCGGGAGGCCAATTTAGTTGAAAGTAAAAGGTTAGCCTAGGAAGTGAAGAAAGCTTGTGAAGAAGCATGTTCCTCACTCGATAAAGAGTCACTAGACATTGGAAGAGATAGTATCTTTGAAGCCTTGGGGAAAATTGATATAGCAAAGAATCAACTTGATTCCAAGACAAGCATGGAAGAAGCCTAGGTCGAAATCCTACAATTGAAATGAATTGACATTATCCAGATTAATAGGTGGATAGTCAAACCTAGTCTTTGGCTACAGTCTATATCTTTAGAATCCAGGAGAATGCAAGATAGGTTGTCTCACATACAAAATAATTTATATACTTTCGAGGCGAATGAAACAACAACGCCTTCTAGGTTAGTGGTGCAATTCCCAGGCATATGTGTTCATTGTGTCGAGCAAGGGAAAGACAGCACGTCTGGAAACAAATGAGACAATGTGTGCATACCATTTACATGGGTCATGATTAAAGTCCAGTTGTATCCGAGCTGGAAGACAAGAAGAGAAAATGTCTCTGTCAGTAAGCAAAGGGACAGAGAAGATGCGAATGAAACTCTTCAAATTTTACATATTGTAATATTTACTGTTTTTAAATTATGAGAATTCTAGCCACTTAGGGTTGAGAACAATTTGTATAAATACATAGTTTTAAGACTTAACAAAGGCTGCTTCTTGTCAGATGTAATAGAGAAAAATATCCTTTTGTTATAATTAACACAAGTGTAGACTAAGATTCCAACCTTTGTGCAGTTTGAGTTATGTGTTTCTCTTGTATCTCATATTTCTATCTTTTCTTTATGTCATTCCTTGATAAGTGAGTGGTTTCAATTTAGTACTACTACTATTGTAGTCACATTTTATTCGTCATTTGATAAGTAAGTAGTTTTTACTCCATATTTTCTATAAGTAAATACAATACCTGTGAGCTACTTGGATTACTATATCTTATATCCTTTCAAGGGTGCATTTATTTGTTTTCTTCTACTGTAAACAAGGCAAGATTCATCTTGTATTGATGACTCATTTTGTTTAACAGTTTTGTAATTTTCCCCCATACATCATTTGATTTTATAAATCGACACAGACAACAAAAGACGACCATTGTTATGTTGTCATTAATTTCATTTGAGCATTAATTCTTATATAACTAACAAAAGAAAAAACACCTTTTAAAAAAAATTCCTTTATATTCATGATGCCTGACATTATTCTTTAAGCCTTAAGTTTAATCTCGGGAACAACAGATTTCATGCAAGAGCCGCATGAGATACATTGTAAGGCTGCAAAGTGTATCCTTCAGTACGTACATGGAACCATCACATTTGGGACTCACTATGAGGTAGAATATGCATTGGACCTCATCAAGTTCACTGATTCTGATTGGGCTGGCAACAACATTGATCGCAAGTCCACATTTGGTTACTCACTTATTTTGGGTTCTAAGCCCATTTGTTGGTTGAGAAATAAGTAGGATGTTATTTCTCTGTCTTCAGCCGAGGAAAATTACAGAGAGATAGTTAACATAACTATTCAGTCTATGTGGCTACAACATTTTCTCACTGTGTTGGGCATTTAGTTTCATCGGGTGATCATCATATGGTGTGACAACTAGATCACTCTGAAGTTCTGCAGAGGTCCACTTCAGAGGTAGAGGACGAAGCACATCAATATCGACATGCACTACATCTGGGACTTAGTGCATGAGGGGATCATTGACCTACAGTTTTATCCTTCAGCATAATATACTGCAGAGCTCTTCACCAAGACCTTCACTGAGAAGAAGTTTCATTCTCTGTGTAGTCATCTTGGAGTGAAGGACATAGTTTCCTAGCAACTGTCAATTCTTTTTGATACATTTTACCTTGAGGGGAGGTTTTCCCATGAGGTTTTCCCTCTTTCCTCATTTATTTTAGTGTGTATTTTGTTTTCAGGTACCTAACATGGCCTTGTTGTGGGGACCCATTCTTTTATTTTCACCATAGTGATGTTCAGTGGGGGTTGTTGGAGATACTTCACACACACCTATGATTTATTTTTCCCTATGTTTGTTTGTCATTATCCATTCTCCTATATTTTAGGGATAATATTCCTTTTCCTACGTTCTAGGGGAATATTCTCTTCAATTCACACTTCAGTTGGATCAGTTGAGTTGAATCTTGATGCCACATTGGTTCCATCACAATGAAGCATTGGGATCATCACTGCTAATGTGCATTTTCTTTGGGATTATCACTAGAGTGGTGCATTACTGATGCCATCAGTTAGTTAATTGAGGACTGAAAGGCAAGTTGACTTGAACTAGGTGGAAGTTAACATCCATAAATATCAGTGTGTGTCTAGATCACTATAGACCACCACTATGGTACATTGTCTTCTCTTCTAGTTGTTGGCGCAAAATTGATCATACCAGGGTCCTTCTCAGGTTACCAAAAAAAGGCATTGAGTAGTCTAGAGTGATTTCATTTTCATCTCCTCTGAAGAGAAGAAGTCTCACCCGAAGCACAACCAAGACAAAAATATAGGGAAGGGAAAGGAGAATACTTAGTTGGGTTTCCAGAACCTTCAAGATTCACCATGATCTTGAGTAAGATAGACTAACTACATAACATATCTGAACTCATTAATACTGGAACTAAAGATACTCAAGTTGTGGAATCATTTGTAAACATAGATATCATATTGATCTTATCAAGCATAGAGAAGTACTATAAAGAGACAATTCATAAGAATAAACACATAATGACACATCATATTTCACAATTTTAGGTCCTTCTTCATATATTATCATTAGATCTTCTCGGATACAATCTCAGAGATACAAATTAGTAATTTGTTAGAAAATTTTGGCTCTGGACCCATGTCATAGAGCTCTATCTACCCTTTTTCCCAAAACTGTATACAAATTACAATTACATAACCTTTTCTCAACTACACCCAACCACAATATCCAACCCAACCATATCAACTAACCAACCCTTTTACAATTGTCTACATATCATATATAGGTTGAGTGGAATATTCTAGCTTTGGGCTCGCATGCTTTCTTGTTCTGTTGTAACTGATTTTTCCTTGTTGGTGTTGCGTTGTTCCTTTTTGCAACTGATTTATGTTCCTTTACTTTCTCCATTTTCCAGTTCTTTTGTAGCTTGTGCAACTCATATTTAACCAAAACTGGGACTGTGGTCGTCCTTGCATAATCTTCAACCCCAAAAATAAGGTCCAATAGGATATGAAAATAGGCCTTGATTTTCCCTCGAGTCAAGTACTTGTCTCTTTCGCGGCTTCTAGGAGTGTCTATTGCTTTCCCTTGTCCTCCTTCTATTCTTTGATTTCCTCTTATTCTTGTGCTTTCTATTTATCTGCCTCTTCAAATGAAGGGCCCAGCTCTAGGACCAACTCTAAGGCCCACTTCCTGACTTCTTAGAAACTCCTGATTTTATCCTGCCACTTCCTAGAAAGGAGTGAGGCCTCAGATACAAACTGCTGAGTCCCATATGTGATACATCCTTTGGGCTTGGATGTGACCAGAGAGTTCTATTTAGAGTCAGATCTAGCATCTACCTGATGCATTTGTATATACACTGTCTAAATGAGAGGTTGAAATTCATGAAGCTCCTTATTGGCTATGGATTATGCCTCAAACATAGTGTTCAACTCATTGTCTACTTGCTGGATTTGATCAAATTTCTCTTGTTTCTCTAGCGGATCCATAGTGACCGCAAATTCCTCATTGAGAAACTATATTCTTGAATGCATGTCCTCTAGAGTTTGGTTGCACCTTGCGATAATTCCCATCCAGTCTCTGACTTTATAAAATATCTTTGTGCACTCTATTGTGAACTTGTGTAGTGTTACTCTAACATTGTTACCTTACAATACTATTTTATCCATCCGCTCTTGCAGCTTTTGAGGTTGTTACTCTGCTTCTTGTTGACTCTGTCACAACTGCACTTCTAGCTTCTCTGTGCGAATAGCCAACTGTGACCATGCTCCCTGGAGTAGCTTGATCTGATGTTCAAGTTCTCCTAAAACAATGGACTATGGTAGTTCTGGTGCCACTTTCCTTATTTCCAGCCAAGCTTCAACAAGATTCTCCTGGACTCTTTTCAGTTTCTACTCCACCTGGATATTGGCGTATTGTTCCTATTGTTTGCGCACTTGAGAAAGGATTTATTACTCCCTTGAAAAATATTTAGTCCTTTCGGCCTATTGGAACCTCTGATCCAGTTGATCAGTTGATGATCTGGTCATTCCAACTAGCTGCGCTATTGGCCACTATGCAAGGTCAACGAAAGAAAGGGTGGATTCCCCAGGTACTCAGGTCTACAGTGGAAGTCCACTGGTCATTGAATTCTCTGAGGGAGTTTCCACCTCCTCTTCTCCTGTAAATGGTCCTAGTGCAAGCCTCAACATCAATGCCGATGGAAGGAATGTTAGAATGTTTGTTCTGTCCAGGTAGAGTTGCAACAACTTTGTGCACTACTGAGGGTTTTGGAGGACTAGCTCCAAATGTTCTTGTACCGATGTTGTTCTTTCTCCACATGTCATCTCAGGTTCCTTATGACCCTCTAGTATCTTCTCCTCTTTGTGGACCTCAGCCTTCGGGGTTGCGCTTCCAATAGCCCCCTCAAACTTGGTCGTTGAGGAAGTGTGTTTTAGACTTAGGACTTGTAGCTTTGGTCATGATTGCATCTCCGTTGAAGACAGAGTGTCCTAAATAGGCGCAAATGGTATGATCTATTGGTCCTAAGATTTAGGGTTTGGGTCATTATAAAAATAGGACCATGGAGCAATAAAATAAAACAAATGCAGAATCAAAACATAGAAGATACATAATACAATAGAGACACATATTTACGTGGTTCACCCAGTGTGGGCTACGTCCACCAGAGAAATTACTAGGTCCTTCCTTTATTATTATCCAGCATATGAAGGGATACAACCTACAACAAACCTGTTGTAACTTCATATTATTTCTCTCATAGTCTCCTATCTCATAATACAATATTCGCCATCAACCATAGCCGCAATACATTTCCCTCATAAAAGAGGGTTTCCTTCTAAGGAAAAAAACCCTAACATAATCTCTACCGTTAGATCTGTAACCCCCCTCTGCACTCCCCTACGTGGAAGAGTGTACATACTCTTGGGGTGTAAAGTTCTCATGGGGTAAAAAAATGGCTGAAAGAAAAAGACCTCTGAATTAGGAAGATAATCAGGCTCCACAACCAACATGGGCCAGTCAGTTGTAGCCTATGTTCGGGTACTTCTCGTTTTGGACTAGGGAGTTCTAGTCTCTTCTTGGGTATCTCTGGGGGATTGAGCTACATGGGTTCTTGGTCAATGGTTTGGGATGGAATGAAGGTTTCTTGAGGTGGAAACTGGGGTTGTGGTGGTGATTTACTTTTCTCAATGATGATGATAGTGGATGGAGTGGTGTCAGGCTCAGAATCGTCTTGTATGTCTATAATATGGGTTGCTCGAGTCATTGAGAAAGTACGAGGAATGGTAGATGAAATGGGATGGGGGGTAAAAAAAAATCTCGGTGAGATCCCCATCTGTTATAAACCTAAATTGCACCATACATGCATACCTGACATCAGGCCATCTTACTTACTATTCTTTCCAAGGCATCACTGAGAAAATCTTCTTAAAAACCATATTTTTGAAGATGTACGTTCCTTGCACCACTACTTCCTGTGTACACATGCTTTCTGCATAATTACAACTCACGTGCATACACTAGATGCATCATTAGAACCTGCTTATACCCAAAAAATTTGCAAAAATTAAAAAGTTGCAAGAAATTCATTGAGATTACGGGCTATTGGGAAGTTTCCCAACCAATTGACCGCCTATAGCCCGTCACCCAAATGAATAACCATCCTTTTGGCATATAAAAGGAGGTGTTGTGGTATCATTTCAGGGAGAAACATAAGAACAATAAAACTCTACCCATTTCACTTTCCCCCCTTGCCCCAAGAACTTGCAGCCACATTGCGAGTTTTGAGCCAGAATTCCCTATTCTTGCCTTTTTCCTCCATTGCAAGCCTAATCCATTCCCTAGAGAGAGATGAAGAGGAGAAAGATACGTGGAAGCAGTTGGAGCTTGGTGAAGATGATTCTAGACCAGGTTCAAGGAGTAGTCATCGATCTCATTATAAATGACTTTGTGAGATTAACATAAAGAAGTACTTTTTCTGTCCCGCCATATGATGTGTTTAATATTTATGTTTGATTTACATTTTATTATGACATCTAACCCACTAATTCATATGTAAGATGCATATTCATAGTTTCTTGTTTTTATTTTGGCGAATGCAAGTCAACCTTGGGAGAATATTTGCAGTTGAGGAACAACTGAACGCAAAGGATCGACACCGAATGCAGAGTTTAAGGTAGAGTTATCAGATCCTTATACTTTGTATTTTATGCATGAATGTGGGGTATTGTCGGGGTATTTGTTAAAAGTAGGAGACTTTAGATAGTTAGCTCTGCCTTCACTTTGAACCCTAGTGTAGTCCATAGGGGGGTTTTCCCGCTATAGAAGAATTGGCGACCATACTAGGGAAGCCTTTAGGGTTTCCACGGGATAGTTTTTGGGTGTCTTAATTGTTTTTTTTACCTTTTCTGAGTTTTATGTAAGTTTATGTGTCTTTAAGGGATTCTGGTCTGCCATACCAGTACTCGCTTCCTTGTCTTCTTTGACTATTATTTTTCCTTTTTGGGAAGTTACAGAGGTGTACGTGGCTTGCAGTGGGTTTGCACACGTACATACGTGCCCTATCTTTGGATAGATTGTGTATTTATGTAGGCTGTTGAAGTATCAGTTGCATGCCTGTGTCAGAAAAATCTTATTTCAAGAAGAGGCAGCCATCCTCTTCCCTAATTCAAGCCATACTTCTTAGGGGTTTTCTTGATCTAGTCCTGGTCTCTATTGTTACAGTCTTTATCCTAGGTTTGACGTCAGTTAGCTTTTTTGTTTCAAGATTTCTTGTGTTTTCTTGATAAGGGTTTGAGACGATTTTGTGAGTCTTTTTTGATCATCTTGTTTAGTATTGTTAGTGACTCTCTGTGATCCGCATTAGACCAGAAGTTAGGTTTTTGGTCTCGTATTGTCTTCTTTTTTTCCTTTTTACTTTCTTTAGAAGAAAATAAAAAGAATTTGTTTTCAAGTTTCTTATTTTGAAGCATATAAAAAAAAAAAAAAATTGTTTGGTTAAGTAGTTAGGTTAGTTTCTTTACTCGTCTAGAAAAAGAGTGTTTTCTTAAGTTCTTTACTAAATGATTAGGACACTAAGTAGCTCGTAGTCGAGTGAAATCTTTTTTCTTGGTTTTCTTTTAAAATATCTTCGAAAAAAAAAGTAGTTTGAAAAGTTGGTTAAAGAGTTTAAATTTGCAAATCTTTATTTTTCAAAAAGAAGTTGTCTTTGCTTTCAGTTTCATTCAATGCTCTTCCCTTTTCATCTCTTAAAACACACCACTAGTTTCATTACCACTTCCTTGACTTAAAACAACCACTTAAAAGTAACGCTTAATTAAAATTTATTAGGCTTTATGTTTGTAGAGTCCACAAACTAGTCTAGGCTAGAGCCTTGATTTAGGTTGGAAAGGAAACTCTTCAAGGCTGTAAAACAAACATAGGAGTCTGTGATAGGAAGTGTCAAAATGTACAGTAAACATGGAAGTTATATGGGACCCCCCTCTAACACAAGGGCTAAAAACGAGGTCGTGTGCGAAAAGGTAGTGGAGATAACCCCTCCAAAGTCGGACCAAGCGTAGTGGGGGATGCATATAGAGGGCTTGTCTTGGGATTTCGTTGATGGAATTTTCCATCAAGTGTCATGGGTCTCGGATCCATTAGAGGTCCTCAGTCATCTTCCAGAACACTTTCTTTCGATACCTTTGATAGGTTTTGGGCTTGACACCCTTCTCATTGCATCCCACCCGACTATCGATTGTACCCACCTGGTGATTGTTTGTGCGTTGGAAACCTATTTGCCTTTATTTTAGGTACTTACACAGGTGACTATGGAGGTATACTGTGGTACCTAGGGCAGACATTGGGCCACTCTTTGCATAGTATACCCAAAGGGTGCTTCCATTTTCGAGTTGCACTTGCACCGATAAGTTTCTCTAGTGTTGGTTGGTGTAACTGTTCTTCCAACTAGTGGTTTGATTGCTTTATCTCATAGGAATGTTTCTAGTGTGTGTTGGTTTTCAATGTTAGCAAAAGCCCTAGTGTGTCATTAATCTTCTCACTAAGTGGAGGATCAAGAGCTTCGTCAGTCGCGAAGGATTTTGGGCCTACCACCAGTTAGTTTGGAGCCACCACTGCTACCGTGAAGGTGAAGACTTTACCAACAAGGGTCATTTGAGGCGACTGGGCTGCAGGAAACTATACCCAAGCCATCCCCAAGAGAAGAAATCCCAAATCTAGAGGGGCCTACCATTTTAGACCTTGGAGCAGAAGCTCTCAGGCCATATAACTCCCCGATCATTGACTTGTCGGCGCCCATCGTGGTACAAGTATTCCCTCCAATGGTAATGGACTACAAGTGTCAGATATTTTTGCAAGCAAGGATGGAAGAAAATGTTGCTACTTCATCTGAGATTCCTGATACTCCCTCTATGGCTATCACCATAGGGGGTGTTACACCTCCTAAACCACTTTCATCGGTCCGGACCACGATGGTCTTCACCACCTCTACTTCGGGCAGTGGTCTGATTCCATCTATGGTGGTGATCACGGCTTTGTTCACCCAAAGTGCGACAGGACCTATGTTCTCATACGGGATGCCTGGCTTTGATACGAACTTTGTCCTATCCTACTCTATCCTACAAACCATGGGTCAGGGGGCAGGGAGCTCTAACACTCCTCTGCAAGGGTCCATGGGAGGCACATCAGCCCCCTACAATTCTTTCCCTTACAGCGGGGGTCATATACCTCCGTCGTCCCCTTCTCTAGGCAGTGCTCCTCAACAATCCATCTGGCCGAACATGAACTACAACTTGTCTGGAGCGAGTAGTCAAGGAATTTTTTTTAACACCATGTCTGTGGGTTATTTTCCATTCTCTTTGCTCATTGTGTTTGGTAACAACACTTTCTCGTCAGTTGTTGTCTCAGCCGGGGCAAACCCTAGTTTTGGACAACAAAATCTGGTGCAGGGTACCATCCCTGCACAGGGGGAAAACACCTCACAAGGACCTTGGAATCCTTGGTAGGGATCAATACCCTCGTCGGGGATGCCGATCAAGGGAAACCCCTTCCATGGTCAATGGAACCCCAGGAAAGGCTCTGTATCTATGCTCGTTGAATCGACATGGGGAAACCCCTTCCAAAATCTTTGGAACATCATGTCAGGAGAAATCCCTTCTCATCCCTTAATTTCCAATTACGAGAGTCAGCCGATGATGTCTCAACAAGAATAGTATTTGTACATTGGCCAAGGCCATGGTATTTACCAGAACCCTAGTCAACAACTTAACGTTTCCTGACAACCTGGTGCCAGCGAAAATCCAGGCTTCTTTTTCCATTTACATAGTCAACAACCCAAGCCATCATTTCTGGCAACGTTGCATTTTTCAGACTTGTCAATATTATTGAACAACCCAACTTGTCATGATCCACATTAGCCTCCCATGCCGACCAAATTTCCCTCAGACATTCCAAAGTTCAAAGGAAAGCCTAATGAATATCTAGGCAATCATGTGACCACCTTCGACCTATGGTGCTCATCCAACTCGATGAGAGATGACTCCATCAAGTTGTGTCTATTTCAACACACTCTTATCGGGAGTGCCACGAAATGGTACATTGATATCGATCGCTCAAGATACTCTACTTTTGGTGAATTGGCAATGGTTTTTGTGAACCATTTTCAATTATCTGTGAGATACGACACCGCCACTGAATTGGTAGCCAACTTTGAGCAAACAAAGGCTGACCATATCTTAGGTCACATCCGAGACTGGTGATGTAGGAAGAGTTTGATAAAAGTACCAATACCATTGAATTTCCCACTGGAGTGGTTCATTAAGTCTTTGGTCCCTCAGTTGTCCAAGGACGTTGCAACGTCAGGAGTATTCTTTGAGGAAGAGGCAATAATGAGAGCTCAACAAATAGAGATGATATACTCTTAGTCTAGTTTACTTTACGAGGTTTTTCCAGATGCACCGTGGTATATAATTGACAAGACCAGACAGAAGTCTGGACCACATGCCGATGGCATTGTTGGTTCAGCGCAAGTGAATTCCGTCGATCAGCTATAAAATCAATTACAGAAATTCTCGATACAGCAGACAGTGGCCAACCAAATTCCTAGTTCGATTGCTCCCCCTACTCAAATGTTGGGCATACACACTGTGCAGTCGACGAACCCAAAATCCAACCAACAAGCTAATGGAAAGAAGAAACAAATAAAGAAGGGTAAGGGGGATAAGAAACCCACCAACAATGTTGGCGGGGGAAACATAGAGAGAAATAATTCGAAGTATCTGTGTAACCTTTGCACGGAAGAACACCCAACTCACCTGTGCCCTCAACTCGTAGAGGCCCAAAAGTTATTGGGACAGCAGCAACTTGCGGTGTTAACAAACCCATTTTCTCACGGCAAAAATCTAACTCAAGCCTCTGCAAACACGGATGGGGGTAGTCAAGGACCCCCTTCATCATCTAGTAATCCCTCAACCTCAAATGTTTATATGTTGAAAGGCGATGCCTACATAGCAACTAGGACACATGATTATAGAATGCCAAGCACTTATGAGAAGGGTAAAGAAGTTGAAAACCCATTTGTTCCTCTCCAGATCTAGAAGAGGTTGGGAGAAACAATGACATGCATCCCGAAAGGGGAATTCAAGAAAGCTTGGCATAATCCAAATGCGAGGGATGCCCATAATTACTCTGTGGTGGAGGATTTGTCATAAACCCCTTGCGTAATGTCTTCTTTGGAGGTCCTCCAGAGATACCTTTCATAGAGAAAGGCTATGTTAGCTATCTTAGGATCCATTGAGACTTGTAATCCAGGAACGATCATGCTTGATACGACCAAATTGAAACCTTGTCTTCCCTACCATGTGGAGTTTCAGATAGTAGTGGCCTACACCACGAAAATTTTTACATGGAATATTTTCCGCACGGTGGTTGATGAGGGCGCCTAGACATGAATGATGTCGTTGGGGTGTTAGAAGGCCATTGGCCAACTCGGTTTGTCTCCGTCACCTACTCTTCCTACTGCTTTCGATAGTCATTTGTTCTAACCACGTGGAATCATCCCTTCTTTCCCCATATAGTTAGGGGGGAAGACCATGTGCATCGAGGTTGAAGTGTTCAATGTGCCTCTTGACTAGAATCTTTTGTTAGGAAGGATTTGGGCCTATTCTATGCATGTAGTGGTCACGACATTTTTCCAGGTCTTGTTGTTTCCACACGAGGGTGGGATCATGTCCATTGATAAACTGTCCTTCTCCCATCCTGAGCCTTCATCGGGAGCATCCACAGTCTCGATGATTGATAATACATAGCCCGACATCATCAATGTAGGGGTTGGTTTGTGCCCACCTTTGATGGGTACTTTCAATTACCCACCTCCTTCCGACAATGCTAAGTTCATATAGGTTGTCCTCGACCAGCCTAGGGCTAAAATATTTCAAGTGTCATCATTCTGCACGACTTACTTCAAAGATCCATGGACTCTTCCTTCCCCATCAGCCATGATGGAAGGGATAGGGAACATGGCATGTCCATGCCCTTGTTTGCGGTAGAATTTGTGTACTCTATAGTCCAGCAAGCTTCCGTCGACCCCGATCTGACTCCCAAACAAGAGTTTGATCTGGTTCTCGAGTCTATTTGGGATCAACGTTCCCCCGCCACTACTGATTCCTTAGAATTGATCTTTCCCTTTGATGAGGTGATTATAGAGGCATTGACTGGTCCAGACAAACCCTGGGATGATCTCCATCACAGATCTTATTTTCTCCCAGAGTTAGGAAGAATAGAGGTAGGATAATTTGTGTTAACTATCACTGGAGATAGGTCTTGTCCTATCAATCCTTTGGCTACACACATAGTTTATGTTGAACGTAATATGGCAACAATCAATGAAACGATACCTATTAACATCTCTAGAAACCCTGGCATCATGGAGAATGTCTTCGTCGGAGTGGAATTGTTGGCCCTTGACCACGTTTTGGGATTTTCTTGGTCATGTTGACCTAATTTGGGACTTCGACACCTTGTCGAAGGAAGAGCGCAAGACGAAGTGGAGATCATGGGATCTCGGCCCACTTTTGGGTCCCTTTTGGATTTTTGGGAATATGTAATGGGAAAGGGATGTCGGCCCATGGTTTTACCCATGCTTAGGCCCACTTTTGTAATGTATAAATAAATGATTAAGCAATGTAATAGGGGGTGAAGGAAGTGATATAGATTGACATCTATGTGATGTATGCTAAGTGCTAGTAGGGTTTTGTAAGTTCTCTGTGAATGAATGTAGGAGACTTGCAGAGATAAGTGCAATTCATTGTAAGAAGTTGTGGAATGCTTTGTGCTATAGAGAAAGGAATAAGGATCTAGTGAGATGTGTAGATCTTCTATCATGTGCGGAGTAAGGGTTTTGAGCCTCTGTGCTTGTAATCGCTTGATTGAAGACAATAAAGAAGAAGAGTTGGTGGACGTAGCCCTAGGGTGGGGGTGAACCACATAAACACTGTGTTGTCTGCTTTGTGCCTTGCTCTAATGTATTGATGTGATTATTTTCTAAGTGCCTTGAGATGATTAGATAGATCTACTTATTCTTGGTGCTAATGCTGTGTAGAATATCAGATCTGATCTATATGTATGTGCCCAGTGCTTGATCAGTTAGATCTGAATAATCTGTTTATGCTAAGTGATTGAATGCATTAGTTCATTGTGAATGCTGTGAAGATCTGTCTTACGAGCGAAGTGGTTATCGATTGAATATTAAGGAACTAATGGTGCTAAGTTCTTTATTAAGAGTTATAATCACAGATCTGTGTCCCAGCTAAGGTTGCATACACTTGAGTCCTGCAACCACCCCTGCCTCTACCTCGGGTGAGACTTCACCTGCTTTGCAAGTGTTGCCGAAAGGGCCAGTAGTTAGGGTTTTGTTGGTGCATTATTGTAGCATTGAATGCCGGGTTTTCCCCTGTGCCAACAAATGGTTCTGTTGGTGGGAGATGAAACTATGATTGCTAGGAACTAAGAAGAAGAAGCTTTGTACAAAAGGTTGACATGGAAGTCTTGTGAAAAGATCTGTGCCCTAGTGCTCAGTATTCTACTCGATTTATAAAGTTATGTGTTGAAAGAAAGAGGCTCGATCTGAAGAAAAGAGGCCCGATATGAAGAAAGGAGGTTGGATCTAAAGAAAAGAAGCAAGATTTGAAATCTTTATGCTCTAAGAAAGGTAAAAGTGAGAAGTTATGATTAAAAGAGGTAAGATCTGCAAGCTCTGTGCTATGATAAAGGTAAGAATAGTTAAAAGCTTTAGATCTGGAAGCTTTGTTCTCTATAGAAGTAAGATAAGTGGAAACATTTTTTTCTAAAATATGGATCTAGGTATGTTTAATAGAGTATGTCCTAGTCTGAAAACTAGGCCACTCATAGATGAAAGAAGGTTTGATATGAGTAGATTTGATAAGAATAGTGATAGATATGTTATACATATGCATAGAAAGAATGTTTGGACTAATAAATGGATGCAGGATCCTAGAAAGATTTTTTTTTAGGTTAGCTACCATGATCCTAGTGCATAGTAGAGACAAGGCTGGGGATCATTTAAAAGAAAGAGAGGATTAACCCTCTATTACAACTGCAGAAAACCAGGACATCTGGCTAAGGAATTCCCTGATGGAAGACCTAGTTGTCTTTGTTGTAAAGCTCTAGACCATGAAGTATTGGATTTCCCTAGAATGATTGCTAAGCTTGAAAAATTGAATCTGAACCAATAAAACCCTAAGGAAGATCTAGAAGTAGAAGAACATCAGAAAGAATCAAAGAAAGTACTACTACAGATGAAAGATATCATGAATGAACACCGACATCTTAGGTTATCAAAGATATTTAAAGAAAAATAATGCATCAAAGTAAGAATAGGAGACTTTGACATTGATTGTGTTCTAGATGAGGAAACACAGATAAATATCATGACAGAGAGAACTCAGGAAGCTATAGGAAGGCCTTCTACGATTCCTTCATTAGGAGGAATAGGGTTATTCAGAGGAAAATTGGTAAACCTATGTGGAAATCTCACTCAGATATATATGAATGCCAATGGAAATTTGACAGAAGAAGACTTTGAGATTATTGAATTTATTGAGGACAATTCCCCATTTACCATGTTACTGGGAAAATCGTGGATTGAGAGAGATCAAGCCAGAAAGAAGGAAGAAGAAGATATGGAACATAAGACCAAGAATTAAAAGATTTCATGACCAGAAAGATCACACTATTGATTGAAGAATAGGAGAACAGATCGAAGATATTTGACAATAGAAGCCCAGATGTCGAAGCTATAAGAACATTAGAGGACTCACAGAAGACTTAAATACCTACCCTATATAAAGAAGAAATATTACCCCTGAATCCTAAGAGAATACTTCAACAGTGTGATGTAACTATGTCAAAAGAAGATAAGAATAAAAATGGAAAAAGGAATACTGAGATGAAGCTCACTGGAAAGAAGGCTAGAAGGCTAAGTAAGAAGAGGACCAAGATTGAAAAATTATAGAAGATTCCAGAGGGAACTTCGCAAATAGAGAATTTGCAAAATTGGATCTTCGTCGGGATACCAGAATAGAGACATATGGTACTTCATCGTGGCGAAGTAATATAGCCGTTGGGGACCGATATAACCATTCGACTGCCACTCTGAACGGGTCAAAAATCATTTATGGTTCACCACCAGACCGTTGGACCACACCATAATGGGGCAAACAGAATTAATGGGGGCCTCATACCCGTTGCAAGAAAACTGTTAGCAAGTTTCTTATTTAGTCTGTTGCACCATGCACGAAGAATAATTTTTCCAATTGAGAATTTGAATCCCACAAGCTAAGTGAATTATCTACAGTGAGCATTACACTCTCGTTGATTATCCTAGTGTAGTATCTGATCTAATCGTAACCCCGATCAGTTTAATCCCAAGCGCATATGTCCGAAGAGCTTACTGCCACCGAAGAATTAGTAACAAAAGTTCTCCTTGACTTAAGAACTGAGAGAGTCATGTCAGAGAGAGGGTTGTTTACAGGTGTAAAAGAATCATCGACAAGAGGACCGCAGGCCTCTCCTTCCACTGCTCAAGCTAGACCATCCCAGCCAGTAGATGAGAAATGAACTAAGCACAGAGAGGATCTCACGAATTCCAGGATAATTCTGAGCATTCTACCTTCTTATCTCGCACCTATGAGTAGCACAATCACTCGTGACAATGTACCTCATGAATTTGAGTATGCTTTGATTACTATGTACCTTCCGAAAGAGGTGCGCGCAGCGCGTGCCCACCAAGATAAGCTCATCGCATTGAATTTTAGTGACTTCAACCTCGACGACAGGAAGGTTTATAGTATGCTCTACCCTCATAAGTATCTGACATGAACAAAAGGAAAGAACTCAAAGATTATCACTCAGTCATGGACCCAGAACCTTGCGTAGTCCACACTCCTCAACGTGATGAAGTCCCGCACTTCGACAGACACTAGGAAGTGAACACATGCATCAAGTTGTTGTTGTATTGCTACCACAGAGTATACTTATGGTTGAACCTCCTCATCACAGTGGATCCGACATTGATCAATTGGATCACAGGGCTAAGCATGCAAGGCCCCGAACCACAGGATTTCTATCCTGGAAAGACCACAGATCACGCTCTCTCCCAGAGGATAAAGGATACATATGGAGATTTAGAGAAGGGCACGTGAGAATACAAGGTAGCCTCTATATAGAGCATCGCAATGTGCCTGACCTGCCAACTGATTGCAAGGAAATTAGTTCGCAAGAACCAAGCCACCCAAGTAACCAGATTTGTAGTAGACCTCTCAGGGAAGTGCGTGGGGGGACTACACATGAATTGGGAGAAGTACTTAGTGAACCAGATAGAATTGGATTGTAGGGAAGCATAAGACCAAGGATATGAGTTCTTCTTCATTTGTATTCTCATCCTAATCATGTTAATCGCATGGGAGCTACTGGAAGGTGAAACCTCCTCGGACATCGAACCCTTTGAACCACTCGCCACGAAGTTCAGTACATTGTGGCACTCCAGTGACATGAACAAGCAGTGGCAATCCAATTCCATATTCCACACTTATTAAAACCAACTGAAGGCCGCAATCCAGTCTACACCTTTCATAACCCCGAACACACTCCACAGGTTCAGGCCATTGATGAAATTCAATGTGGACCACCATTTCATGTATATCACAACACACGTTGATGAGCATAAACAACAGTGATAGTCATACTAAAAACTAACAGAGGAAGACTTAGAATAAATTAATAAGGAGTGGTTGGCGGACCTCCTCATCCCAGCAGACCCTGTGGAGTTATCTAATATTGATAGTCCAGAAGCAGTGCACGATACCCCTGGACCAAGCAAGACCAAGAAAAATGAAGAAGCTCAAGATGTCAACAGTACCTCTACGAAGACTAATTCAATCCCACCTAAGAAAGGAGGTGATGGCAGAGAGATAGGTGGCATAGAGGTTGAGAAAAATAAAGGCAAATTTACACCACCTAGAGAGGAGGAGGACCCCTCCAAGAAATGGAAGGTTACCCCACCGAAGCCTTTGTCCCGGAAGAAAGTTAAAGCAACCAGGACCAAGTTCGAGACTGTCCTCACCCCGGATGACTTCAACTTCATTGTAGAATCCTTGAATGATTCTTCTCTAGAGATAGCAGAAAAGCAGAAAGCCAAGCAGGAGGATGTGTTCAGTCTCATCAAGGTCGAACTTCAAGAAGTGCAGCATGCACTACAGTCCAACCACGTAGTTTCCACTACGCCCCTACCATCGGGAACACCATAACTAGGTGATGAGATAACTCAACTACACTGGATTGTTGATACAGTCGAAGCTCACCTTCGAAAAGCTCAAGAAGAGACAGTGAAATCCACCCAAGCCTTGGTGCAAGCACAGGGATATCTTCTAGAACAACGCAGTAATGTAGAACGAGAAAAACTGGCTCTCCAAGCAAAATGGGATGAAGAGAAAGCAGAGCTATAGAAATATAAGGAACATTTTCTCCCAGAGAAACTCGAAGTACAGGAAAGGGTTCATAGAGCACTTCGCTCTGTGACAGTCATTGAATTAAAAGACAAAGAACGAGTTCCATAGCAGATGGCACAACTCGAAGAGGTAATCTAGAAACTCCAACAATGCATCACAGATCTAGAGCTCTGCGCTATGCCCAAGACCCCCCAGGAGATAAGAGACTAGTGAGAAGCAACTGCTCACAACACAGTTGACAGATTAAAATCTCTTGCCTTGGAGTGCAAGCAGTTAAGTAACCAAAGCAGCCAAGCATATGAAAACCTTACAGAGAATCCAGAATTACAGGCGCTGGAATGGTAGCTCTAGGAAGAAAAACAACATGCGGATACACTACAGGTGTAGCTAAAGGCCCTGTCTATAGTAGATAGATTGAAAATATATAATGAACAACGCACAGCCTAGCAGTAGATCCATATGATCCAGAGCAAAGTGATGGAAGTCACTCAACGAATCCAACTTGTGCAAGATAAGGAATGCATGTTGTTTTTTGAGATCGAGAGTCGAGGAGCAGAGATAGAATAGGTTGTCCTCATAGAAGAACAACGCCTGGAAGGACTAGTAAATGACGTAGTGATCCTGGAATTCACCGAGAAAGAGGCCACAACAAAGTAGTAGGTTGAAGCAGATCAAGCCAAGCTCAAGTCGTTCAAGGCAAAATTGTTCAGACCAGAGTGACTCGGAACGAGTCACATGTGACTGTTGGGGGCCTATTGGCCCTTGACCAAGTTTTGGGAGTTTCTTGGTCATTTTGACCTAATTTGGGACTTCGACACCCTGTCGAAGGAAGAGTGCAAGATGAAGTGGAGATCATGGGATCTCAGCCCACTTTTGGGTCCCTTTTGGGTTTTTGGGAATATGTAATGGGAAAGGGATGTCGGCCCGTGGGTTCACCCATGCTTAGGCCCACTTTTGTAAAGTATAAATAAATGATTAAGTGATGTAATAGGGGGTGAAGGAAGTGATATAGATCGACATCTATGTGATGTATGCTAAGTTCTAGTATGGTTTTGTAAGTGATTTTTGCATGACTGTAGGATACTTGCAGAGCTATGTGCAAGTCATTGTAAGAAGTTGTGGAATGCTTTATGCTATAGAGCAAGGAATAAGGATCTAGCAAGTTGCGTAGATCTTCTGTCCTGTGTGGAGTAAGGGTTTTGAGGCTCTGTTCTTGTAACCGCTTGATTGAATACAATAAAGAAGAATATTTGGTGGACATAGCCCCAGGGTGGGGGTGAACCACGTAAACATTGTGTTGTCTGTTTTGTTCCTTGTTTTGATGTATTGATGTGATTATTTGCTAAGTGCCTTGAGATGATTAGATAGATCTCCTTATGCTTGGTGCTAATGATGTGTAGAATATCAAATCTGATCTATATGTATGTGCCAAGTGCTTGATTAGTTAGATCTAAATAATCTATTGATGCTAAGTGCTTGAATACATTAGTTCATTGTGAATGTTGCGAAGCTCTGTCTTACCAGCGAAGTGGTTATCGATTGCATACTAAGGAACTAACTATGCTAAGTGATTTATTAAGAGTTATAATCATAGATATGTGTCCCAGCTAAGGTTGCAGACACTTGAGTCCTGCAACCGCCCCTTCCTCTACCTCGAGTGAGACTTCACCTTCTTTACAGGTGTTGCCGAAGGGGTCGGTAGTTAGGGTTTTGTTGGTGCATTGTTGTAGCATTGAACCCTGGTTCTGCCCCTGTGCCAACAAGAATTCTCCCTTGAGGAGATTCAAATCTACACTGATTTATTTAAATAATTTCGCGATGTTTTTGCCTGGTCTTAGGAGGAAATGCCAGACATAGATCCAAGAATCGTCGAACATGAAATAATGACATATCCTGATGCCAAGCCGGTCAAGCATAAGCTTCGTCTGGTTAACCTTCAGAAAGAAACAAATATTAAGGCTGAAGTAGAGAAACTGCTCAAAGTTGGTTTCATCTACCCTGTCCAATTGACTCAATAGATGTCAAACCCTGTTCTGGTCAACAAAAAGAAAGGAACGATTCACGTATGTATGGAATTCCGTGATCTGAATAAGTCCTTTCCAAAGGACAATTTCCCCACCCAATTCATTAACCAAATTGTCGATGAATGCATAGGTTGTGAGGTATTTGTTTTCATGGATGGATTTTTGGGATACAATCAGATACATATTAAACCCGAAGACCAGCACAAAGCCACTTTTATTTTTCCATGGGGTACATTCGCTTATCAGAAGATTCCTTTTGGCCTCAAGAATGTTGGAGCCACCTTTCAACAGGCCATGTCTTTTTCTTTCCATGACCTAAGACACATAATCGAGGCTGATCTCGATGATTTAGCATCACGATTGCGTAAGAGAGATGATCATCCCATGCACCTCCAACTTATCTTTGAGCGATGTATCTATTATCAAATTCACTTGAATACAAACAAGTGCATTTTTTGTGTGACACCAGGCCATCTGCTAGGTTTCATAGTTTTGACAACAGGGATCATGGTCGATCCTCTAAAGGTTGAGGCGATATTTTAGTTTCCTCCCCCGTGCACTGTCCCTCAGCTTCAAAGTTTACAGGGAAAAGTGAACTTTTTATGGCATTTCATCGCAAACTATGTCTATATCACTAAAGGATTCATGCGTTTACTGAAGAAGGACATTCCTTTCCATTGGGACGAAACTGCTCAACGCTCTTTCGAAGAGTTGAAACATTCCCTCACATCTGCCCCTCTACTTCGACCACCTAATTTTAATAAATATTTCGTATTGTATATGGTCGTCATAGAGTCGACCATCGGTATGGTCTTGGTTCAAGAGTGTTATCTTCTTGAAGAACATGTTATTTATTACCTGATTCGAGGCCTGGTTGGAGCAGAACTCAACTACTCCCACATTGAGAAATTGGTGTTGGCAGCAGTACATGCTGTTCAACGGTTCCGTCATTACATTTTGTTGCGTAAGACCACCATCGTTTCCATTGTGAATCCATTTCAATAAATGTTGAAACGACGTGTTATCAACGGAAATATTAGTAGGTGGATAGTCATACTTCAATAATTTAACTTGGATTTTGTTTCCACGAAATCCAAAAAGTCACTGGTCTTTGCAAAACTCATCTCGGAACTTCTGGTCGAGTCAGGTGATGTTATACCTGAAGAGTCACCTATTAAAGGAGATATGTTTTTGATCGCATCTTCAGACCCTTGGTATGGATATATATTAGTCTATCTCCATAATTTGAAGTTCCCTGCCTCTGCTTCTAGTGATGAGAATCGATGTATACACCATCAGGCCAAGAATTATCTCATACTCGAGGACACTTTGTATCTTCAAGGTGTAGATTTCATCCTTTGCCGGTGTCTCACTCATGAAGAAGAGGAACTCATTATTAACAACTGCCACACTGGAGCATGTAGTGGTCATTTGTCTAGGTTGGAAACAACCCAAAATATTCTACGATTCGGTTACTATTGGCCGATGTTAATCAAAGATTGCATTGAATCGATCAAGAAGTTCCACCTGTGTCAGATCTTCTCTCGAAAGATCAGGGACCACCCCGCTCCCATGTTTACCACCCCCCCTTAGTAAGGGGGCACCGTTATATCATCATAGCAGTAGACTACTTCACAAAGTGGGTCAAAGCTATGCCAACGTTTAAATATGATGGCGAGACAACAACTCTCTTTTTGTTCAATCAGATAATAGCAAGGTTCGGTATCCCGAAGGAGATTGTCACTAACCATGGCAGTCACTTTCAGAAAAAAAATGATGACAGAGTTAACATCAAATCTTGGGTTGAGGCAAGAGAATTCATCACCCTACTACCAACAAGTGAATGGTCAGGTGGAGGCTGTGAATAAGTCCCTCAATACTATTCTACAACAGACAAGCAATTAGGCCAATTAAAATTGGCATTTGATGTTGTACTCGGCATTGTGGGCCTACCGAACATTTGTAAAGACTGCAACTATTTTTTCACCTTTTCAACTCATTTACGGGCTGGAAGTATTCTTGCCAATAGAGTGCCAGATCTCGTTTCTTAAATTAGCAGTACAGTTATTTCCAAACACTTCACCGCTTGAGGAACGCTTATTATATCTCAAGTAGCTCGATGAGAAATGACATGATGCAACCTTGGCTAACAAGGCTCACAATAAAAGAGTCAAGTGTCAGTATGATTGGTCCATTCATCCTCATATTTTCTTTAAAGGTGACCTTGTCCTGGTTTATGACCAAGATAAGGACCCCCTAGGGGCAGGCAAGTTCAAACCCATGTGGTTCGAACCTTTCATTGTGAAGGAGGTTTTAAAGAAGGGATCTTATCGTCTGGTTGACTTTGAAGGGAAATATTTGGTGGAGCCTAGAAATGGGCTCTACCTCAAGAAGTATTACTCATAGGTGGGTCGCCTTGGGTAACTTCTTGTACATATGTATAGTTCTTATACAATTTAGTTTTTGTCTTTTTGTTTTATGGATGTGTCATTTTTTATGTCATATTTTTCACTATGGAAAATGTCAAGTGAATCAGAGGTGTTCATTGGGTTCACAGATGATGCTAGATGACACACTCGGAGGCTTTCTTTCGTAGCTTGGGTGATCTTCACACCTCAGGGATAGTTGTTATCTTCTGGAGGTATCTGTTTAGGTGATGCCACAAACAATGTTGCCGAATACAGCCCAGTAATAGAGTTTCTTTGTGATGCTTTGTTGCATGGTATCTCTCATCTCCGGGTCTACTTAGTTGTGTAGCTAGTTGTGTCCCAGTTAAATGGGGTTTATCACATTTATGATCCTACTCTACACCGACGATTCCTTAGGGTACGTATCTTAGAACGATGCTTTGATTACATTACATATATCCATGTTCCCAGGAGATCAAATCAAATCACATATACTCTAGCTAATCACGCATTAGATTGGCATATTTCTCACACATAAGAAAAAGCACACACATACACATTTAAATACATTTGTAAATAAATGTAAACCATAAGACATAA